>CAMRHE010000603.1:600000-825628 GCA_947044405.1 Leptodactylus fallax
CTCCCTCTAGTGGTGACTGTATAATCTGCATGTAGTGAGCTACCCCTAGTGGTGACTGTATAATCTGTATGTAGTGAGCTCCCCCTCGTGGTGACTGTATAATCTGCATGTAGTGAGCTCCTCCTAGTGGTGACTGTATAATCTGTATGCAGTGAGCTCCCTCTAGTGGTGACTGTATAATCTGTATGTAGTGAGCTCCCTCTAGTGGTGACTGTATAATCTGTATGTAGTGAGCTCCCCCTAGTGGTGACTGTATAATCTGCATGTAGTGAGCCCCTCCTAGTGGTGACTGTATAATCTGTATGTAGTGAACTCCTCCTACTGGTGACTGTATAATCTGTATGTAGTGAGCTCCCCTTAGTGGTGACTGTATAATCTGTATGTAGTGAGCTCCCTCTAATAGTGACTGCATAATCTGTATGTAGTGAGCTCCCCCTAGTGGTGACTGTATAATCTGTATGTAGTGAGCTCCCCCTAGTGGTGACTGTATAATCTGTATGTAGTGAGCTCCCCCTAGTGGTGACTGTATAATCTGTATGTAGTGAGCTCCTCCTAGTGGTGACTGTATAATCTGTATGTAGTGAGCTCCCTCTAGTGGTGACTGTATAATATGTATGTAGTGAGCTCCTCCTAGTGGTGACTGTATAATCTGTATGTAGTGAGCTCCTCCTAGTGGTGACTGTATAATCTGTATGTAGTGAGCTCCCCCTAGTGGAGACTGTATAATCTGTATGTAGTGAGCTCCCGCTAGTGGTGACAGTATAATCTGTATGTAGTGTGCTCCCCCTCGTGTTGACTGTATAATCTGTATGTAGTGAGCTCCCTCTAGTGGTGACTGTATAATCTGTATGTAGTGAGCTCTCTCTAGTGGTGACTGTATAATCTGTATGTAGTGAGCTCCCTCTAGTGGTTACTGTATAATCTGTATGTAGTGAGCTCCCTCTAGTGGTGACTGTATAATCTGTATGTAGTGAGCTCCTCCTAGTGGTGACTGTATAATCTGTATGTAGTGAGCTCCCCCTAGTGGTGGCTGTATAATATGTATATAGTGAGCACCCTCTAGTTGTGACTTTATAATCTGTATGTAGTGAGCTCCCTCTAGTGGTGACTGTATAATCTGTATGTAGTGAGCTCCTCCTAGTGGTGACTGTATAATCTGAATGTAGTGAGCTCCTCCTAGTGGTGACTATAATCTGTATGTAGTGAGCTCCCTCTAGTTGTGACTTTATAATCTGTATGTAGTGAGCTCCCCTTAGTGGTGACTGTATAATCTGTATGTAGTGAGCTCCTCCTAGTGGTGACTGTATAATCTGTATGTAGTGAGCTCCCTCTAGTGGTGACTTTATAATCTGTATGTAGTGAGCTCCCTCTAGTGGTGACTATATAATCTGTATGTAGTTAGCTCCTCCTACTGGTGACTGTATAATCTGTATGTAGTGAGCTCCTCCTAGTGGTGACTATAATCTGTATGTACAGTCATGGCCAAAAGTTTTGAGAATGATACAAATATTAATTTTTACAAAGTCTACTGCTTCAGTTTTTCTAATGGCAATTTGCATATACTCCAGAATGTTATAAAGAGTGATCAGTTTAACAGCAATTACTTGCAAAGTCAATATTTGCCTAGAAAATGAACTTTATCCCCCAAAACACATTTCAACATCATTGCAGCCCTGCCTTAAAAGGACCACCTAACATCGTTTCAGTGATTGCTCCATTAACACAGGTGTGGGTGTTGATGAGGACAGGGCTGGAGATCAATCTGTCATGATTAAGTAAGAATGACACCACTGGACACTTTAAAAGGAGGCTGGTGCTTGCCATCATTGTTTCTCTTCTGTTAACCATGGTTATCTCTAAAGAAACACGTGCAGTCATCATTGCACTGCACAAAAATGGCCTAACTGGGAAGAGTATTGCAGCTAGAAAGATTGCACCTCAGTCAACAATCTATCGCATCATCAAGAACTTCAAGGAGAGAGGTTCCATTGGTGCCAAAAAGGCTCCAGGGCGCCCAAGAAAGACCAGCAAGCGGCAGGACCGTCTCTTAAAAGTGTTTCAGCTGCGGGATGGGGCTACCAGCAGTGCAGAGCTTGCTGAGGAATGGCAGCAGGCAGGTGTGAGGCGGAGACTCTTGGAGCAAGGCCTGGTCTCAAGGAGGGCAGCAAAGAAGCCACTTCTCTCCAGAAAAAACATCAGGGACAGACTGATATTCTGCAAAAGGTACAGGGAGTGGACTGCTGAGGACTGGGGGAAAGTCATTTTCTCTGATGAATCCCCTTTTCCATTGTTTGGAACATCTGGAAAACAGCTTATTCGGAGAAGAAGAGGTGAGCGCTACCACCAGTCTTGTCTCATGCCAACTGTAAAGCATCCTGAAACCATTCATGTGTGGGGTTGCTTCTCAGCCAAGGGAATCGGCTCTCTCACAGTCTTGCCATGAATAAAGTATGCTACCAGAATGTCCTCCAAGAGCAACTTCTCCCAACCGTCCAAGAGCAGTTTGGCGCTCAACAATGCCTTTTCCAGCATGATGGAGCACCTTGCCATAAAGCAAAGGTGATAACTAAATGGCTCAGGGAACAAAACATAGAGATTTTGGGTCCATGGCCTGGAAACTCCCCAGATCTTAATCCCATTGAGAACTTGTGGTCAATCATCAAGAGACGGGTGGACAAACAAAAACCAACAAATTCAGACAAAATGAAAGCATTGATTCTGCAAGAATGGACTGCTATCAGTCAGGATTTGGTCCAGAAGTTGATTGAGAGCATGCCAGGGAGAATTGCAGAGGTCCTGAAGAAGAAGGGTCAACACTGCAAATATTGACTTGCTGCATTAACTCATTCTAAGTGTCAATATAAGCTTCTGTTACTCATAATATGAATGCAATTCTATTTCTGTATGTGATAAAAACATCTGACAAACACACATAAAAACCAGAGGGCAGCAGATCATGTGAAAATAGAATGTTTGTGTCATTCTCAAAACTTTTGGCCATGACTGTAGTGAGCTCCCGCTAGTGGTGACAGTATAATCTGTATGTAGTGACCTCTCTCTAGTGGTGACTGTATAATCTGTATGTAGTGAGCTCCTCCTAGTGGTGACTGTATAATCTGCATGTAGTGAGCATCCTCTAGTGGTGACTGTATAATCTGTATGTAGTGAGCTCCTCCTAGTGGTGACTGTATAATCAGTATGTAGTGAGCTCCCCCTAGTGGTGACTGTATAATCTGCATGTAGTGAGCTCCCTCTAGTGGTGACTGTATAATCTGTATGTAGTGAACTCCTCCTACTGGTGACTGTATAATCTGTATGTAGTGAGCTCCCTCTAGTGGTGACTGTATAATCTGTATGTAGTGAGCTCCCCCTAGTGGTGACTGTATAATCTGTATGTAGTGAGCTCCCTCTAATAGTGACTGCATAATCTGTATGTAGTGAGCTCCCTCTAGTGGTGACTGTATAATCTGTATGTAGTGAGCTCCCCCTAGTGGTGACTGTATAATCTGTATGTAGTGAGCTCCCTCTAGTGGTGACTGTATTATTTGTACGTAGTGAGCAACTCCTAGTGGTGACTGTATAATCTGTATGTAGTGAGCTCCCCCTCGTGGTGACTGTATAATCTGTATGTAGTGAGCTACCTCTAGTGGTGACTGTATAATCTGTATGTACTGAGCTCCCTCTAGTGGTGACTGTATAATCTGTATGTAGTGAGCACCCTCTAGTAGTGACTGTATAATCTGTACGTAGTGAGCTCCCTCTAGTGGTGACTGTATAATCTGTATGTAGTGAGCTCCCCCTAGTGGTGACTGTATAATCTGTATGTAGTGAGCACCCTCTAGTAGTGACTGTATAATCTGTACGTAGTGAGCTCCTCCTAGTGGTGACTGTATAATCTGTATGTAGTGAGCTCCTCCTAGTGGTTACTCTATATCCTGTATGTAGTGAGCTCCCCCTAGTGGTGACTATATAATCTGTATGTAGTGAGCTCCCTCTAGTGGTCACTGTATAATCTGTATGTAGTGAGCTCCCCCTAGTGGTGACTGTATAATCTGTATGTAGTGAGCTCCCCCTAGTGGTGACTGTATAATCTGTATGTAGTGAGCTCCACCTAGTGGTGACTGTATAATCTGTATGTAGTGAGCTCCTCCTAGTGGTGACTGTATAATCTGTATGTAGTGAGCTCCCTCTAGTGGTGACTGTGTAATCTGTATGTAGTGAGCTCCCGCTCGTGGTGGCTGTATAATCTGTATGTAGTGAGCTCCTCCTAGTGGTGACTGTATAATCTGTATGTAGTGAGCGCCCCCTAGTGGTGACTGTATAATCTGTATGTAGTGAGCTCCCCCTAGTGGTGACTGTATAATCTGTATGTAGTGAGCTCCACCTAGTGGTGACTGTATAATGTGTATTTAGTGAGCTCCCTCTAGTGGTGACTGTATAATCTGTATATAGTGAGCTCCCTCTAGTGGTGACTGTATAATCTGTATGTAGTGAGCTCCTCCTAGTGGTGACTGTATAATCTGTATGTAGTGAGCTCCTCCTAGTGGTGACTGTATAATCTGTATGTAGTGAGCTCCCTCTAGTGGTGACTGCATGATCTGTATGTAGTGAACTCCTCCTAGTGTTGGCTGTATAATCTGTATGTAGTGAGCTCCCCCTATTGGTGACTGTATAATCTGTATGTAGTGACCCCCCTAGTGGTGGCTGTATAATTTGCATGTAGTGAGCTCCCCGTAGTGGTGACTGCATAATCTGTATGTAGTGAGCTCCCCCTAGTGGTGACTGTATAATCTGTATGTAGTGAGCTCCTCCTAGTGGTGACTGTATAATCTGTATGTAGTGAGCTCCCTCTAGTGGTGATTGTATAATCTGTATGTAGTGAGCTCCCTCTAGTGGTGACTGTATAATCTGTATGTAGTGAGCTCCCCCTAGTGGTGACTGTATAATCTGTATGTAGTGAGCTCCTCCTAGTGGTGACTGTATAATCTGTATGTAGTGAGCTCCTCCTAGTGGTGACTGTATAATCTGTATGTAGTGAGCTCCCCCTAGTGGTGGCTGTATAATCTGTATGTAGTGAGCTCCCTCTAGTGGTGACTGTATAATCTGTATGTAGTGAGCTCCCTCTAGTGGTGACTGTATATTCTGTATGTAGTGAGCTCCCCCTAGTGGTGACTGTATAATCTGTATGTAGTGAGCTCCCTCTAGTGGTGACTGTATAATCTGTATGTAGTGAGCTTCCCCTAGTGTTGACTGTATAATCTGTATGTAGTGAGCTGCCCCTAGTGGTGACTGTATAATCTGTATGTAGTGAGCTCCCCCTAGTGGTGACTGTATAATCTGTATGTAGTGAGCTCCCTCTAGTGGTGACTGTATAATCTGTATGTAGTGAGCTCCTCCTAGTGGTGACTATATAATCGGTATGTAGTGAGCTCCCCCTAGTGGTGACTGTATAATCTGTATGTAGTGAGCTCCCCTAGTGGTGACTGTATAATCTGTATGTAGTGAGCTCCCCCTAGTGGTGACTGTATAATCTGTATGTAGTGAGCTTCCCCTAGTAGTGACTGTATAATCTGTATGTAGTGAGCTCCCTCTAGTGGTGACTGTATATTCTGTATGTAGTGAGCTCCCCCTAGTGGTGGCTGTATAATCTGTATGTAGTGAGCTCCCTCTAGTGGTGACTGTATAATCTGTATGTAGTGAGCTCCCTCTAGTGGTGACTGTATATTCTGTATGTAGTGAGCTCCCCCTAGTGGTGACTGTATAATCTGTATGTAGTGAGCTCCCTCTAGTGGTGACTGTATAATCTGTATGTAGTGAGCTCCCCCTAGTGGTGACTGTATAATCTGTATGTAGTGAGCTGCCCCTAGTGGTGACTGTATAATCTGTATGTAGTGAGCTCCCCCTAGTGGTGACTGTATAATCTGTATGTAGTGAGCTCCTCCTAGTGGTGACTGTATAATCTGTATGTAGTGAGCTCCCCCTAGTGGTGACTGTATAATCTGTATGTAGTGAGCTCCTCCTAGTGGTGACTATATAATCGGTATGTAGTGAGCTCCCCCTAGTGGTGACTGTATAATCTGTATGTAGTGAGCTCCCCCTAGTGGTGACTGTATAATCTGTATGTAGTGAGCTTCCCCTAGTAGTGACTGTATAATCTGTATGTAGTGAGCTCCCTCTAGTGGTGACTGTATATTCTGTATGTAGTGAGCTCCCCCTAGTGGTGACTGTATAATCTGTATGTAGTGAGCTCCCTCTAGTGGTGACTGTATAATCTGTATGTAGTGAGCTTCCCCTAGTGGTGACTGTATAATCTGTATGTAGTGAGCTGCCCCTAGTGGTGACTGTATAATCTGTATGTAGTGAGCTCCCCCTAGTGGTGACTGTATAATCTGTATGTAGTGACCCCCCTAGTGGTGGCTGTATAATTTGCATGTAGTGAGCTCCCCGTAGTGGTGACTGCATAATCTGTATGTAGTGAGCTCCCCCTAGTGGTGACTGTATAATCTGTATGTAGTGAGCTCCTCCTAGTGGTGACTGTATAATCTGTATGTAGTGAGCTTCCTCTAGTGGTGATTGTATAATCTGTATGTAGTGAGCTCCCTCTAGTGGTGACTGTATAATCTGTATGTAGTGAGCTCCCCCTAGTGGTGACTGCATAATCTGTATGTAGTGAGCTCCTCCTAGTGGTGACTGTATAATCTGTATGTAGTGAGCTCCTCCTAGTGGTGACTGTATAATCTGTATGTAGTGAGCTCCCCCTAGTGGTGGCTGTATAATCTGTATGTAGTGAGCTCCCTCTAGTGGTGACTGTATAATCTGTATGTAGTGAGCTCCCTCTAGTGGTGACTGTATATTCTGTATGTAGTGAGCTCCCCCTAGTGGTGACTGTATAATCTGTATGTAGTGAGCTCCCTCTAGTGGTGACTGTATAATCTGTATGTAGTGAGCTTCCCCTAGTGGTGACTGTATAATCTGTATGTAGTGAGCTGCCCCTAGTGGTGACTGTTTAATCTGTATGTAGTGAGCTCCCCCTAGTGGTGACTGTATAATCTGTATTTAGTGAGCTCCTCCTAGTGGTGACTGTATAATCTGTATGTAGTGAGCTCCCTCTAGTGGTGACTGTATAATCTGTATGTAGTGAGCTCCTCCTAGTGGTGACTATATAATCGGTATGTAGTGAGCTCCCCCTAGTGGTGACTGTATAATCTGTATGTAGTGAGCTCCCCCTAGTGGTGACTGTATAATCTGTATGTAGTGAGCTCCCCCTAGTGGTGACTGTATAATCTGTATGTAGTGAGCTTCCCCTAGTAGTGACTGTATAATCTGTATGTAGTGAGCTCCCTCTAGTGGTGACTGTATATTCTGTATGTAGTGAGCTCCCCCTAGTGGTGACTGTATAATCTGTATGTAGTGAGCTCCCTCTAGTGGTGACTGTATAATCTGTATGTAGTGAGCTTCCCCTAGTGGTGACTGTATAATCTGTATGTAGTGAGCTGCCCCTAGTGGTGACTGTATAATCTGTATGTAGTGAGCTCCCCCTAGTGGTGACTGTATAATCTGTATGTAGTGAGCTCCTCCTAGTGGTGACTGTATAATCTGTATGTAGTGAGCTCCCTCTAGTGGTGACTGTATAATCTGTATGTAGTGAGCTCCTCCTAGTGGTGACTATATAATCGGTATGTAGTGAGCTCCCCCTAGTGGTGACTGTATAATCTGTATGTAGTGAGCTCCCTCTAATGGTGACTGTATAATCTGTATGTAGTGAGCTCCCCCTAGTGGTGACTGTATAATCTGTATGTAGTGAGCTCCCTCTAGTGGTGACTGTATAATCTGTATGTAGTGAGCTCCCCCTAGTGGTGACTGTATAATCTGTATGTAGTGAGCTCCTCCTAGTGGTGACTGTATAATCTGTATGTAGTGAGCTCTCTCTAGTGGTGACTGTATAATCTGTATGTAGTGAGCTCCCCCTAGTGGTGACTATATAATCTGTATGTAGTGAGCTCCCTCTAATGGTGACTGTATAATCTGTATGTAGTGAGCTCCCCCTAGTGGTGACTGTATAATCTGTATGTAGTGAGCTCCTCCTAGTGGTGACTGTATAATCTGTATGTAGTGAGCTCCCTCTAGTGGTGACTGTATAATCTGTATGTAGTGAGCTCCCCCTAGTGGTGACTATATAATCTGTATGTAGTGAGCTCCCTCTAATGGTGACTGTATAATCTGTATGTAGTGAGCTCCTCCTAGTGGTGACTGTATAATCTGTATGTAGTGAGCTCCCTCTAGTGGTGACTGTATAATCTGTATGTAGTGAGCTCCCTCTAGTGGTGACTGTATAATCTGTATGTAGTGAGCTCCCCCTAGTGGTGACTGTATACTCTGTATGTAGTGAGCTTCCTCTAGTGGTGACTGTATAATCTGTATGTAGTAAGCTCCCCTTAGTGGTGACTGTATAATCGGTATGTGGTGAGCTCCCTCTTGTGGCACGTCACTTAAAGAAAGGCCCTATTTACCTGATGTCAGGTGAGGCAGTGATTGACAGCAGGATGCAGACAGGCCCCGGAGTATTTGGAGGAGGCCTCACAGATGCAGTATACTGATATAACCTGCACCTTCTCTATCCAGTATCGGCCACCTTCCTGTGTATTCTCTTTGTGGTACTGGTCACCTCCCCATGTACCCTGTAAGCGGTATCGGCCACCTCCACGTGTACCCTTTAAGCGGTATCGGCCACCTCCCCGTGTACCCTATAAGGGTATCGGCCACCTCCCCGTGTACCCTATAAGCGGTATCGGCCACCTCCCTATGTACCCTGTATGCGGTATCGGCTACCTCCCCGTGTACCCTTTAAGTGGTATCGGCCACCTCCCCGTGTACCCTGTAAGCGGTATCGGCCACCTTCCCATGTACCCTGTAAGCGGTATCGGCCACCTCCCCGTGTACCCTATAAGTGGTATCGGCCACCTCCCCGTGCACCCTATAAGCGGTATCGGCCACCTTCTTGTGTATCCTGTAAGCGGTATCGGCCACCTCCCCATGTACCCTGTAAGTGGTATCGGCCATTTCCCCATGTACCCTGTAAGCGGTATCGGCCACCTCCCCGTGTACTCTGTAAGCGGTATCGGCCACCTTCCGGTGTATCCTGTAAGCGGTATCGGCCACCTCCCCATGTACCCTGTAAGCGGTATCGGCCACCTTCCTGTGTATCCTGTAAGCGGTATCGGCCACCTCCCCATGTACCCTGTAAGCAGTATCGGCCACCTCCCCATGTACCCTGTAAGCGGTATCGGCCACTTCCCCATGTACCCTGTAAGCGATATCGGCCACCTCCCCATGTACCCTGTAAGCGGTATCGGCCACCTCCCCATGTACCCTGTAAGCGGTATCGGCCACCTTCCTGTGTACCCTGTAAGCGGTATCGGCCACCTCCCCGTGTACCCTGTAAGCAGTATCGGCCACCTCCCCGTGTACCCTGTAAGCAGTATCGGCCACCTCCCCATGTACCCTGTAAGCAGTATCGGCCACCTCCCCATGTACCCTTCAAGCAGTATCGGCCACCTCCCCATGTACCCTGTAAGCGATATCGGCCACCTCCCCGTGTACCCTGTAAGCGGTATCGGCCACCTCCCCGTGTACCCTGTAAGCGGTATCGGCCACCTCCCCGTGCACCCTATAAGCGGTATCGGCCACCTCCCCGTGTACCCTGTAAGCGGTATCGGCCACCTCCCCGTGTACCCTGTAAGCGGTATCGGCCACCTCCCCGTGTACCCTGTAAGCGGTATCGGCCACCTCCCCGTGTACCCTGTAAGCGGTATCGGCCACCTCCCCGTGTACCCTGTAAGCGGTATCGGCCACCTCCCCGTGTACCCTGTAAGCGGTATCGGCCACCTCCCCGTGTACCCTGTAAGCGGTATCGGCCACCACCCCGTGTACCCTGTAAGCGGTATCGGCCACCTCCCCTTGTACCCTATAAGCGGTATCGGCCACCTTCCCGTGTACCCTGTAAGCGGTATCGGCCACCTCCCCGTGTACCCTGTAAGCGGTATCGGCCACCTCCCCGTGTAACCTGTAAGCGGTATCGGCCACCTTCCTGTGTACCCTATAAGCGGTATCGGCCACCTTCCTGTGTATCCTGTAAGCGGTATCGGCCACCTCCCCGTGTACCCTGTAAGCGGTATCGGCCACCTTCCTGTGTACCCTGTAAGCGGTATCGGCCACCTCCCCGTATACCCTATAAGCGGTATCGGCCACCTCCCCGTGTACCCTATAAGCGGTATCGGCCACCTTCCTGTGTACCCTGTAAGCGGTATCGGCCACCTCCCCGTGTAACCTGTAAGCGGTATCGGCCACCTTCCTGTGTACCCTATAAGCGGTATCGGCCACCTCCCCGTGTACTCAGTAAGCGGTATCGGCCACCTTCCTGTGTATCCTGTAAGCGGTATCGGCCACCTCCCCATGTACCCTGTAAGCGATATCGGCCACCTTCCCGTGTACCCTGTAAGCAGTATCGGCCACCTCCCCGTGTACCCTGTAAGTGGTATCGGCCACCTCCCCGTGTACCCTGTAAGTGGTATCGGCCACCTCCCCGTGTACCCTGTAAGCGGTATCGGCCACCTCCCCGTGTACCCTGTAAGCGGTATCGGCCACCTCCCCGTGTACCCTGTAAGCGGTATCGGCCACCTCCCCGTGTACCCTGTAAGCGGTATCGGCCACCTCCCCTTGTACCCTGTAAGCGGTATCGGCCATCTCCCCGTGTACCCTGTAAGCGGTATTGGCCACCTCCCCGTGTACCCTGTAAGCGGTATCGGCCACCTCCCCGTGTAACCTGTAAGCGGTATCGGCCACCTTCCTGTGTACCCTATAAGCGGTATCGGCCACCTTCCTGTGTATCCTGTAAGCGGTATCGGCCACCTCCCCGTGTACCCTGTAAGCGGTATCAGCCACCTTCCTGTGTACCCTGTAAGCGGTATCGGCCACCTCCCCGTGTACCCTGTAAGCGGTATCGGCCACCTTCCTGTGTACCCTGTAAGCGGTATCGGCCACCTTCCCATGTACCCTGTAAGCGGTATCGGCCACCTCCCCGTGTACCCTATAAGTGGTATCGGCCACCTCCCCGTGCACCCTATAAGCGGTATCGGCCACCTTCTTGTGTATCCTGTAAGCGGTATCGGCCACCTCCCCATGTACCCTGTAAGCGGTATCGGCCATTTCCCCGTGTACCCTGTAAGCGGTATCGGCCACCTCCCCGTGTACTCTGTAAGCGGTATCGGCCACCTCCCCGTGTACCCTATAAGCGGTATCGGCCACCTTCCGGTGTATCCTGTAAGCGGTATTGGCCACCTCCCCATGTACCCTGTAAGCGGTATCGGCCACCTCCCCGTGTACCCTGTAAGCGGTATCAGCCACCTCCCCATGTACCCTGTAAGCGGTATCGGCCATTTCCCCGTGTACCCTGTAAGCGGTATCGGCCACCTCCCCGTGTACTCTGTAAGCGGTATCGGCCACCTCCCCGTGTACCCTATAAGCGGTATCGGCCACCTTCCGGTGTATCCTGTAAGCGGTATCGGCCACCTCCCCGTGTACCCCGTAAGCGGTCGGCGCCACCTCCCCGCTGTACCCAGCGGTATCGGCCACCTCCCCGTGTACCCTGTAAGCGGTATCGGCCACCTCCCCGTGTACCCTGTAAGCGGTATCGGCCACCTCCCCCGTGTACCCTGTAAGCGGTATCGGCCACCTCCCCGTGTACCCTGTAAGCGGTATCGGCCACCTCCCCGTGTACCCTGTAAGCGGTATCGGCCACCTCCCCGTGTACCCTGTAAGCGGTATCGGCCACCTCCCCGTGTACCCTGTAAGCGGTATCGGCCACCTCCCCGTGTACCCTGTAAGCGGTATCGGCCACCTCCCCGTGTACCCTGTAAGCGGTATCGGCCACCTCCCCGTGTACCCTGTAAGCGGTATCGGCCACCTCCCCGTGTACTCTGTAAGCGGTATCGGCCACCTTCCGGTGTACCCTGTAAGCGGTATCAGCCACCTTCCTGTGTACCCTGTAAGCGGTATCGGCCACCTCCCCGTGTACCCTGTAAGCGGTATCGGCCACCTCCCCGTGTACCCTGTAAGCGGTATCGGCCACCTCCCCGTGTACCCTGTAAGCGGTATCGGCCACCTCCCCGTGTACCCTGTAAGCGGTATCGGCCACCTCCCCGTGTACCCTGTAAGCGGTATCGGCCACCTCCCCGTGTACCCTGTAAGCGGTATCGGCCACCTCCCCGTGTACCCTGTAAGCGGTATCGGCCACCTTCCTGTGTATCCTAGGCATCTCTCACCCCCATATACCAGCCCACACACATCCATACACACTGAGCAGTGTGAGACATTCCCATGTGTCGTCCTCTGTCCCTCTTACTTTTCCTGCTTATTACGCTCTCTTTTCTACACAGGGTCCATGGCACTCTATGCACAGTGCTCCATACTGCCCCCAGTGCTCACCGCACGTCCTACCTCGTCACGAGGCTTTAGGATCCATTCGAGAATTTGCCTGCTGACGACTTGTCTACGTAAACCCTCGGATTATAGACGATGGCTGAAAACGGGTCATGACGTGAGATCACCTTGAAACCAGAATGTCCACTGCATGACATCACCATACGTCTGTGCATGTGAACTACACGTACTGCAAGAAGAGAGTGTTACCTGAGTCAGTGTATCTAAGCTTATGGCATGTGATACTGTCTGCTGAACATGTATACTGTATATAATACTATTGTGTCATACTATTTGCTGGGCTGTGTATCTAATCTTATCATGAGGAATACTGACTGCTGTATCTAATCCTATCATGTGTGATGCTGTCTGTTGAGTTGCTGTATCTAATCCTAAAGTGTGATACCGCTTGTTGAATTTAAAGTGTAGCTAAACTTTGGAACAACTTGTGATTCTCGGGCAGAATTTGTGTTATTAATGCATTTTGTAATAACTTTATTAAAAAATGTAATCACTTTTTTTGACATCCTGCACTTCTTTCCCTTCCTTCTCTATAGAGATCTGTCCCGATTCTCTCTGTGTATAATATATGGACTTGTGTAATAACTTTATTAACCCATTGTATCTGTGACATCCCGCAGTGCTTTCTTCTTTCTCTTCCTTCTCTATGGAGATCTGTCCCGGCTTCTTATTCTGTATGGGTTGTGTGAAATGAAAAGGTAATGTGTGTGGGGTCGCCTGACATGGTTGTATCTCCGGCATTATATAAGGTGGATACACACACAGGACACTCAGGGACCGGAGATATCTGGAAGTGGCTGTGATATGAGGATAATATGAAAGATGAGAATCTCCTGCACCAGAAGTGTCTGTGATATCATACCTGAGATATGAGGTGACCCTGCCGTACACACAAGCCCCTACACAGTGAGAAGCCGGGACAGATCTCTACAGAGGAGGAGGAGGAAGAAGAAAGCACTGCAGGATGTCACA
Organism: Leptodactylus fallax; assembly: GCA_947044405.1. Lineage (NCBI taxonomy): Eukaryota > Metazoa > Chordata > Amphibia > Anura > Leptodactylidae > Leptodactylus > Leptodactylus fallax. Next base: position 613,471 of record CAMRHE010000603.1, read on the forward strand.
GACAAAATGTGTTAATAAAGTTATTACAAATATATTAATGACACAAATATGGCCAGATCTTCACAAGTTGACATTCTAATCTTATCATGATAGACAAGTCCTGGAAAATATCTTATGGCTGGAAAATCAACAACAGATGTATCGGGGAAAGATGGAAAGAAATCAGAAAGGAGGAAGAAGGGCCCAAGAGACGAAGCAGACGACATCATGGGGAACATCTAGTGGGGGAGGGTGTTATATATAGACAGTGCTGGCCAAAAGTATTGGCACCCCTGCAATTCTGTCAGATAATACTCCATTTCTTCCAGAAAATGATCGCAATCACAAATGCTTTGGTAATAAGATCTTCATTTATTTTGCTTGCAATGAAAAAACACAAAAGAGAATGAAAAAAAAAGTCAAAACATTGATCATTTTACACAAAACTCCAAAAATGGGCCGGACAAAAGTATTGGCACCCTCAGCCTAATACTTGGTAGCACAACCTTTAGACAAAATAACTGCGAACAACCGCTTCCGGTAACCATCAATGAGTTTCTTCCAATGCTCTGCTGGAATTTCTCCAGGTCCCTGAGATGTGAAGGGCGCCTTCTCCAAACTGCCATTGTGAGATCTCTCCTTGGGTGTTCTATGGGATTCAGGTCTGGACTCATTGCTGCCACTTTACAAGTCTCCAGTGCTTTCTCTCAAACCATTTTCTAGGGCTTTTTGAAGTGTGTTTTGGGTCATTGTCCTGCTGGAAGACCCATGACCTCTGAGGGAGACCCAGCTTTCTCACACTGGGCCCTACATTATGCTGCAGACTTCATAATGCCATGCACACGGTCAAGCAGTCCAGTGCCAGAGGCAGCAAAGCAACCCCAAAACATCAAGGAAACCTCCGCCATGTCTGACTGTAGGGACCGTGTTCTTTTCTTTGAAGGCCTCTTTTTTTTTCCTGTAAACTCTATGTTGATGCCTTTTCCCAAAAAGCTCTACTTTTGTCTCATCTGACCAGAGAACATTCTTCCAAAAAGTTTTTGGCTTTCTCAGGTGAGTTTTGGCTTTTTTATGTCTCTGGGTCGGAAGTGGGGTCTTCCTGGGTATCCTACCATAGAGTCCCTTTTCATTCAGACGCCGACGGATAGTACGGGCTGACACTGTTGTACCCTCGGACTGCAGGGCAGCTAGAACTTGTTTGGATGTTAGTCGAGGTTCTTTAGCCGCCATCCGCACAATCTTTCTTTTGCGTCCACATCTAGGGAGGTTAGCCACAGTGCCATGGGCTTTACACTTCTTGATGACACTGCGCACGGTAGACACAGGAACATTCAGGTCTTTGGAGATGGACTTGTAGCCTTGAGATTGCTCATGCTTCCTCACAATTTTGCTTCTCAAGTCCTCAGACAGTTCTTTGGTCTTCTTTCTTTTCTCCATGCTCAATGTGGTACACACAAGGACACAGGACAGAGGTTGAGTCAACTTTAATCCATTTCAACTGGCTGCAAGTGTGATTTAGTTATTGCCACCACCTGTTATGTGCCACAGGTAAGTAACAGGTGCTGTTAATTACACAAATTAGAGAAGCATCACATGATTTTTCAAAGGGTGCAAATACTTTTGTCCACCCCCTTTTTTATGTTTGGTGTGGAATTATATCCAATTTGGCTTTTTGACAATTCTTTTTGTTGTTTTCCATTGAAGACAAAATAAATGAAGATATTATTACCAAAGCATTTGTGATTGCAATCATTTTCTGGAAGAAATGGAGTATTATCTGACAGAATTGCAGGGGTGCCAATACTTTTGGCCAGCACTGTATATAGTACAGTGATATGAAGTATTACACATCATCTGTCACACACGCTGGGGGGCGACATTATGGGGTGATACAGATACAGTTGTGCTAAAAAGTTTCCATACCCCGGCAGATTTTTTGTTTTTTTGGCCTTTTTACAGAGAATATGAATGATAACACAAAACCTTTTTCTCCCCTCATGGTTAGTGGTTGGTTGAAGCCATTTATTGTCAGACTTCTGTGTTTTCTCTTTGTAAATCATAATGACAACCAAAAACATCAAAATGACCCTGTTCAAAAGTTAATAATAATAAATTTTATTTATATAGCGCCAACATATTCTGCAGGACTGTACAATTTACAGTTCCCATCCCCTGGTGATTTTGGCCTGATAACAAGCCCAGAAACCAAACCACGGTCAGGTAGACCAACCAAAATTTCGGCCGCAACTTCCCGGAAAATTGTTCGTGATGCAAAGAAAAACCCCCCACATAACATCAGCTGAAATACAGGACTCTCTGACAACTATCGGTGCGGCTGTTTCAAGATGCACAATAAGGAGACACTTGCAGAAAAATGGGCTGCCTGGTGGAGTTGCCAGAAGAAAGCCATTACTGCGCAAATGCCACAAAGAATCTCGCCTACAATACGCCAAACAGCAGAGACAAGCCTCAAAACTTCTGGAACAAGGTCATTTGGAGGGATGAGACAAAAATCACACTTTTTGGCCACAACCATAAACGTTACATTTGGAGAGGTGACAACAAGGCCTATGATGGAAGGAACCCCATTCCTACTGTAAGGCCCGGAGGTGGATCACTGAGGATGTGGGGATGTGTGAGTTTCAAAGGCTCAGGAAACTTGGTCAAAGCTGAAGGAAAGATGAATGCAGCGCGTTATCAGCAAATACTGGAGGCAAATCTGCCCTCATCATCCAGGAAGCTGCACATGGGACGGGCTTGGACGTTCCAACATGACAACCATCCAAAACACAAGGCCAAGTCGTCCTGTCATTGGCTACAGCAGAAGAAAGTGAAGGTTCTGGAGTGGCCATCTCAGTCTCCTGACCTCAATATCATTGAGCCCCTCTGGGGAGATCTCAAGTGCGCAGGACATGCAAGACAGCCCAGGAACTTACAGGAACTGGAGAACCATCTGAGAAAATAAAGAGCCTCATCCACAACTAGCACAAAAGACTCCAAGCTGAGGGGGCAATACACGGGATTAACAACTGGGGGATGGGAACTACTGAACAGGGGCATTGTGATGTTTTTGGTTGTCATTATGATTTAAAAAGAGAAAACCCAGAAGTCTGACAATAAATGGCTTCAGCCAACCACTAACCATGAGCGGAGGAAAAGGTTTTGTGTTATCAGTCATATTCTCTGAAAAAAGGCCAAAAAATCTGCCGGGGTATGGAAACTTTTTAGCACAACTGTATATATAGTACAGTGATATGAAGTATACCACATCATCTGTCACACACGTTTGGGGCGATGTTACAGGGCAATGTTATGGGGTGATGGGGGCGATGTTAGGGGTGATGTTGGGAGCGATGTTGGGGTTGATGTTACAGGGCAATGTTACGGGGCGATGTTACAGGGCAATGTTGAGGGCGATGTTACGGGGCAATGTTACGGGGCGATGTTGGGGCAATGTTGGGGCGATGTTAGGGGTGATCTTGGGGGCGATGTTAGGGGTGATGGGGGCGATATTACGGGGCGATATTGGGGGCGATATTACGGGGCGATGGTGGGGGTGATGTTACAGGGCGATGTTACGGGGCGATGTTACAGGGCGATGTTACGGGGCGATGTTACAGGGCGATGTTACAGGGTGATATATATTAGAGATGGATGAACTAATTAGACACAAATCAGGGTCGACCTGAAAATTCCAGATTGTTTTTAGCTAAATGGAACAAATGGTGATTTATATTGGACATACAAAAGTGTCGGCCAGCAGAAAATACAGAAGAGACTGGTGTAGATGACTGATGTCAGGTGGGGTAGAACGTCACAGTGTAACAGCCGCTCAGCCAACACACAGTGGTGGGGGACACTAAAGATGGCCGCCCCCAGAAGGTTTGTTTTGTCCTGTGTTCGGATAGGAACAGAACTGACAATATTATCCTCTGATCTCCTGAGACCCCCACACTCACCTTCCGTTACCTCTTCTGGGCCTCCTTGCGGCACTCGGCACTACAGTATGTTTCTTGCTCCTGGCAGCGTCTGGTGCTGTTCTGTGATGTCATGTGCCCAGGGTCACTGTTGAGGCCTGTAATTGGGTTTTAGTGGTCACAGGGTGTGTGCCAAGTGTCATTACGTCATAATGCTTGGCGTGCCCAACCACAGGTCTCAGCTCTGATGTCACAGAAGAGCGCCAGCCAGACACCAGCTGAAGACACCCCCGACTATAATAATTAACCGCTGGCGGCCATTTTAGTTCATCTTTCAAATTGTTCAAATCTGAGAAAAAACTATAAATGTCATCTATCACTGATATCAGCCGCCCACTCCTCCTCAGCATGGCTACTCAGCTCCCCCATATTCATCTCGTAACTGGGGTCCTCTCCAACCCCCACACAGTATAACACCCCCCTAACTAACTCCCAAAATGGTATATTGCCTCTATGTTGGCCTCTATAAAACATAGTGTCTGACACTGTCCAGGCTCCTAGAACTATATATCTATAACACATAGTGTATGACACTGTCAGGGCTCCTAGGACTATATATCTATAACACATAGTGTGTGACACTGTCAGGGCTCCTAGGACTATATATCTATAATACATAGTGTATGACACTGTCAAAACTCCTAGGACTATATATCTATAATACATAGTGTATGACACTGTCAGGACTCCTAGGACTATATATCTATAATACATAGTGTATGACACTGTCAGGGCTCCTAGGACTATATACCTATAATACATAGTGTATGACGCTGTCAGGACTCCTAGAACTATATATCTATAATACATAGTGTATGACGCTGTCAGGGCTCCTAGGACTATATATCTATAATACATAGTGTATGACACTGTCAGGGCTCCTAGGACTATATAATACATAGTATATGACACTGTCAGGGCTCCTAGGACTATATAATACATAGTGTATGACACTGTCAGGGCTCCTAGGACTGTATATCTATAATACATAGTGTATGACACTGTCAGAGCTCCTAGGACTGTATATCTATAATACATAGTGTATGACACTGTCAGGGCTCCTAGGACTATATATCTATAATACATAGTGTATGACACTGTCAGGACTCCTAGGACTATATATCTATAATACATAGTGTATGACACTGTCAGGACTCCTAGAACTATATATCTATAATACATAGTGTATGACACTGTCAGGGCTCCTAGGACTATATATCTATAATAAATAGTGTATGACACTGTCAGGGCTCCTAGGACTATATATCTATAATACATAGTGTATGACACTGTCAGGGCTCCTAGGACTATATATCTATAATACATAGTATATGACACTGTCAGGACTCCTAGGACTCTATATCTATAATACATAGTGTATGACGCTGTCAGGGCTCCTAGGACTATATATCTATAATACATAGTGTATGACGCTGTCAGGGCTCCTAGGACTATATATCTATAATACATAGTGTATGACGCTGTCAGGGCTCGTAGGACCATATATCTATAATACATAGTGTATGACACTGTCAGGGCTCCTAGGACTATATAATACATAGTATATGACACTGTCAGGATCCTTTCTATCCTATTTCTAGCTTTCTAAGGCAAACACAGCTGAAGTTCTGTCATAGTGACTTGTATGTCTATAGATAAAAATATGCTTTATAACACTCCAAAAATTACCCATTTATTATGTAAGGGGCTTGTCTGTGGTTTGTTAGACACACATGGCGGTTACAGTACAAAAAAATGGTTTTGTATAAAAGTTAGCTCAGTGTGATGGCTTGTAAGTACTACAGGGGCTTGTTGTTATTTGGGAGACACATTTGTGGCTGAGCCACTTGAAAAGTGATGAAGATTTGGCCTCCAATGACTGATCTGGAAATAAGACATTGTCCCTGTGGTCTGCTGCATGTAATAATCATTCACCGCCTTCTGCAGCTCACACAGACACTACAGCATGTTTAAGGTGAGTTCCATCGATTTGGAACGTTAGAGATAAAGCAGAACATTTTGTTGCTGCAAATCAAGCAGAGTGTTTTTTTATGACATAAGAACGGCTGAAATGCGCAGAGATTTATCTGGCCATGAGGACGCCTCTTTTACGCCTCTATACAGGTTAATAAAGCAGCGAAGCACCAGAAATAGGACATGCTCCATACAGGGACAATGTGTTATTCATCCTATCTGCAGTGCAGCAACAATATCGGTCCCATTGGCACTGGAAACGCTGCCCAGTTGGAGTTGACAAGGAGACATCGAGTGGGATACTCAATGCCGTGAAGCAGCTCCTCTGCTGTGTGACTCCTCTGATCCAGGATCATTAATTGTCACACCACATGGCAGTGCTTCACCCTACACCCATGAAAGAAGGGAGGAGGAGGAGGAAGAGGAGTGGAAGCAACGACTTGCCGTAGTGAAGATGGTGGTGAGAAACGGTCCAGAGAGGAAGATCCAGAGATGGATGGACCTTGCATAGTGTCGAAACTGGACCTGCACAATCTCGCTGGAACAAATCTGGCCGTGCTGCGTTGACCCAGTGGACCATGAAATCCATGTATTGTCCTTGTCCAGAATTACTGCTCTATGTTTCGACGGTGGCGTGCACCTTTCTCCAGACTGACAAATCCAAGGAAAGGCCCACGTTCTCGGACACATGGTGATATAAAGTAGGGACAGCTTTCCTAGAGAAATAATGGTGGCTAGGTATCCTCCATTGAGGGTGAGCACATGTCATCAGTTGTCGAAACGCAGTGGAATCCACTAAGTGCACACCCTCACAATTTCCACCTTCAGCTATCCATGCAGCTCCACCTACCACACATCCTTCTACTACTACCTCCACCATCACCACTCATCATATCTTCCTCCTTTGCTTGCACACAATGCTGACTGTTATCATCCAGCTCATCAAAAAGAGGAAGACTACTCTGACTAGGAGAAATAGATTGCAGGTGTAACATCACTACTAGAGATCTGTGTCAGCAAAGAATGTGAAGGAGACATGGTTGACAGTTCAGAAAGGTTCTGCGGTAAATTGTAGGTTATGTAGTTGGAGGGGGAGGAGGAGCACACAGAAGCCCGACTCAAGATCACATCACATTCAGACGCAATAACCTGCTGTGACTGAGATGAGCGCCAGCTAAATAATCAAAAACATCATCAACATTCTCAGGAAATACAACAATCCTGTGGCTAATGGTGGGGCCACCAAAACCAGAAGCAGTGTTGTTCTTGCCACCCACATTCTTATTGTTAGTAGTAGTACTTGCAGAAGTGTTTCCTCCTCCCCCTCCTTTTGTCTGTCCCCTGCCCTGTGTTTTTCCACTTATTTTTTGAATGCACTCAGACAGTGATTAACTATTAACCAAACCACTAAAATAACAGAGATTCTTTTCTCCCATCAGCGAAGAATGCCCGACTAGTAGCACGTCCACCACTACTGTACTATTGTGTGACGTATATCCAGAATTACATATGTGCACACAGTGCGCGCACAGAAGCTTAAAAGAGGTTGTCCTTATCTACAATACTCCGCCTCCTTCACACGTATACGGATCAGACACCAGACCAGAGTGGGGAAAAAAACATGAATCTCCTATTCCTAAATGTGTTTTTTAAGATTACAGCAGTCTAGACTATATTGGGTGAACACGCCAAAAAATATGCCAAAATAACGGAGATTTTTTATTTTTTTTGCATTAGCGAAGGATGCACTACCAGTACCACAGACACCACTACTACTTTACTATTGTGTGAGACGTATATCTAGCATTACATAGGTACATATGCTAGAAAGACTGTGTTATATTATTGTCAGACAATATAGATTATTGCCGGGCAATACAAGAGTTAACCGTCCTCTCTGCAGACTCACTGACTGAACGTGTCCTATATCTAACTACACAATTCTATTCGAACACTACTAATCTGCCTGTGTATATTGCTGACTCTCTAAGTCCTCCTATATCTATAGTTGCGTTATCTATAGCAGTAAGGTAGATCACAGATGTGTGTGCTTGTCCACCATTGCAGTATATAAAGGCTGGTCATGAGTACACAAGCTTATATAATCCTATCTGACATCAGCACTGAAAGATCCACCTACTGTCAGATGTTGCGATCACGTGATGTGCGAGTCCATTGAATCCAAGGAAGGACACAGTAGGACTGATCCTGGATACTTAGGTGGTGTATACATTTGCTGATGTGGGAGGTTGGCACAGTGGCTGGAAACGGTTTCATCATATCTGGCTACCAGTATTAGCAGAGGCAATGGAGCACTGACTCCACAAAATAAGGCATCCTGTGCAAAAATACAGCCAGTATGTGTCTGCTTAGCAAGAGTTGTGGCAAGCTGGCTGCAGCGCAGGTCCTGGTGACACATCAGTCTTAGGTTCTTATCCTCCTGCACATATCATCTGTGAAGATCTGACATCCACAGTATGGCAAGAGAGACGGTCAAAGCGTTCTTCCTTCATTCCTTGTTGCATCAGTGTGTCTCCTACAATATACGTATCGGGAGATGACATCACTGACGCCACTGTTGTCCATATTCACAAATCTGGTGTCCTCTTTGAAGAGTCAGAATAGGTGACCCATCTGTCATGATCAGCCTGAGCTCATAGTAACACGTGTGGTCTCCATGCACCGTGTGATCACTGATCGCTGCTCAAAAAGGCAGGCATATGCAAAGTGGAGTTACAGCAGGTTAGGATGTCACAGATGGCTCCAGCAGTGGGAAGGCAGACTGTCCTCAGGACGGAGGAGGATGGATGAAATGTGCAGACACTTTCCTGGATATGGTCAGCACCTTAAGCAAGGAAATACATATTCTCTAAAAAATGTCATAACACCAAACTGAAGATACACTTTGTGAGGCTGAGACTGGAAGCCAACCTGCAGATCCCTGGGAGGGTCAGTGACTAGCTCCTTGCCATGCCCTGGGGTCCCTTGTTGCCATTGCTGGGCAAAACCTTGAGCCAATGGTCCATGAAAGGCACGTCCTTGCCTGTACTTGCTACGCCACATGTTGAGCATCGCAGCAACTCCAAGGAGCAGACCATGATCCCCACCAAATGACAATACACAGCACAGAAGCTGCGTCACTGTGTCCAGACCAAAGTCAAAGATGTCTGCCCTGGTAGTAGTCAGAACAAACCTGGTCAGTCGTCTACTCCAGATCGGTCACTAAACGAGATGACTCTGGACTTCACTAACTTTACAGGTGACCACACTCTACACACTCCCCATACACACACTCTACATAAACACCTCACACACTCCCCACACCTTACACACCCCACACACACACCCCTCACACACTCCCCTCACACACTCCCCACACACACCCCTCACACACTCCCCACACACACTCTACATAAACACCACACACACTCCCCACTCACCCCACACACCCCTCACACTCCCCACACACACTCTACATAAACACCTCACACTCCCCACACACACACCCCTCACACACTCCCCACACACACTCCTCACACACACCCCTCACACACTCCCCACACACACTCTACATAAACACCACACACACTCCCCACTCACCCCACACACCCCTCACACTCCCCACACACACTCTACATAAACACCTCACACTCCCCACACACACACCTCACAAACACTCCCCACACACCCGTCACACACTCCCCACACACACTCCTCACACACTCCCCACACACCCCCCATACACACACTCTACATAAACACCTCACACACTCCCCACACCCCACACACACTCCCCACACACCCCCCATACACACACTCTACATAAACACCTCACACACTCCCCACACACACACCCCTCACACACTCCCCACACACACCCCATACACACACTCTACATAAACACCTCACACACTCTACATAAACACCTCACACTCCCCACACACACACCCCTCACACACTCCCCACACACCCCTCACACACTCCCCACACACACTCTACATAAACACCACACACACTCCCCACTCACCCCACAAACCCCTCACACTCCCCACACACTCCCCACACCCCCCCCATACACACACTCTACATAAACACCTCACACACTCCCCACACCCTACACACACTCCCCACACACCCCCCATACACACACACTCTACATAAACACCTCACACACTTCCCACACACCCCACACACACACCCCTCACACACTCCCCACACACACCCCACACACACTCCCCACACACCCCCCATACACACACTCTACATAAACACCTCACACACTCCCCACACCCCACACACACTCCCCACACACCCCCCACACACACACTCTACATAAACACCTCACACACTCCCCACACCTCACACAACCCTCACACACTCCCCACACACACCCTTCACACACTCCCCACACACCCCCCATACACACACTCTACATAAACACCTCACACACTCCTCACACACACTCTACATAAACACCTCACACACTCCCCACACCCCACACACACTCCCCACACTCACTCTACATAAACACCACACACACTCCCCACTCACCCCACACACTCCCCACACACACTCTACATAAACACCTCACACTCCCCACACACACACCTCACACACACTCCCCACACACCCGTCACACACTCCCCCACACACACTCCTCACACACTCCCCACACACACTCTACATAAACACCTCACACACTCCCCACACACCCCCCATACACACACTCTACATAAACACCTCACACACTCCCCACACCTCACACACACCCCACACACACACCCCTCACACACTCCCCACACACACCCTTCACACACTCCCCACACACACCCCATACACACACTCTACATAAACACCTCACACACTCCTCACACACACTCTACATAAACACCTCACACTCCCCACACACACACCTCACACACTCCCCACACACACCCCTCACACACTCCCCACACTCACTCTACATAAACACCACACACACTCCCCACTCACCCCACAAACCCCTCACACTCCCCACACACTCCCCACACACCCCCCATACACACACTCTACATAAACACCTCACACACTCCCCACACCCTACACACACTCCCCACACACCCCCCATACACACACTCTACATAAACACCTCACACACTCCACACACACACCCCTCACACACTCCCCACACTCTACACACCCCCCATACACACTCTACATAAACACCTCACACTCCCCACACACACACACCTCACACACACTCCCCACACTCTACACACACACTCTACATAAACACCTCACACACATCCCTCACACACTCCCCTCACACACATCCCTCACACACTCCTCACACACTCCCCACACACACCCCTCACACACACACCCCTCACACACACACACCCCTCACACTCCCCACACACACTCCCCACACACACTCCTCACACACACTCCTCACACACTCCCCACACTCCCCACACATACTCTACATAAACACCTCACACTCCCCACACACACACACCTCACACACACTCCCAACACACCCCTCACACACTCCCCACACACACACCCCTCACACACTCCCCACACTCCACACACACTCCCCTCACACACATCCCTCACACACTCCCCATACACCCCTCACACACACCCCACACACACCCCACACACAGCCCTCACACACACACCCCTCACACTCCCCACACACACTCCTCACACACACTCCCCACACACACTCTACATAAACACCTCACACACACCCCACTCAACCCACACACCCCTCACACACACTCTACATAAACACCTCACACTCCCCACACACACACCTCACACACACTCCCCACACACACTCCTCACACACACCCCTCACACACTCCCCACACACACTCCTCACACACACCCCTCACACACCCCTCACACACTCCCCACACTCACTCTACATAAACACCACACACACTCCCCACTCACCCCACAAACCCCTCACACTCCCCACACACCCCCCATACACACACTCTACATAAACACCTCACACACTCCCCACACCCTCACACACACTCCCCACACACCCCCCATACACACACTCTACATAAACACCTCACACACTCCACACACACACCCCTCACACACTCCCCACACTCTACACACCCCCCATACACACTCTACATAAACACCTCACACTCCCCACACACACACACCTCACACACACTCCCCACACTCTACACACACACTCTACATAAACACCTCACACACATCCCTCACACACTCCCCTCACACACATCCCTCACACACTCCTCACACACTCCCCACACACACCCCTCACACACACACACCTCACACACACACACCCCTCACACTCCCCACACACACTCCCCACACACACTCCTCACACACACTCCTCACACACTCCCCACACTCCCCACACACACTCTACATAAACACCTCACACTCCCCACACACACACACCTCACACACACTCCCAACACACCCCTCACACACTCCCCACACACACTCCTCACACACACCCCTCACACACTCCCCACACTCTACACACACTCCCCTCACACACATCCCTCACACACTCCCCATACACCCCTCACACACACCCCACACACACCCCACACACAGCCCTCACACACACACCCCTCACACTCCCCACACACACTCCTCACACACACTCCCCACACACACTCTACATAAACACCTCACACACACCCCACTCAACCCACACACCCCTCACACACACTCTACATAAACACCTCACACTCCCCACACACACACCTCACACACACTCCCCACACACACCCCTCACACACACCCCTCACACACTCCTCACACACACTCCTCACACACTCCCCACACACACTCCCCACACACCCACACCTCACACACACACCCCTCACACACACTCCTCACACACTCCTCACACACTCCCCACACACTCTACATAAACACCTCACACACTCCCCACACCTCACACACTCCTCACACACACCCCTCACACACTCCCCATACACCCCTCACACACACACCCCTCACCTCACACACACTCCCTACACACCTCACACACACTCCCCACACACACACACCCCTCACACACTCCCCACACACACACACCCCTCACACACTCTACATAAACACCTCACATACTCCCCACACACACACACCTCACACACACTCCCTACACACCTCACACACACCTTGAGCCAGTGGACCATGAAAGGCACATCCTTGCCTGTACTTGCTGCGCCACATGTTGAGCATCGAAGCAACTCCAAGGAGCAGACCATGATCCCCACCAAATGACAATACAAAGCACAGAAGCTGCCTCACTGTGTCCAGACCAAAGTCAAAGATGTCTGCCCTGGTAGTAGTCAGAACAAACCTGGTCAGTCGTCTACTCCAGATCGGTCACTAAACGAGATGACTCTGGACTTCACTAACTTTACAGGTGACCACACTCTACACACTCCCCATACACACACTCTACATAAACACCTCACACACTCCCCACACCTCACACACCCCACACACACTCCCCACAAACCCCCCCCATACACACACTCTACATAAACACCTCACACACTCCCCACACCTCACACACACACCCCTCACACACTCCCCACACACACCCCCCATACACACACTCTACATAAACACCTAACACACTCCCCACACCTCACACACCCCTCACACACTCCCCACACACACCCCTCACACACTCCCCACACCCCCCCATACACACACTCTACATAAACACCTCACACACTCCCCACACACACTCTACATAAACACCTCACACTCCCCACACACACACCTCACACACACCCCTCACACACTCCACATAAACACCTCACACACTCCCCACTCACCCCCCATACACACACTCTACATGAACACCTCACACACTCCCCACACCCCACACACACTCCCCACACACCCCCCATACACACACTCTACATAAACACCTCACACACTCCCCACACCTCACACACACTCCCCACACACCCCCCATACACACACTCTACATAAACATCTCACACACTCCCCACACCCCACACACACTCCCCACACACCCCCCATACACACACTCTACATAAACACCTCACACACTCCCCACACCTCACACAACCCTCACACACTCCCCACACAAACCCTTCACACACTCCCCACACACCCCCCATACACACACTCTACATAAACACCTCACACACACTCTACATAAACACCTCACACACTCCCCACACCCCACACACACTCCCCACACTCACTCTACATAAACACCACACACACTCCCCACTCACCCCACACACTCCCCACACACACTCTACATAAACACCTCACACTCCCCACACACACACCTCACACACACTCCCCACACACCCGTCACACACTCCCCACACACACTCCTCACACACTCCCCACACACACTCTACATAAACACCTCACACACTCCCCACACACCCCCCATACACACACTCTACATAAACACCTCACACACTCCCCACACCTCACACACACACCCCTCACACACTCCCCACACACACCCCTCACACACTCCCCACACACCCCCCATACACACACTCTACATAAACACCTCACACACTCCTCACACACACTCTACATAAACACCTCACACTCCCCACACACACACCTCACACACTCCCCACACACACCCCCTCACACACTCCCCACACTCACTCTACATAAACACCACACACACTCCCCACTCACCCCACAAACCCCTCACACTCCCCACACACTCCCCACACACCCCCCATACACACACTCTACATAAACACCTCACACACTCCCCACACCCCACACACACTCCCCACACACCCCCCATACACACAATCTACATAAACACCTCACACACTCCACACACACACCCCTCACACACTCCCCACACTCTAAACACCCCCCATACACACTCTACATAAACACCTCACACTCCCCACACACACACACCTCACACACACTCCCCACACTCTACACACACACTCTACATAAACACCTCAAACACATCCCTCACACACTCCCCTCACACACATCCCTCACACACTCCTCACACACTCCCCACACACACCCCTCACACACACACCCCTCACACACACACACCCCTCACACTCCCCACACACACTCCCCACACACACTCCTCACACACACTCCTCACACACTCCCCACACTCCCCACACACACTCTACATAAACACCTCACACTCCCCACACACACACACCTCACACACACTCCCAACGCACCCCTCACACACTCCTCACACACACCCCTCACACACTCCCCACACTCTACACACACATCCCTCACACACTCCCCATACACCCCTCACACACCCCTCACACACACCCCACACACAGCCCTCACACACACACCCCTCACACTCCCCACACACCCACACACACTCCTCACACACACTCCCCACACACACTCTACATAAACACCTCACACACACCCCACTCAACCCACACACCCCTCACACACACTCTACATAAACACCTCACACTCCCCACACACACACCTCACACACACTCCCCACACACACTCCTCACACACACCCCTCACACACTCCTCACACACACTCCTCACACACTCCCCACACACCCACACCCTCACACACACACCCCTCACACACACTCCTCACACACTCCCCACACACTCTACATAAACACCTCACACACTCCCCACACCTCACACACTCCTCACACACACCCCTCACACACTCCCCATACACCCCTCACACACACACCCCTCACCCTCACACACACTCCCTACACACCTCACACACACTCCCCACACACACACACCCCTCACACACTCCCCACACACACACACCCCTCACACACTCTACATAAACACCTCACATACTCCCCACACACACACACCTCACACACACTCCCTACACACCTCACACACACCTTGAGCCAGTGGACCATGAAAGGCACATCCTTGCCTGTACTTGCTGCGCCACATGTTGAGCATCGCAGCAACTCCAAGGAGCAGACCATGATCCCCACCAAATGACAATACAAAGCACAGAAGCTGCGTCACTGTGTCCAGACCAAAGTCAAAGATGTCTGCCCTGGTAGTAGTCAGAACAAACCTGGTCAGTCGTCTACTCCAGATCGGTCACTAAACGAGATGACTCTGGACTTCACTAACTTTACAGGTGACCACACTCTACACACTCCCCATACACACACTCTACATAAACACCTCACACACTCCCCACACCTCACACACCCCACACACACTCCCCACAAACCCCCCCATACACACACTCTACATAAACACCTCACACACTCCCCACACCTCACACACACACCCCTCACACACTCCCCACACACACCCCCCATACACACACTCTACATAAACACCTAACACACTCCCCACACCTCACACACCCCTCACACACTCCCCACACACACCCCTCACACACTCCCCACACCCCCCCCCATACACACACTCTACATAAACACCTCACACACTCCCCACACACTCTACATAAACACCTCACACTCCCCACACACACACCTCACACACACCCCTCACACACTCCACATAAACACCTCACACACTCCCCACTCACCCCCCATACACACACTCTACATGAACAACTCACACTCCCCACACACACACCTCACACACACTCCCCACACACCCCTCACACACTCCCCACACACACCCCTCATACACTCCTCACACACACCCCTCACACACACCCCTCACACACATCCCTCACACACTCCCCATACACCCCTCAAACACTCCCCACACACCCATCACACTCCCCACGAACACTCCCCACACACCCACACCTCCACACACACACTCTACATAAACACCTCACACACTCCCCACACCTCACACACTCCTCACACACACCCCTCACACACTCACCCCTCACCTCACACACACTCCCTACACACCTCACACACACTCCCCACACACACACACACCCCTCACACACTCCCCACACACACACTCTACATAAACACCTCACATACTCCCCACACACACACACCTCACACACACTCCCTACACACCTCACACACACCCCTCACACACACAAACACACCCCACACACACACTCCCTACACACCTCACACACACACCCCTCACACACTCCCCACACATACCTCCCTCACACATTCCCCATACACCCCGCACACACTCCCCACACACACCCCTCCACACACACACCCCTCACACTCCCCACACACACTCCCCACACCTCACACACTCCCCACACACACTCTACATAAACAACTCACACACTCCCCACACCTCACACACCCCACACACACACCCCTCACACACTCCCCTCACACACCCCACACACACACCCCTCACACACTCCCCATACACCCCTCACACACACCCCTCACACACACACCCCTCACATTCCCCACACACTCCCCACCTCACACACACCCCTCACACCCCCCCCCACACACACACTCCCCACACATACACTCTACATAAACACCTCACACACTCCCCACTCACACCCCTCACACACTCCCCACACACACCCCTCACACTCCCCACACCCACCCCCCTCACACACTCCCCATACACCCCTCACACACTCCCCATACACCCCTCACACACTCCCCATACACCCCTCACACACTCCCCATACACCCCTCACACACTCCCCATACACCCCTCACACACTCCCCATACACCCCTCACACACTCCCCATACACCCCTCACACACACTCCCCACACACTCTACATAAACACCTCACACACTCCCCACACCTCACACAATCCTCACTCACACCCCTCACATTCCCCACACACACTCCCCACCTCACACACACCCCTCACACACTCCCCACACACACACACCCCTCACACACTCCCCACACACACACACTCTACATAAACACCTCACACACACTCCCTACACACCTCACACACACTCCCCTCACACACTCCCCACACACACCCCTCACACACACACACACCCCACACACACACCCATCACACACTCCCCACACACACCTCCCTCACACACACACCTCACTCTCACACACACCTCACACACTCTACATAAACACCTCATACACTCCCCACACACACTCTACATAAACACCTCACACTCCCCACACACACACCTCACACACTCCCTACACACCTCACACACCCCTCACACACTCCCCACACACACCCCTCACACACACAAACACACCCCACACACACACTCCCTACACACCTCACACACACCCCTCACACACTCTCCTCACACATTCCCCACACTCTACACAGTCTCCACACACATTCTACATTAACACCTCACACTCCCCACACACACACCTCACACATACTCCCCACACACCCCTCACACACTCCCCCCACATACTCCTCACACACACACCCCTCACACACTCCCCTCACACTCCCCACACACCCACCTCACACACTCCTCACACACTCTACATAAACACCTCACACACTCCCCACACCTCACACACACCCCTCACACACTCCCCATACACCCCTCACACACACACCCCTCACCTCACACACACTCCCTACACACCTCACACACACTCCCCACACACACACACCCCTCACACACTCCCCACACACACACACCCCTCACACACTCTACATAAACACCTCACATACTCCCCACACACACACACCTCACACACACTCCCTACACACCTCACACACACCTTGAGCCAGTGGACCATGAAAGGCACATCCTTGCCTGTACTTGCTGCGCCACATGTTGAGCATCGCAGCAACTCCAAGGAGCAGACCATGATCCCCACCAAATGACAATACAAAGCACAGAAGCTGCGTCACTGTGTCCAGACCAAAGTAAAAGATGTCTGCCCTGGTAGTAGTCAGAACAAACCTGGTCAGTCGTCTACTCCAGATCGGTCACTAAACGAGATGACTCTGGACTTCACTAACTTTACAGGTGACCACACTCTACACACTCCCCATACACACACTCTACATAAACACCTCACACACTCCCCACACCTCACACACCCCACACACACTCCCCACAAACCCCCCCCATACACACACTCTACATAAACACCTCACACACTCCCCACACCTCACACACCCCACACACACACCCCTCACACACTCCCCACACACACTCCCCACACACCCCCCCCATACACACACTCTACATAAACACCTCACACACTCCCCACACCTCACACACCCCACACACACCCCTCACACACTCTACATAAACACCTCACACACTCCCCACACACACTCTACATAAACACCTCACACTCCCCACACACACACACCTCACACACACTCCCCACACACACTCCCCACACACACTCCTCACACACACCCCTCACACACTCCACATAAACACCTCACACACTCCCCACTCACCCCCCATACACACCCCTCACACACACTCCCCACACACCCCTCACACACACCCCTCACACACACTCCTCACACACTCTACACACTCCCCACACACACCTCACACACACTCCCCACACACCCCTCACACACTCCTCACACACACCCCTCACACATTCCTCACACACTCCCCTCACACACTCCTCACACACCCCTCACACACTCCTCACATACTCCCCTCACACATTCCCCACACTCTACACACTCCCCACACACACTCTACATAAACACCTCACACTCCCCCCACACACACCTCACACACACTCCCCACACACCCCTCACACACTCCCCACACACACCCCTCACACACACCCCTCACACACACCCCTCACACACTCACTCTACATAAACACCTCACACACACCCCTCACACACTCCCCACACACCCCTCTCACACACACACACTCTACATAAACACCTCACACACTCCCCACACACACACCCCTCAAACACTCCCCACACACATTCTACATAAACACCTCACACTCCTCACACACACACCTCACACACTCCCTACACATCCTCACACACACCCTTCAATCACTCCCCACACACACACTCTACATAAACACCTCACACACTCCCCACTCACCCCACACACACCCCTCACACACTCCCCACACACACCCCTTACACACACACCCCTCACACTCCCCACACACACTCCCCACACACCCACCCCCTCACACACTCCCCACACACTCCCCACACCCCTCACACACTCCCCACACACTCTACATAAACACCTCACACACTCCCCACACACACCCCTCACACACATCCCTCACACACTCCCCATACACCCCTCTCACACACACCCCTCATATTCCCCACACACACTCCCCACCTCACACACACTCCCCCCCCCACACACACACACCCCCCCCACACACACACACTCCACCTAAACACCTCACACACTCCCCACTCACCCCACACACACCCCTCACACACTCCCCACACACACCCCCTCACACTCCCCACACACCCACCCCCCTCACACACTCCCCATACACCCCTCACACACACTCCCCACACATTATACATAAACACCTCACACACTCCCCACACCTCACACACCCCTCACACACACACCCCTCACATTCCCCACCTCACACACACCCCTCACACTCTCCCCACACACACAAACACCCCTCACACACTCCCCACACACACACACCCCTCACACACTCCCCACACACACACACCTCACACACACTCCCCACACACCTCACACACACCCCTCACACACTCCCCACACACACCCCTCACACGCACCCATCACACACTCCCCACACACACCTCCCTCACACACCCCTCACACATACACCTCACTCTCACACACACCTCACACACTCTACATAAACACCTCACACACTCCCCACACACACTCTACATAAACACCTCACACACTCCCACCTCACACACCCCACACACACACCCCTCACAGACTGCCCACACACACTCCTCACACATTCCCCATACACCCCGCACACACTCCCCACACACACCCCTCACACACACACCCCTCACACTCCCCACACACACTCCCCACACCTCACACACACCCCTCACACACTCCCCACACACACCCCTCACACACACACCCCTCACACTCCCCACACACTCCCCACACCTCACACACTCCCCTCACACACATCCCTCACACACTCCCCATACACCCCTCACACACACCCCTCACATTCCCCACACACTCCCCACCTCACACACACCCCTCACACACTCCCCACACACACACACCCCCCACACACACACACTACCCACACACACACTCTACATAAACACCTCACACACTCCCCACTCACACCCCTCACACACTCCCCACACACACCCCTCACACTCCCCACACACCCCCCCCCTCACACACTCCCCTCACACACTCCCCATACACTCCCATCACACACTCCCCATACACCCCTCACACACTCCCCATACACCCCTCACACACTCCCCATACACCCCTCACACACACTCCCCACACACTCTACATAAACACCTCACACACTCCCCACACCTCACACACTCCTCACACACACACCCCTCACATTCCCCACACACACTCCCCACCTCCACACACACACACCCCTCACACACTCCCACACACACACACACTCTACATAAACACCTCACATACTCCCCACACACACACACACACCTCACACACACTCCCTACACACCTCACACACACTCCCCTCACACACTCCCCACACACACCCCTCACACACACACACACACACCCATCACACACTCCCCACACACCTCCCTCACACACACACCTCACTCTCACACACACCTCACACACTCTACATAAACACCTCACACACTCCCCACACACACTCTACATAAACACCTCACACTCCCCACACACACACCTCACACACACTCCCTACACACCTCACACACTCCTCACACACTCCCCACACTCTATACACTCCCCCACACACACACTCTACATAAACGCCTCACACACCCCCCCACACCTCACACACCCCACACACACACACCCCTCACACACTCCCCACACACACCCCTCACACACTCCCCACACACACCCTTCACACACTCCCCACACACCCCCCATACACACACTCTACATAAACACCTCACACACTCCTCACACACACTCTACATAAACACCTCACACTCCCCCCACACACACACACCTCACACACACTCCCTACACACCTCACACACACCTTGAGCCAGTGGACCATGAAAGGCACATCCTTGCCTGTACTTGCTGCGCCACATGTTGAGCATCGCAGCAACTCCAAGGAGCAGACCATGATCCCCACCAAATGACAATACACAGCACAGAAGCTGCGTCACTGTGTCCAGACCAAAGTCAAAGATGTCTGCCCTGGTAGTAGTCAGAACAAACCTGGTCAGTCGTCTACTCCAGATCGGTCACTAAACGAGATGACTCTGGACTTCACTAACTTTACAGGTGACCACACTCTACACACTCCCCATACACACACTCTACATAAACACCTCACACACTCCCCACACCTCACACACCCCACACACACTCCCCACAAACCCCCCCATACACACACTCTACATAAACACCCTCACACACTCCCCTCACACACATCCCTCACACACTCCCCATACACCCCTCACACACTCCCCACACACACCCCTCACACTCCCCACACACACTCCCCACACACCCACACCTCACACACACACCCCCCTCACACACACTCCCCACACACTCTACATAAACACCTCACACACTCCTCACACACACCCCTCACACACATCTCACACACTCCCCATACAACCCTCACACACACACCCCTCACCTCACACACACTCCCTACACACCTCACACACACTCCCCACACACACACACCCCTCACACACTCCCCACACACACACACCCCTCACACACTCCCCACACACACCCCTCACACACCCCACACACACACCCCTCACACACCCCCCATACACACACTCTACATAAACACCTAACACACTCCCCACACCTCACACACCCCTCACACACTCCCCACACACACCCCTCACACACCCCCCATACACACACTCTACATAAACACCTCACACACTCCCCACTCACCCCCCATACACACACTCTACATAAACAACGCACACTCCCCACACACACACCCCACACACACTCCCCACACACCCGTCACACACACCCCTCACACACTCCTCACACACACTCCTCACACACTCTACACACTCCCCACACACACCTCACACACTCCTCACATACTCCCCTCACTCTACACACTCTCTACATAAACACCTCACACTCCCCCACACACACACCTCACACACACTCCCCACACACCCCTCACACACACCCCCTCACACACATCCCTCACACACTCCCCATACACCCCTCACACACACACCCCTCACCTCACACACACTCCCTACACAACTCACACACACTCCCCACACACACACACACCCCTCACACACTCCCCACACACACACCCCTCACACACTCCCCAAACACACACACCCCTCCACACACTCCCCACACACACACTCTACATAAACACCTCACATACTCCCCACACACACACACCTCACACACACTCCCTACACACCTCACACACTCCCCTCACACATTCCCCTCACACATTCCCCATTAACACCTCACACTCCCCACACACACACACCCCACACACACTCCCCACAAACCCCCCCATACACACACTCTACATAAACACCTCACACACTCCCCACACCTCACACACCCCACACACACACCCCTCACACACTCCCCACACACACCCCCCATACACACTCTACATAAACACCTAACACACTCCCCACACCTCACACACCCCTCACACACCCCCCACACACACCCCTCACACACTCCCCACACCCCCCCATACACACACTCTACATAAACACCCCACACACTCCCCACACACACTCTACATAAACACCTCACACTCCCCACACACACACCACACACACCCCTCACACACTCCACATAAACACCTCACACACTCCCCACTCACCCCCCATACACACACTCTACATAAACAACTCACACTCCCCACACACACACCTCACACAAACTCCCCACACACCCCTCACACACACCCCTCACACACTCCTCACACACACTCCCCACACACACCTCACACACTCCCCTCACACACTGCCCACACACACTCTACATAAACACCTCACACTCCCCCCACACACACCTCACACACACTCCCCACACACACCCCTCCACACACCCCTCACACACTCCCCATACACCCTCACACACCCCCCACACACACCCCTCACACTCCCCACACACACTCCCCACACACCCACACCTCACACACACACTCTACATAAACACCTCACACACTCCCCACACCTCACACTCCTCACACACACCCCTCACACACATCTCACACACTCCCCATACACCCCTCACACACACACCCCTCACCTCACACACACTCCCTCCCCACACACCTCACACACACTCCCCACACACACACACACCCCTCACACACTCCCCACACACACACTCTACATAAACACCTCACATACTCCCCACACACACACACCTCACACACACTCCCTACACACCCTCACACACCCCTCACACACACAAACACACCCCACACACACACTCCCTACACACCTCACACACACACCCCTCACACACTCCCCACACATACCTCCCTCACACATTCCCCATACACCTCGCACACACTCCCCCACACACACCCCTCACACACACACCCCTCACACACTCCCCACACACACTCTACATAAACACCTCACACACTACCCACACCTCACACACCCCACACACACACCCCTCACACACTCCCCACACACACTCCTCACACATTCCCCATACACCCCGCACACACTCCCCACGCACACCCCTCACACACACACCCCTCACACTCCCCACACACACTCCCCACACCTCACACACACCCCTCACACACTCCCCATACACCCCTCACACACACCCCTCACACACACACCCCTCACATTCCCCACACACTCCCCACACTCACACACACCCCTCACACACCCCCCCACACACTCCCCACACACACTCTACATAAACACCTCACACACTCCCCACTCACACCCCACACACAACCCTCACACCACACCCCTCACACTCCCCTCACACACTCCCCATACACCCCTCACACACTCCCCATACACCCCTCACACACTCCCCATACACCCCTCACACACTCCCCATACACCCCTCACACACTCCTCATACACCCCTCACACACACTCCCCACACACTCTACATAAACACCTCACACACTCCCCACACCTCACACACTCCTCACACACACCCCTCACACACACACCCCTCACATTCCCCACACACACTCCCCACCTCAAACACACCCCTCACACACTCCCCACACACACACACTCTACATAAACACCTCACATACTCCCCACACACACACACACCTCACACACACTCCCTACACACCTCCACACACACTCCCCTCACACACTCCCCACACACACCCCTCACACACACACACCCCACACACACACCCATCACACACTCCCCACACACACCTCCCTCACACACACACCTCACTCTCATACACACCTCACTCTCACACACACCTCACACACTCTACATAAACACCTCACACACTCCCCACACACACTCTACATAAACACCTCACACTCCCCCACACACACACCTCACACACACTCCCTACACACCTCACACACTCCCCACACTCTATACACTCCCCACACACACTCTACATAAACGCCTCACACACTCCCGACACCTCACACACCCCACACACACACCCCTCACACACTCCCCACACACACTCCTCACACATTCCCCATACACCCCGCACACACTCCCCACACACACCCCTCAAACACACACCCCTCACACTCCCCACACACACTCCCCACACACCCACACCTCACACACACTCCCCACACACCCACACCTCACACACACTCCCCACACACACACTCCCCTCACACACTCCCCACACACACACTCTACATAAACACCTCACATACTCCCCACACACACACACCTCACACACACTCCCTACACACCTCACACACACCTTGAGCCAGTGGACCATGAAAGGCACATCCTTGCCTGTACTTGCTGCGCCACATGTTGAGCATCGCAGCAACTCCAAGGAGCAGACCATGATCCCCACCAAATGACAATACAAAGCACAGAAGCTGCCTCACTGTGTCCAGACCAAAGTCAAAGATGTCTGCCCTGGTAGTAGTCAGAACAAACCTGGTCAGTCGTCTACTCCAGATCGGTCACTAAACGAGATGACTCTGGACTTCACTAACTTTACAGGTGACCACACTCTACACACTCCCCATACACACACTCTACATAAACACCTCACACACTCCCCACAACTCACACACCCCACACACACTCCCCACAAACCCCCCCATACACACACTCTACATAAACACCTCACACACTCCCCTCACACACATCCCTCACACACTCCCCATACACCCCTCACACACTCCCCACACACACCCCTCACACACCCACACCTCACACCCCCCTCACACACACTCCCCACACACTCTACATAAACACCTCACACACTCCCCACACCTCACACACCCCTCACACACACTCCCCACACACCCCTCACACACTCCCCACACACACCCCCCCTCACACACATCCCTCACACACTCCCCATACACCCCTCACACACACACCCCTCACACTCCCCACACACACTCCCCACACACACACACCTCTCACACACACTCCCCACACACTCTACATAAACACCCCACACACTCCCCACACCTCACACACTCCTCACACACACCCCTCACACACATCTCACACACTCCCCATACACCCCTCACACACACACCCCTCACCTCACACACACTCCCTACACAACTCACACACACTCCCCACACACACACACACCCCCTCACACACTCCCCTCACACACTCCCCACACACACACACCCCTCACACACTCCCCACACACACACTCTACATAAACACCTCACAAACTCCCCACACACACACACCTCACACACACTCCCTACACACCTCACACACTCCCCTCACACACTCCCCTCACACATTCCCCTCACACATTCCCCACACACATTCTACATTAACACCTCACACTCCCCACACACACACACCCCACACACACTCCCCACAAACCCCCCCATACACACACTCTACATAAACACCTCACACACTCCCCACACCTCACACACCCCACACACACACCCCTCACACACTCCCCACACACACCCCCCATACACACACTCTACATAAACACCTAACACACACCCCACACACACACCCCTCACACACTCCCCACACACACCCCCCATACACACACTCTACATAAACACCTAACACACTCCCCACACCTCACACACCCCTCACACACTCCCCACACACACCCCTCAAACACTCCCCACACCCCCCCCATACACACACTCTACATAAACACCTCACACACTCCCCACACACACTCTACATAAACACCCACACTCCCCACACACACACCTCACACACACCCCTCACACACTCCACATAAACACCTCACACACTCCCCACTCACCCCCCATACACACACTCTACATAAACAACTCACACTCCCCACACACACACCTCACACACACTCCCCACACACCCCTCACACACACTCCTCACACACTCTACACACTCCCCACACACACCTCACATACTCCCCTCACACACTCCCCACACAAACTCTACATAAACACCTCACACTCCCCACACACACACCTCACACACACTCCCCACACACACCCCTCACACACACCCCTCACACACATCCCTCACACACTCCCCATACACCCCTCACACACTCCCCACACACACCCCTCACACTCCCCACACACACTCCCCACACACCCACACCTCACACACACACTCTACATAAACACCTCACACACTCCCCACACCTCACACTCCTCACACACATCTCACACACTCCCCATACACCCCTCACACACACACCCCTCACCTCACACACTCCCTACAAACCTCACACACACTCCCCACACACACACACACACCCCTCACACACTCCCCACACACTTCCCACACACACACACCCCTCACACACTCCCCACACACACACTCTACATAAACACCTCACATACTCCCCACACACACACACCTCACACACACTCCCTACACACCTCACACACACCCCCTTACACACACAAACACACCCCACACACACACTCCCTACACACCTCACACACACACCCCTCACACACTCCCCACACACACACACTCTACATAAACACCTCACATACTCCCCACACACACACACACCTCACAAACACTCCCTACACACCTCACACACACTCCCCTCACACACTCCCCACACACACCCCCCACACACACACACCCCACACACACACCCATCACACACTCCCCCACACACACACACCTCACTCTCACACACACCTCACACACTCTACATAAACACCTCACACACTCCCCACACACACTCTACATAAGCACCTCACACTCCCCACACACACACCTCACACACACTCCCTACACACCTCACACACTCCTCACACACTCCCCACACTCTATACACTCCCCACGCACACTCTACATAAACACCCTCACACACTCCCCACACACACCCCTCACACACTCCCCACACACACTCCTCACACATTCCCCATACACCCCGCACACACCCCTCAAACACACACCCCTCACACTCCCCACACACACTCCCCACACACCCACACCTCACACACACTCCCCACACACCCACACCTCACACACACTCCCCACACACACACACCCCTCACACACTCCCCACACACACACACCTCACACACACTCCCTACACACCTCACACACACCTTGAGCCAGTGGACCATGAAAGGCACATCCTTGCCTGTACTTGCTGCGCCACATGTTGAGCATCGCAGCAACTCCAAGGAGCAGACCATGATCCCCACCAAATGACAATACAAAGCACAGAAGCTGCGTCACTGTGTCCAGACCAAAGTCAAAGATGTCTGCCCTGGTAGTAGTCAGAACAAACCTGGTCAGTCGTCTGCTCCAGATCGGTCACTAAACGAGATGACTCTGGACTTCACTAACTTTACAGGTGACCACACTCTACACACTCCCCATACACACACTCTACATAAACACCTCACACACTCCCCACACCTCAGACACCCCACACACACTCCCCACACCTCACACACCCCACACACACTCCCCACACACCCCCCCATACAAACACTCTACATAAACACCTCACACACTCCCCACACCTCACACACCCCACACACTCTACATAAAACACCTCACACACTCCCCACACCTCACACACCCCACACACACCCCTCACACACTCCCCACACACTCCCCCCATACACACACTCTACATAAACACCTCACACACTCCCCACACACACTCTACATAAACACCTCACACTCCCCACACACACCTCACACACACCCCTCACACACTCCACATAAACACCTCACACACTCCCCACTCACCCCCCATACACACCCCTCACACACACTCCCCACACACCCCTCACACACACCCCTCACACACACTCCTCACACACTCTACACACTCCCCACACACACTCCCCACACACCCCTCACACACTCCCCACACACACTCCTCACACACACCCCTCACACATTCCTCACACACTCCCCACACACCCACACCTCACACACACACCCCTCACACACACTCCTCACACACTCCTCACACACTCCCCACACACTCTACATAAACACCTCACACACTCCCCCACACCTCACACACTCCTCACACACACCCCTCACACACTCCCCATACACCCCTCACACACACACCCCTCACCTCACACACACTCCCTACACACCTGACACACACTCCCCACACACACACACCCCTCACACACTCCCCACACACACACACCCCTCCACACACTCTACATAAACACCTCACATACTCCCCACACACACACACCTCACACACACTCCCTACACACCTCACACACACCTTGAGCCAGTGGACCATGAAAGGCACATCCTTGCCTGTACTTGCTGCGCCACATGTTGAGCATCGCAGCAACTCCAAGGAGCAGACCATGATCCCCACCAAATGACAATACAAAGCACAGAAGCTGCGTCACTGTGTCCAGACCAAAGTCAAAGATGTCTGCCCTGGTAGTAGTCAGAACAAACCTGGTCAGTCGTCTACTCCAGATCGGTCACTAAACGAGATGACTCTGGACTTCACTAACTTTACAGGTGACCACACTCTACACACTCCCCATACACACACTCTACATAAACACCTCACACACTCCCCACACCTCAGACACCCCACACACACTCCCCACACACACTCCCCACACCTCACACACCCCACACACACTCCCCACAAACCCCCCCCCCCATACACACACTCTACATAAACACCTCACACACTCCCCACACCTCACACACCCCACACACACTCCCCAGACACACCCCCCATACACACACTCTACATAAACACCTAACACACTCCCCACACCTCACACACCCCTCACACACTCCCCACACACACCCCTCACACACTCCCCACACCCCCCCCATACACACACTCTACATAAACACCTCACACACTCCCCACACACACTCTACATAAACACCTCACACTCCCCACACACACACCTCACACTCCCCTCACACACTCCCCACTCACCCCCCATACACACACTCTACATAAACAACTCACACTCCCCACACACACACCCCACACACACTCCCCACACACCCCTCACACACACCCCTCACACACTCCCCACACACACCTCACACACTCCTCACATACTCCCCTCACACACTCCCCACACACACTCTACATAAACACCTCACACTCCCCACACACACACACCTCACACACACTCCCCACACACCCCCTCACACACTCCCCACACACACCCCTCACACACTCCCCTCACACACATCCCTCACACACTCCCCATACACCCCTCACACACTCCCCACACACACCCCTCACACTCCCCACACACACTCCCCACACACCCACACCTCCACACACACACTCTACATAAACACCCCACACACTCCCCACACACTCCTCACACACACCCCTCACACACATCTCACACACTCCCCATACACCCCTCACACACACACCCCTCACCTCACACACACTCCCTACACACCTCACACACACTCCCCACACACACACACACCCCTCACACACTCCCCACACACTCCCCACACACACACACACCCCTCACACACTCCCCACACACACACTCTACATAAACACCTCACATACTCCCCACACACACACACCTCACACACACTCCCTACACACCTCACACACACCCCTCACACACACAAACACACCCCACACACACACTCCCCACACACCTCACACACACACCCCTCACACACTCCCCACACATACTTCCCTCACACATTCCCCATACACCCCGCACACACTCCCCACACACACCCCTCACACACACACCCCTCACACTCCCCACACACACTCCCCACACCTCACACACTCCCCACACACACTCTACATAAACACCTCACACCTCACACACCCCACACACACACCCCTCACACACTCCCCACACACACTCCTCACACATTCCCCATACACCCCGCACACACTCCCCACACACACCCCTCACACACACACCCCTCACACTCCCCACACACACTCCCCACACCTCACACACACACCCCTCACATTCCCCACACACTCCCCACCTCACACACACCCCTCACACACCCCCCCCCACACACACACTCCCCACATACACACACTCTACATAAACACCTCACACACTCCCCACTCACACCCCTCACACACTCCCCACACACACCCCACACACCCACCCCCTCACACACTCCCCATACACCCCTCACACACACTCCCCACACACTCTACATAAACACCTCACACACTCCCCACACCTCACTCACACCCCTCACACACACACCCCTCACACACTCCCCCACACACACACCCCTCACACACTCCCCACACACACACACTCTACATAAACACCTCACACACACTCCCTACACACCTCACACACACTCCCCTCACACACTCCCCACACACACCCCTCCACACACACACACACCCCACACACACACCCATCACACACTCCCCCACACACACCTCCCTCCACACACACACCTCACTCTCACACACACCTCACACACTCTACATAAACACCCCACACACTCCCCACACACACTCTACATAAACACCTCACACTCCCCACACACACACCTCACACACACTCCCTACACAACTCACACACTCCCTCACACTCCCCACACACACCCCTCACACACACAAACACACCCCACACACACACTCCCTACACACCTCACACACACCCCTCACACACTCCCCTCACACATTCCCCACACTCTACACAGTCCCCACACACATTCTACATTAACACCTCACACTCCCCACACACACACCTCACACATACTCCCCACACACCCCTCACACACTCCCCCCACATACTCCTCACACACACCCCTCACACACTCCCCTCACACTCCCCACACACACTCCCCACACACCCACCTCACACACTCCTCACACACTCTACATAAACACCTCACACAGTCCCCACACCTCACACACACCCCTCACACACTCCCCATACACCCCTCACACACACACCCCTCACCTCACACACACTCCCCACACACACACACCCCTCACACACTCCCCACACACACACACCCCTCACACACTCTACATAAACACCCTCACATACTCCCCACACACACACACCTCACACACACTCCCTACACACCTCACACACACCTTGAGCCACACACATGTTGAGCATCGCAGCAACTCCAAGGAGCAGACCATGATCCCCACCAAATGACAATACAAAGCACAGAAGCTGCCTCACTGTGTCCAGACCAAAGTCAAAGATGTCTGCCCTGGTAGTAGTCAGAACAAACCTGGTCAGTCGTCTACTCCAGATCGGTCACTAAACGAGATGACTCTGGACTTCACTAACTTTACAGGTGACCACACTCTACACACTCCCCATACACACACTCTACATAAACACCTCACACACTCCCCACACCTCACACACCCCACACACACTCCCCACAAACCCCCCCATACACACACTCTACATAAACACCTCACACACTCCCCTCACACACATCCCTCACACACTCCCCATACACCCCTCACACACTCCCCACACACACCCCTCACACTCCCCACACACACTCCCCACACACCCACACCTCACACACACTCCCCACACACTCTACATAAACACCTCACACACTCCTCACACACACCCCTCACACACATCTCACACACTCCCCATACACCCCTCACACACACACCCCTCACCTCACACACACTCCCTACACACCTCACACACACTCCCCACACACACACACACCCCCCCACACACACACACCCCTCACACACTCCCCACACACACCCCTCACACACGCCCCACACACACACCCCTCACACACTCCCCACACCTCACACACCCCACACACACACACCCCTCACACACCCCCCATACACACACTCTACATAAACACCTAACACACTCCCCACACCTCACACACCCCTCACACACTCCCCACACACACCCCTCACACACCCCCCATCACACACACTCTACATAAACAACTCACACACTCCCCACACACACTCTACATAAACACCTCACACTCCCCACACACACTCCCCACACACCCCTCACACACTCCCCACACACACCCCCCTCACACACATCCCTCACACACTCCCCATACACCCCTCACACACCCCTCACACACACACCCCTCACACTCCCCACACCTCACACACTCCCCTCACACACATCTCACACACTCCCCACTCACCCCCCATACACACACTCTACATAAACAACTCACACTCCCCCACACACACACCTCACACACACTCCCCACACACCCCTCACACACACCCCTCACACACTCCTCACACACACTCCCCACACACACCTCACATACTCCCCTCACTCTACACACTCCCCACACACACTCTACATAAACACCTCACACTCCCCACACACACACCTCACACACACTCCCCACACACCCCTCACACACTCCCCACACACACCCCCCTCACACACATCCCTCACACACTCCCCATACACCCCTCACACACCCCTCACACACACACCCCTCACACTCCCCACACCTCACACACTCCCCTCACACACATCTCACACACTCCCCATACACCCCTCACCCTCACACACACTCCCTACACAACTCACACACACTCCCCACACACACACACACCCCTCACACACTCCCCACACACACACACCCCTCACACACTCCCCACACACACACACCCCTCACACACTCCCCACACACACACACCCCTCACACACTCCCCACACACACACTCTACATAAACACCTCACATACTCCCCACACACACACACCCCACACACACTCCCTCACACACCTCACACACTCCCCTCACACATTCCCCTCACACATTCCCCACACACATTCTACATTAACACCTCACACTCCCCACACACACACACCCCACACACACTCCCCACAAACCCCCCCATACACACACTCTACATAAACACCTCACACACTCCCCACACCTCACAAACCCCACACACACACCCCTCACACACTCCCCACACACACCCCCCCCCATACACACACTCTACATAAACACCTAACACACTCCCCACACCTCACACACCCCTCACACACCCCCCACACCCCCCCCCCATACACACACTCTACATAAACACCTCACACACTCCCCACACACACTCTACATAAACACCTCACACTCCCCACACACACCTCACACACACCCCTCACACACTCCCCACTCACCCCCCATACACACACTCTACATAAACAACTCACACTCCCCACACACACACCTCACACACACTCCCCACACACCCCTCACACACACCCCTCACACACTCCCCACACACACTCCCCACACACACCTCACACACTCCTCACATACTCCCCTCACACACTCCCCACACACACTCTACATAAACACCCCACACTCCCCCACACACACCTCACACACACTCCCCACACACACCCCTCACACACACCCCTCACACACATCCCTCACACACTCCCCATACACCCCTCTCACACTCCCCACACACACCCCTCACACTCCCCACACACACTCCCCACACACCCACACCTCACACACACACTCTACATAAACACCTCACACACTCCCCACACCTCACACTCCTCACACACACCCCTCACACACATCTCACACACTCCCCATACACCCCTCACACACACACCCCTCACCTCACACACTCCCTACACACCTCACACACACTCCCCACACACACACACACCCCTCACACACTCCCCACACCCCTCACACACTCCCCACACACACACACACACACCTCACACACACTCCCACACACCTCACACACACCCCTCAAAACCCCCCCACACACCCCTCACACGCACCCATCACACACTCCCCACACACACCTCCCTCACACACCCCTCACACATACACCTCACTCTCACACACACCTCACACACTTTACATAAACACCTCACACACTCCCCACACACACTCTACATAAACACCTCACACACTCCCCACACCTCACACACCCCACACACACACCCCTCACAGACTCCCCACACACACTCCTCACACATTCCCCATACACCCCGCACACACTCCCCACACACACCCCTCACACTGCCCACACACACTCCCCACACCTCACACACACCCCTCACACACTCCCCCACACACACCCCTCACACACACACCCCTCACACTCCCCACACACTCCCCACACCTCACACACTCCCCCATACACCCCTCACACACACCCCTCCACACACACACCCCTCACATTCCCCACACACTCCCCACACACCCCCCCCCCCCACACACACACACTCCCCACAAACACACTCTACATAAACACCTCACACACTCCCCACTCACACCCCTCACACACTCCCCACACACACCCCTCACACTCCCCACACACCCACCCCCCTCACACACTCCCCATACACTCCCCATACACCCCTCACACACTCCCCATACACCCCTCACACACTCCCCATACACCCCTCACACACTCCCCATACACCCCTCACACACACTCCCCACACACTCTACATAAACACCTCACACACTCCCCACACCTCACACACCCCTCACACACACACCCCTCACATTCCCCACACACACTCCCCACCTCACACACACACACCCCTCACACACTCCCCACACACACACACTCTACATAAACACCTCACATACTCCCCACACACACACACACACACCCCACACACACTCCCTACACACCTCACACACACTCCCCTCACATACCCCTCACACACACACACACCCATCACACACTCCCCACACACCTCCCTCACACACACACCTCACTCTCACACACACCTCACACACTCTACATAAACACCTCACACACTCCCCACACACACTCTACATAAACACCTCACACTCCCCACACACACACTCTACATAAACGCCTCACACACCCCCCACACACCCCCACACACACACCCCTCACACACTCCCCACACACACCCCTCACACACTCCCCACACACACCCTTCACACACTCCCCACACACCCCATACACACACTCTACATAAACACCTCACACACTCCTCACACACACTCTACATAAACACCTCACACTCCCCACACACACACCTCACACACTCCCCACACTCACTCTACATAAACACCACACACACTCCCCACTCACCCCACAAACCCCTCACACTCCCCACACACCCCCCATACACACACTCTACATAAACACCTCACACACTCCCCACACCCTACACACACTCCCCACACACCCCCCATACACACACTCTACATAAACACCCCACACACCCCACACACACACCCCTCACACACTCCCCACACACACCCCCCACACTCTACACACCCCCCATACACACTCTACATAAACACCTCACACTCCCCACACACACACACCTCACACACACTCCCCACACTCTACATACACACTCTACATAAACACCTCACACACATCCCTCACACACTCCCCTCACACACATCCCTCACACACTCCCCACACACACCCCTCACACTCCCCACACACACTCCCCACACACACTCCCCACACACACCCCTCACACACACCCCCTCACACACTCCCCACACACACTCTACATAAACACCTCACACTCCCCACACACACACACCTCACACACACTCCCCACACACACTCCCCACACACACCCCTCACACACTCCACATAAACACCTCACACACTCCCCACTCACCCCCATACACACCCCCTCACACACACTCCCCACACACCCCTCACACACACCCCTCACACACACTCCTCACACAATCTACACACTCCCCACACACACCTCACACACACTCCCCACACACCCCTCACACACTCCCCACACACACTCCTCACACACTCCCCTCACACATTCCTCACACACTCCCCTCACACACTCCTCACACACACCCCTCACACACTCCTCACATACTCCCCTCACACACTCCCCACACCCACTCTACATAAACACCTCACACTCCCCACACACACACCTCACACACACTCCCCACACACCCCTCACACACTCCCCACACACCCCTCACACACTCACTCTACATAAACACCTCACACACACCCCTCACACACTCCCCCACACACCCCTCACACACACACACACCTCACACACTCTACATAAACACCTCACACACTCCCCACACACACACCCCTCACACACTCCCCACACACACTCTACATAAACACCTCACACTCCTCACACACACACCTCACACACTCCGCACACACTCCCCACACACACTCTACATAAACACCTCACACACACACCTCACACACTCCCCACACACTCCCCACACATCCTCACACACACCCTTCAATCACTCCCCACACACACACTCTACATAAACACCTCACACACTCCCCACTCACCCCCCTCACACACTCCCCACACACTCCCCACACACCCACCCCCTCACACACTCCCCACACACTCTACATAAACACCTCACACACTCCCCACACACACCCCTCACACACATCCCTCATACACTCCCCATACACCCCTCTCACACACACCCCTCACATTCCCCACACACACTCCCCACCTCACACACACTCCCCACACACACACACCCCCCCCCCACACACACACACTCCCCACACACACACTCTACATAAACACCTCACACACTCCCCACTCACCCCACACACACCCCTCACACACTCCCCACACACACCCCTCACACCACCCCCCTCACACTCCCCACACACCCACCCCCCCACACACTCCCCATACACCCCTCACACACACTCCCCACACATTATACATAAACACCTCACACACTCCCCACACCTCACACACCCCTCACACACACACCCCTCACATTCCCCACCTCACACACACCCCTCACACTCTCCCCACACACACACACACCCCTCACACACTCCCCACACACACACACCCCTCACACACTCCCCACACACACACACACCTCAGACACACTCCCTACACACCTCACACACACCCCTCACACACACACACACACCCCTCACACGCACCCATCACACACTCCCCACACACACCTCCCTCACACACCCCTCACACATACACCTCACTCTCACACACACCTCACACACTCTACATAAACACCTCACACACTCCCCACACACACTCTACATAAACACCTCACACTCCCCACACACACACCTCACACACACTCCCTACACACCTCACACTCACACTCCCCACACACACTCTACATAAACACCTCACACACTCCCCACACCTCACACACCCCACACACACACCCCTCACACACTCCCCACACACTCCTCACACATTCCCCATACACCCCACACACACCCCCCACACACACCCCTCACACACACACCCCTCACACTCCCCACACACTCCCCTCACACACATCCCTCACACACTCCCCATACACCCCTCACACACACCCCTCACACACTCCCCACACACACTCCTCACACATTCCCCATACACCCCGCACACACTCCCCACACACACCCCTCACACACACACCCCTCACATTCCCCACACACTCCCCACCTCACACACACCCCTCACACACTCCCCACACACACACACCCCCCCCACACACACACTCTACATAAACACCTCACACACTCCCCACTCACACCCCTCACACACTCCCCACACACACCCCTCACACCACACCCCTCACACTCCCCACACACCCACCCCCCCTCACACACTCCCCATACACCCCTCACACACTCCCCATACACCCCTCACACACTCCCCATACACCCCTCACACACTCCCCATACACCCCTCACACACACTCCCCACACACTCTACATAAACACCTCACACACTCCCCACACCTCACACACTCCTCACACACACACCCCTCACATTCCCCACACACACTCCCCACCTCACACACACACACCCCTCACACACTCCCCACACACACACACTCTACATAAACACCTCACATACTCCACACACACACACCTCACACACACCTCACACACACTCCCCACACACACCCCCACACACACACACACACACCCATCACACACTCCCCACACACACCTCCCTCACACACACACCTCACTCTCACACACACCTCACACACTCTACATAAACACCTCACACACTCCCCACACACACTCTACATAAACGCCTCACACACTCCCCACACCTCACACACCCCACACACACACCCCTCACACACTCCCCACACACACTCCTCACACATTCCCCATACACCCCGCACACACTCCCCACACACACCCCTCACACACCCCCCACACCTCACACACACTCCCCACACACCCACACCTCACACACACTCCCCATACACCCCTCACACACTCTACACACTCCTCATACACACACTCTACATAAACACCTCACATACTCCCCACACACACACACACCTCACACACACTCCCCACACCCCTCACACACTCCCCACACACCTCACACACACACCCCTCACACACTCCTCACACACACACCCCTCACACACTCCCTCACACACTCCCCATCACACACACTCTACACACACACCTCACACACTCACCCCTCACACACACTCCCTACACACCTCACACACACACCCCTCACACACACACCCCACACACACACCCCTCACACACACCCCCTACACACCCCTCACACACACACACCCCCCACACACACACCCCTCACACACACACACCCCACTCTCACACCTCACACTCTACATAAACACCTCACACAATCCACACACACACACCTCACACACTCCCCACACACACCCTCCACACACACACACCCCTCACACACTACACACTCCCCATACACACACTCTACATAAACACCTCACATACTCCCCACACACACTCCCTACAAACCTCACACACACCCCTCACACACACACCACACACTCCCCGCACGCACACCTCACACACACACACCTCACACACACTCCCCACAAACCTCACACACTCCCCACACACACCTCACACACTCCACATACACACCTCACACACTCCACATACACACCTCACACACTCCCCACACCCACCTCACACACTCCCCATACACATAGACACCCCGCACACCCTCACCATACACAGACACCCCCGCACACGCTCCCCACACACACACACCCCGCATGCACGCTCCCCCCATATACACACACGCCCTCCCCATACACACAAGTGCGCGCCTCCCCCCATACACCGCACTCCTCATATACACTCCGTATACACCACACACTCCTCGCATTCACCGATATACACCCCGTATACACCACACACTCCTCGCATTCACCGATATACACCCCGTATACACCACACACTCCTCGCATTCACCGATATACACCCCGTATACTCCACACACTCCTGGCATTCACCGATTTACACCCCATATACACCACACACTCCTCGCATTCACCGATATACACCCCATATACACCACACACTCCTCGCATTCACCGATATACACCCCATATACACCACACACTCCTCGCATTCACCGATATACACCCCATATACACCACACACTCCTCGCATTCACCGATATACACCCCATATACACCACACACTCCTCGTATACACCCATATACACCCCATATACACCACACACTCCTCGTATACACCCATATACACCACACACTCCTCGTATACACCCATATACACCCCATATACACCACACACTCCTCGTATACACCGATATACACTACACACTCCTCATATACACTGATATACACTACACACTCCTCATATACACTACATACTCCTCATATACACCCCGT
Source organism: Leptodactylus fallax (assembly GCA_947044405.1). Taxonomy (NCBI): domain Eukaryota; kingdom Metazoa; phylum Chordata; class Amphibia; order Anura; family Leptodactylidae; genus Leptodactylus; species Leptodactylus fallax. Next base: position 654,816 of record CAMRHE010000603.1, read on the forward strand.
ATACACTACACACTCCTCATATACACCGATATACACTACACACTCCTCGTATACACTGATATACACCCCATATACACTACACTCCTCATATACACCTCATATACACCCCATATACACTACACACTCCTCATATACACCGATATACACCACACACTCCTCATATACACCCCATATACACTACACACTCCTCGTATAGACCGATATACAACCCATATACACTACACACTCCTCATATACACCCCATATACACCACACACTCCTCGTATACACCGATATACACCCCATATACACTACACACTCCTCATATACACCCCATATACACTACACACTCATCATATACACTACACACTCATATACACTGATATACACTACACACTCCTCGTATACACCGATATACACTACACAATCCTCGTATACACCCATATACACTGATATACACCACACACTCCTCATATACACTGATATACACCTCATATACACTGATATACACCCCATATACACTACACACTCCTCATATACACTACATACTCCTCATATACACCGATATACACCCCATATACACTACACACTCCTCATATACACTGATATACAGTACACTACACACTCCTCATATACACTACACACTCCGCATATACACCGATATACAACACATATACACTACATACTCCTCATATACACCGATTTACACCCCATATACACTACACACTCCTCATATACACTACACACTCCTCATATACACCCCATATACACTACACACTCCTCATATACACTACACACTCCTCATATACACCGATATACACCCCATATACACTACAAACTCCTCATATACACTACACACTCCTCAAATACACCGATATACAGCCCATATACACTACACACTCCTCATATACACTGATATACACTACACACTCCTCATATACACCGATATACACCCCATATACACTACACACTCCTCATATACACTGATATACACTACACACTCCTCATATACACTACACACTCCTCATATACACCGATATACACCCCATATACACTACACACTCCTCATATACACTGATATACACTACACACTCCTCATATACACCGATATACACCCCATATACACTACACACTCCTCATATACACTGATATACACTACACACTCCTCATATACACTACACACTCCTCATATACACTGATATACACTACACACTCCTCATATACACTGATATACACCCCATATACACTACACACTCCTCATATACACCGATATACACCCCATATACACTACACACTCATCATATACACTACACACTCCTCGTATACACCAATATACACTACACACTCCTCGTATACACCCATATACACCACACACTCCTCATATACACTGATATACACCCCATATACACTACACACTCCTCATATACACTACATACTCCTCATATACACCGATCTACACCCCATATACACTACACACTCCTCATATACACCAATATACACCCCATATACACTACACACTCCTCATATACATTACACGCTCCTCATATACACTACATACTCCTCATATACACCGATATACACCCCATATACACTACACACTCCTCATATACACTGATATACACTACACACTCCTCATATACACTGATATACACTACACACTCCTCATATACACTGATATACACTACACACTCCTCATATACACCCCATATACACTACACACTCCTCATATACACTGATATACACTACACACTCCTCATATACACTACACACTCCTCCTATACACCGATATACACCCCATATACACTACACACTCCTCCTATACACTGATATACACCCCATATACACTACACACTCCTCATATACACCGATATACACTACACACTCCTCATATACACTACACACTCCTCATATACACTACACACTCCTCATATACACTACACACTCCTCATATACACTACACACTCCTCATATACACTACACACTCCTCATATACACCGATCTACACCCCATATACACTACATACTCCTCATATACACTGATATACACTACACACTCCTCATATACACCGATATACACCCCATATACACTACACACTCCTCATATACACTACATACTCCTCATATACACCGATATACACCCCATATACACTACACACTCCTCATATACACTACACACTCCTCATATACACCGATATACACTACACACTCCTCATATACACTGATATACACTACACACTCCTCATATACACTACACATTCCTCATATACATTACACACTCCTCATATACACCGATATACACCCCATATACACTACACACTCCTCATATACACGACACACTCCTCATATACACCGATATACACCCCATATACACTCCACACTCCTCATATACACTACATACTCCTCATATACACCGATATACACCCCATATACACTACACACTCCTCATATACACTGATATACACTACACACTCCTCATATACACCGATATACACTACACACTCCTCATATACACTGATATACACTACACACTCCTCATATACACTACACATTCCTCATATACACTACACACTCCTCATATACATTACACACTCCTCATATACACCGATATACACCCCATATACACTACACACTCCTCATATACACGACACACTCCTCATATACACCGATATACACCCCATATACACTCCACACTCCTCATATACACTACATACTGCTCATATACACCGATATACACCCCATATACACTACACACTCCTCATATACACTGATATACACTACACACTCCTCATATACACTACATACTCCTCATATACACTACATACTCCTCATATACATCGATATATACCCCATATACACTACACACTCCTCATATACACTGATATACAGTACACACTCCTCATATACACTACACACTCCTCATATACACTACATACTCCTCATATGCACCGATATACACCCCATATACACTACACACTCCTCATATACACTGATATACACTACACACTCCTCATATACACTACATACTCCTCATATACACCGATATATACCCCATATACACTACACACTCCTCATATACACCGATATACAGTACACACTCCTCATATACACCGATATACACCCCATACTCCTCATATACACTACACACTCCTCATATACACCGATATACACCCTATATACACTACACACTCCTCATATACACTACATACTCCTCATATACACCCCATATACACTACACACTCATATACACTACGTACTCCTCATATACACCGATATATACCCCATATACACTACACACTCATCATATACACTACACACTCCTCATATACACTACATACTCCTCATATACACCGATATACACCCCATATACACCCCATGTACACCACACACTCCTCATATACACTGATATACACTACACACTCCTCATATACACTGATATACACTACACACTCCTCATATACACTAAATACTCCTCATATACACCACACACTCCTCATATACACTACATACTCCTTATATACACCGATATACACCCCATATACACTACAGTCATGGCCAAAAGTTTTGAGAATGACACAAATATTCTATTTTCACATGATCTGCTGCCCTCTGGTTTTTATGTGTGTTTGTCAGATGTTTTTATCACATACAGAAATAGAATTGCATTCATATTATGAGTAACAGAAGCTTATATTGACAGTTAGAATGAGTTAATGCAGCAAGTCAATATTTGCAGTGTTGACCCTTCTTCTTCAGGACCTCTGCAATTCTCCCTGGCATGCTCTCAATCAACTTCTGGACCAAATCCTGACTGATAGCAGTCCATTCTTGCAGAATCAATGCTTTCATTTTGTCTGAATTTGTTGGTTTTTTTTTGTGCACCCCCCCCCTGGTTTTTGGCCCAAATTTCCTAAGGGGGATTAAGATCTGGGGAGTTTCCAGGCCATGGACCCAAAATCTCTATGTTTTGTTCCCTGAGCCATTTAGTTATCACCTTTGCTTTATGGCAAGGTGCTCCATCATGCTGGAAAAGGCATTGTTGAGCGCCAAACTGCTCTTGGACGGTTGGGAGAAGTTGCTCTTGGAGGACATTCTGGTACCATTCTTTATTCATGGCTGTGTTTTTAGGCAAGACTGTGAGAGAGCCGATTCCCTTGGCTGAGAAGCAACCCCACACATGAATGGTTTCAGGATGCTTTACAGTTGGCATGAGACAAGACTGGTGGTAGAGCTCACCTCTTCTTCTCCGAATAAGCTGTTTTCCAGATGTTCCAAACAATGGAAAAGGGGATTCATCAGAGAAAATGACTTTACCCCAGTCCTCAGCAGTCCACTCCCTGTACCTTTTGCAGAATATCAGTCTGTCCCTGATGTTTTTTCTGGAGAGAAGTGGCTTCTTTGCTGCCCTCCTTGAGACCAGGCCTTGCTCCAAGAGTCTCCGCTCACAGCGCGTGCAGATGCACTCACACCTGCCTGCTGTCATTCCTCAGCAAGCTCTGCACTGCTGGTAGCCCGATCCCGCAGCTGAAACACTTTTAAGAGACGGTCCTGCCGCTTGCTGGTCTTTCTTGGGCGCCCTGGAGCCTTTTTGGCACCAATGGAACCTCTCTCCTTGAAGTTCTTGATGATGCGATAGATTGCTGACTGAGGTGCAATCTTTCTAGCTGCAATACTCTTCCCAGTTAGGCCATTTTTGTGCAGTGCAATGATGACTGCACGTGTTTCTTTAGAGATAACCATGGTTAACAGAAGAGAAACAATGATGGCAAGCACCAGCCTCCTTTTAAAGTGTCCAGTGGTGTCATTCTTACTTAATCATGACAGATTGATCTCCAGCCCTGTCCTCATCAACACCCACACCTGTGTTAATGGAGCAATCACTGAAACGATGTTAGGTGGTCCTTTTAAGGCAGGGCTGCAATGATGTTGAAATGTGTTTTGGGGGATGAAGTTCATTTTCTAGGCAAATATTGACTTTGCAAGTAATTGCTGTTAAGCTGATCACTCTTTATAACATTCTGGAGTATATGCAAATTGCCGTTAGAAAAACTGAAGCAGTAGACTTTGTAAAAATTAATATTTGTCTCATTCTCAAAACTTTTGGCCATGACTGTACACACTCCTCATATACACTGATATACACTACACACTCCTCATATACACTACACACTCCTCATATACACTACACACTCCTCATATACACTACACACTCCTCATATACACTACACACTCCTCATATACACTACACACTCCTCATATACACCCCATATACACTACACACTCCTCATATACACCGCTATACACCCCATATACACTACACACTCCTCATATACACTACACACTCCTCATATTCACTACACACTCCTCATATACACTGATATACACTACACACTCCTCATATACACTACACACTCCTCATATACACCCCATATACACTACACACTCCTCATATACACTACACACTCCTCATATACACTACACACTCCTCATATACACCGATATACACCCCATATACACTACACACTCCTCATATACACCGATATACACCCCATATACACTACACACTCCTCATATACACTACACACTCCTCATATACACCACACACTCCTCATATACACCGATATACACCCCATATACACTACCCACTCCTCATATACACTACCCACTCCTCATATACATTACACACTCCTCATATACACCGATATACACTACACACTCCTCATATACACCGATATACACTACACACTCCTCATATACACCGATATACACCCCATATACACCCCATGTACACCACACACTCCTCATATACACTGATATACACTACACACTCCTCATATACACTACATACTCCTCATATACACCCCATATACACTACACACTCCTCATATACACTGATATACACCCCATATACACTCACACACTCCTCATATACACTGATATACACCCCATATACACTACACACTCCTCATATACACTGATATACACCACACACTCCTCATATACACTACCCACTCCTCATATACACCGATATACACCCCATATACACTACACACTCCTCATATACACTGATATACACTACCCACTCCTCATATACACTACCCACTCCTCATATACACTACCCACTCCTCATATACACTACCCACTCCTCATATACACTACCCACTCCTCATATACACTACCCACTCCTCATATACACCGATATACACCCCATATACACTACACACTTCTCATATACACCGATATACACCCCATATACACTACACACTCCTCATATACACTGATATACACTACACACTCCTCATATACACTACACACTCCTCATATACACTGATACACACTACACACTCCTCATATACACTGATATACACTACACACTTCTCATATACACCGATATACACTACACACTTCTCATATACACCGATATACACCCCATATACACCGATATACACCCCATGTACACCACACACTCCTCATATACACTGATATACACTACATACTCCTCATATACACCGATATACACCACACACTCCTCATATACACTGATATACACTACATACTCCTCATATACAGCCCTCCTGTACACAACATGACTATCCGCCAGCTATTCCCGCCCTCTATGTCCGGTCCCGGTTCTGAGGTGTTGCAGAATACATGTAAAAACCTGGCTGTGTGGGCGTGTCTAAGTGAGTTGCGTATTCCGGGGGTGTGTCTGACGTCCTATTAGATGTTTTGTAAAGGGATAGGAGCGTGGCTGTTGCTCGGGAGGCGTGTCCGGCAAGTGCGTCGTGGGCGTGTCTATTTACAAACTCTGTCAGTTTGTAACCCCGCCCACATTACCCATAATGCTTTGCCTATTGGTCCATTCTGAGGTGCGGAAAAATCTTCTGTGGCTGAGGGAGGACTATGGCGGCCGGGGGGAGTCCGGAGGTGAGAAGAGAGGCCTGCCTGTGACATGTATGTGTCATGTCTGTACTACGTGTGTGATATTACACAGGGAGGAGTGTCTGTATTATATGTGTGCTATTACATTGGATGGAGTGTCTGTATTATATGTCTGATATTACACGGGGAGTAGTGTCTGTATTATATGTCTGATATTACACGGGGAGCAGTGTCTGTATTATATGTGTGATATTACACGGGGAGCAGTGTCTGTATTATATGTGTGATATTACACGGGGAGGAATGTCTGTATTATATGTGTGATATTACACGGGGAGCAGTGTCTGTATTGTATGTGTGATATTACATTGGATGGAATGTCTGTATTATATGTGTGATATTACACGGGGAGGAGTGTCTGTATTATATGTGTGATATTACACGGGGAGGAGTGTCTGTATTATATGTGTGATATTACACAGGGAGGAGTGTCTGTATTATATGTGTGATATTACACGGGGAGCAGTGTCTGTATTATATGTGTGATATTACACGGGGAGGAGTGTCTGTATTATATGTGTGATATTACACGGGGAGCAGTGTCTGTATTATATGTGTGATATTACATTGGATGGAATGTCTGTATTATATGTGTGATATTACACGGGGAGGAGTGTCTGTATTATATGTGTGATATTACACAGGGAGGAGTGTCTGTATTATATGTGTGATATTACATTTGGAGGAGTGTCTGTATTGTATGTGTGATATTACACAGGGAGAAGTGTCTGTATTATATGTGTGATATTACACAGGGAGGAGTGTCTGTATTATATGTGTGATATTACATTTGGAGGAGTGTCTGTATTGTATGTGTGATATTACACAGGGAGGAGTGTCTGTATTATATGTGTGATATTACACGGGGAGCAGTGTCTGTATTATATGTCTGATATTACATTGGATGGAATGTCTGTATTATATGTGTGATATTACACGGGGAGCAGTGTCTGTATTATATGTGTGATATTACACGGGGAGGAATGTCTGTATTATATGTGTGATATTACACGGGGAGCAGTGTCTGTATTGTATGTCTAATATTACACGGGGAGCAGTGTCTGTATTATATGTGTGATATTACATTGGATGGAATGTCTGTATTATATGTCTGATATTACACGGGGAGGAGTGTCTGTATTATATGTGTGATATTACACGGGGAGGAGTGTCTCTATTATATGTGTGATATTACACGGGGAGCAGTGTCTGTATTATATGTGTGATATTACACAGGGAGGAGTGTCTGTATTATATGTGTGATATTACATTTGGAGGAGTGTCTGTATTGTATGTGTGATATTACACAGGGAGGAGTGTCTGTATTATATGTGTGATATTACATTTGGAGGAGTGTCTGTATTGTATGTGTGATATTACACAGGGAGGAGTGTCTGTATTGTATGTGTGATATTACACAGGGAGGAGTGTCTGTATTATATGTGTGATATTACACGGGGAGGGGGTGTCTGTATTATATGTGTGATATTACATGGGGGAGGGGTGTCTGTATTATATGTGTGATATTACATGGGGGAGGGATGTCTGTATTATATGTGTGATATTACATTGGATGGAATGTCTGTATTATATGTGTGATATTACACGGGGGAGGAGTGTCTGTATTATATGTGTGATATTACATTGGATGGAATGTCTGTATTATATGTGTGATATTACACGGGGGAGGAGTGTCTGTATTATATGTGTGATATTACATGGGGGAGGGGTGTCTGTATTATATGTGTGATATTACACGGGGAGTAGTGTCTATTATATGTGTGATATTACACAGGGGAGGAGTGTCTGTATTATATGTGTGATATTACATGGGGAGCAGTGTCTGTATTATATGTGTGATATTACACGGGGAGCAGTGTCTGTATTGTATGTCTGATATTACATTGGGTGGAATGTCTGTATTATTTGTGTGATATTACACGGGGAGGAATGTCTGTATTATATGTGTGATATTACATGGGGGAGGGGTGTCTGTATTATATGTGTGATATTACATTGGATGGAATGTCTGTATTATATGTGTGATATTACATTGGATGGAATGTCTGTATTATATGTGTGATATTACACGGGGAGTAGTGTCTATTATATGTGTGATATTACACAGGGGAGGAGTGTCTGTATTATATGTGTGATATTACATTGGATGGAATGTCTATATTATATGTGTGATATTACACGGGAGAGGAGTGTCTGTATTATATGTGTGATATTACACAGGGAGGAGTGTCTGTATTATATGTGTGATATTACATTGGATGGAATGTCTGTATTATATGTGTGATATTACACAGGGAGGAATGTCTGTATTATATGTGTGATATTACACGGGGAGCAGTGTCTGTATTATATGTGTGATATTACACAGGGAGCAGTGTCTGTATTATATGTGTGATATTACACGGGGGAAGCGTCTGTATTATATGTGTGATATTACACGGGGGAAGCGTCTGTATTATATGTCTGATATTACACGGGGGAAGCGTCTGTATTATATGTGTGATATTACACGGGGGAAGCGTCTGTATTATATGTCTGATATTACACGGGGAGCAGTGTCTGTATTATATGTCTGATATTACACGGGGGAAGTGTCTGTATTATATGTGTGATATTACACGGGGAGCAGTGTCTGTATTGTATGTCTGATATTACATGGGGGAAGCGTCTGTATTATATGTGTGATATTACATGGGGAGCAGTGTCTGTATTGTATATCTGATATTATATAGGGAGAAGTGTCTGTATTATATGTGTGATATTACACGGGGAGCAGTGTCTGTATTATATGTGTGATATTACACGGGGAGCAGTGTCTGTATTATATGTGTGATATTACACGGGGAGCAGTGTCTGTATTATATGTCTGATATTACACGGGGAGCAGTGTCTGTATTGTATGTCTGATATTACACGGAGGAAGCGTCTGTATTATATGTGTGATATTACACGGGGAGCAGTGTCTGTATTGTATGTCTGATATTACATGGGGAGCAGTGTCTGTATTATATGTCTGATATTACATGTGTCTTTTTCGGCATTGTTTAGGTCCTTATGTCAGTGACGTTTGATGAGGTTGCGGTGTATTTCACAGAAGATGAGTGGGATTGGTTGGATGCTCGGCAGCGGCGGTTGTATCAGGAGGTGATGATGGAGAACTTTGAGCTGGTGACCTCTGTGGGTGAGACCTCGTGTGTTGTGTTATTTTGTATTTTTTAAATAAGTTTTGGGTTGAGATTCGTTCCCCACTCACATACTTAGCATCAGCTGGGAAGGATCGCCGTCCGCTGGGGTTAGAACATGCAGTGTCAGTGGGGTCAGTAATTGGAGTTCTGCTCATTTCCCTCAGGTCTCCTGATTGGTAGGGGTAATAAGCCAAATCTGGAATCTGACAAGATACCCCAAGTGTGGAACAGAAGAGACCGACCCCCGGAGTTACATGATGGTGAGCGGGATGGACGAACGAACAAATACATGGTGGAATGGGTAAATAGGGGTGACAGATAGGGAAGTGGGGTTAAGGGCAAGGTTGACGGGTGGAGAAGCTGGGGGAGGCGAAGGTGAGGACGAGGGTGGGTGAGATGAGGAGAGTCTTTTCTGTAAGTAGTTGGGTGATGGAGACGTGTCGTGAGTGGAGCGTCCAGTGCCCTGGCCGTTGGGATAACGGGGACAGCAGAATTAGGAGTTACATCTGATTCTCTCTCATTCAGGGAGGTCTGATCTAAACCTTGTTATAAAACATGAAGTCCAGGAGGTGGAGCGTCCCCCGCAGTCTGACGTGAAGGGCCACAGCTACGCTGGTGAGTTACTGCAGCAGAATATAGGAAGAGCTGATGTACTTCAGCGGTGCTGGATGGCAAATTACCTGTGGCTTGTCTGCATTGTTACCAAAAGAGCAGGGCTGTGAAATAGGTCTAGCCCTGATCCCGACCCCACTGTAACAGGCACCCAAACCCCCGCCCCGCAGTAACAGGCACCCAAACCCCCGCCCCGCAGTAACAGGCACCCAAACCCCCGCCCCCGCAGTAACAGGCACCCACTACTCCAAGCCACAGACCTGCTACATTGCCTCGGCCATTTGTGACCTCCCTCTGGACTGAGTTCTGGTTACGACTTACTTCCTGGGAGTTGGGCCTAATTCTCGGAGAGGTGTCATGTGACTTCTGCACTTTATTTCTGTAGACTGTTGTCCTCTTGATCGACCAGGTCTTGAGGTTGTAGCCTCCCCGTATCTCACCCTGTCGCTCTGATGGGATGTTAGTAACATGTCTCCGTCTTCTCTCTGGCAGGTAACGATTTTCGGTCGTCTCCTGGTCTCTCGTTTGATCCCTCGCTGTCCCATCTCCAGGGGCCTGACCTGAATGGCAATAACCTGGTTCTTAAGCAGCGCTCTCACTTGTCTGTTGACAGACCCTATTCCTGTTCTGATTGTCACCGCAGCTTCATTCGGAAATCCCACTTAACCAGCCACCAGCGCACTCACCGAGGAGAACGTCCCTACCCCTGTGAGATATGTGGCAAGCGATTCCATTACCGCCACCACCTAGTAGGCCACAAACGCATCCACACGGGGGAGAAGCTGTTTTCCTGTGAATACTGTGGAATTGGGTTCAACCATAAAGGGAACTACCAAACCCACCAGCGGCTGCACACGGGGGAGAGGCCTTTCTCCTGTGACCTGTGCGGCAAAAGCTTTAACCGCAAGGCTGACCTGATCACGCACTGCCGCATCCACACCGGGGAAAGACCTTTCACATGTTCTGATTGTGGAAAGAGCTTCAGCCGAAAACAGCACTTGGTGACCCACAGGCGTAGACATACGGGTGAGACCCCATTCTCTTGTGAGCAGTGCCAGCAGCGGTTTGCCCATCGGAAGGCCCTGCTACGACACCAGGAACTAATACACTCGGCGGAGCGACCGCACAGCTGCCCAGACTGTGGGAAAGGCTTTGCCTGCCGCTCGCATCTACTCACCCACCAGCGCGCCCATCAGAACGGCGGCTGTAGTGGTGGAGAGAAGCCATTCTCCTGTGCGCAGTGCCGCAGCAGCTTTGTGGCTCAGCCTCGCCTGCAAGCACATAGAAAAACTCGCCGTGGTGTGCCTGGGGATCGGCCCTTCACCTGTGCAGATTGTGGGAAAGGATTCAATAGCAGAAAGTACCTGAGCCGGCACCAGAAGATTCATACAGGCGAGCGCCCCTTCCGATGTAATGTGTGCGGAGACAGTTTTAGTCAGAAGCCCAACCTGGAGCGCCACAAGAACATCCACAGTGGGCAGAGGCCTTTCTCCTGCCTAGTGTGTGGTGGAAGTTTTTACAAAAAGCACAACCTTGTACGTCACCAGAGGATACACACAGGGGAGAGGCTGCACTCCAGCTGTAAAGTGTCCCAACCCATCACCCCATCATCGGCCATATCGGGGGGCAGCTGCACACACACTGGGACTATGGCAGATGACGAATCCATTAATATCTGTAACCGCACTTGTTCAGAGCATTGAACTATATAAACACATAGTCGGTAAAGGGTAGGAACAAGGGGTGACCGAGCTCCAGAGCCGGGTGGTAAAATAAAGAGAACCACTTGTCTGTCATGCCAGGAACAGAGAGGTCAGTGTGGTGTGACCTACACTCGGTGAGAGATGGAAGGGTGTGGGGTGACCTACACAAGGTTGAGAGATGGACTGGCACAGGATGATCTACACAGGGTGAGATATGGAAGGGTGTGGTGTCACCTACCCAGGGTGGAATATTGACAGGTGCGGTGTGACCTACACAGGGTGATATATGGACTGGCGCAGAGTGACCTAACTAGGGTGAGATATGAACTGGTGCGGTGGATGTACAGACTGGCATGAATTGACCTACACAGGGCGATGTATAGGCTGATACGGTGTGATCTACGTAGAGTTGGGATATGGAACACTGCGGGATGACCTACACAGGGTGGAATGTGGACTGACGTGATGTGACCTACAGCGGGAGTGATATGGAAGGGTGTGAGGCAACCTAAATGGGCCAGCACCAAGTGTCACCTACGTGAGGAGAGAGAGGGGCCGGCGCCGAGTGTCACCGACGTGAGGAGAGAGAGGGGCCGGCGCCGAGTGTCACGTAAGGAGAGAGAGGGGCCGGCGCCGAGTGTCACGTAAGGAGAGAGGGGGGCCAGCACCGAGTGTCACCGACGTGAGGGAGAGAGGGGGGGCCGGTGCCGAGTGTCACCGACGTGAGGAGAGAGGGGGGGCCGGCGCCGAGTGTCACCGACGTGAGGGAGAGAGGGGGGCCGGCGCCGAGTGTCACCGACGTGAGGAGAGAGGGGGGCCGGCGCCGAGTGTCACCGACGTGAGGGAGAGAGAGGGGCCAGCGCCGAGTGTCACCGACGTGAGGGAGAGAGAGGGGCCGGCGCCGAGTGTCACCGACGTGAGGAGAGAGAGAGGGGCCGGCGCCGAGTGTCACCGACGTGAGGAGAGAGAGGGGCCGGCGCCGAGTGTCACGTAAGGAGAGAGAGGGGCCGCCGCCGAGTGTCACCGACGTGAGGAGAGAGAGGGGCCGGCGCCGAGTGTCACGTAAGGAGAGAGAGGGGCCGGCGCCGAGTGTCACGTAAGGAGAGAGAGGGGCCGGCGCCGAGTGTCACGTAAGGAGAGAGAGGGGCCGCTGCCGAGTGTCACGTAAGGAGAGAGAGGGGCCGCCGCCGAGTGTCACCGACGTGAGGAGAGAGAGGGGCCACCGCCGAGTGTCACCGACGTAAGGAGAGAGAGGGGCCGCCGCCGAGTGTCACCGACGTGAGGAGAGAGAGAGAGGGGCCAGCGCCGAGTGTCACCGACGTGAGGGAGAGAGAGGGGCCAGCGCCGAGTGTCACGTGAGGAGAGAGAGGGGCCAGCGCCGAGTGTCACGTGAGGAGAGAGAGGGGCCGGCGCCGAGTGTCACGTAAGGAGAGAGAGGGGCCGCCGCCGAGTGTCACCGACGTGAGGAGAGAGAGGGGGCCGGCGCCGAGTGTCACGTAAGGAGAGAGAGGGGCCGCCGCCGAGTGTCACCGACGTGAGGGAGAGAGAGGGGCTGCCGCCGAGTGTCACCGACGTGAGGAGAGAGAGGGGCCGCCGCCGAGTGTCACGTAAGGAGAGAGAGGGGCCGCCGCCGAGTGTCACGTAAGGAGAGAGAGGGGCCGCCGCCGAGTGTCACGTAAGGAGAGAGAGGGGCCAGCGCCGAGTGTCACCGACGTGAGGGAGAGAGAGGGGCCAGCGCCGAGTGTCACCGACGTGAGGGAGAGAGAGGGGCCAGCGCCGAGTGTCACGTAAGGAGAGAGAGGGGCCGGCGCCGAGTGTCACCGACGTGAGGAGAGAGAGGGGCCGGCGCCGAGTGTCACCGACGTGAGGAGAGAGAGGGGCCGGCGCCGAGTGTCACCGACGTGAGGGAGAGAGAGGGGCCGGCGCCGAGTGTCACCGACGTGAGGAGAGAGAGGGGCCGGCGCCGAGTGTCACCGACGTGAGGAGAGAGAGGGGCCGGCGCCGAGTGTCACCGACGTGAGGAGAGAGAGGGGCCGGCGCCGAGTGTCACCGACGTGAGGAGAGAGAGGGGCCGGCGCCGAGTGTCACCGACGTGAGGAGAGAGAGGGGCCGGCGCCGAGTGTCACCGACGTGAGGAGAGAGAGGGGCCGGCGCCGAGTGTCACCGACGTGAGGAGAGAGAGGGGCCGGCGCCGAGTGTCACCGACGTGAGGAGAGAGAGGGGCCGGCGCCGAGTGTCACCGACGTGAGGGAGAGAGAGGGGCCGGCGCCGAGTGTCACCGACGTGAGGAGAGAGAGGGGCCGGCGCCGAGTGTCACCGACGTGAGGAGAGAGAGGGGCCGGCGCCGAGTGTCACCGACGTGAGGAGAGAGAGGGGCCGGCGCCGAGTGTCACCGACGTGAGGAGAGAGAGGGGCCGCCGCCGAGTGTCACCGACGTGAGGAGAGAGTGGATTTGATGTGAATCAGATTGGTACAGGATCATGTACACTGGCAGGAGGAGCACAGTATGAGGATCTTGGGGGGCTTCTCCCTATTGATGGTCCATCTATTTGCTATAATACACGTGCAGGGTGTTATCACTGTGGAGCTCACACTTGTTCCATACTGGACCCTTGTGTGTACACGCAGGAGCTCACACTACATCTCTTCTATAACACCAGCTATTCTAGGAGGTGACATTGATGAGGACCTTTCATGTCCTCTACTACGTGATATATAATACACCTCTGAGATATCGGTGGGAGCGGCCTCACAGCTCAACGTCATCGCGGGAACCCCCTTCCTCCTTACAATAGGAGTCTACAGAAGAGTACCGCCATCGGGGCCCCCCTGACCAATATCTGTGGCACCATGACACATACCTGAATTCAGTGCACGGTCAGCGATGCGGTGGTATATAACATGGAACCATTTTAGAGAACATGAAAGGTCCTCTTTAAGGTGCGTGGACCAAAAGCCCCCCAAATCTTCTGTGCTGCACCTGATTACAGCATAGGAGTATGTATATAATGTGTGTCCTGGGCACTATGGCGGGTGTATATAATGTATAGCCTGTATGTTGTGGCAGGTGTATATAATGTGTGTCCTGGGCACTATGGCGGGTGTATATAATGTATAGCCTGTATGTTGTGGCAGGTGTATATAATGTGTGTCCTGGGCACTATGGCGGGTGTATATAATGTAACGTCCTCTGTGATAAGGCGGGTGTATATAATGTAACGTTCTCTGTGATATGGCGGGTGTATATAATGTAACGTCCTCTGTGATATGGTGGGTGTATATAATGTGTGTCCTGGGCGATATGGTGGGTGTATATAATGTGTGTCCTGGGCACTATGGCGGGTGTATATAATGTGTGTCCTGGGCACTATGGCGGGTGTATATAATGTATAGCCTGTATGTTGTGGCAGGTGTATATAATGTGTGTCCTGGGCACTATGGCGGGTGTATATAATGTAACGTCCTCTGTGATAAGGCGGGTGTATATAATGTAACGTTCTCTGTGATATGGCGGGTGTATATAATGTAACGTCCTCTGTGATATGGTGGGTGTATATAATGTGTGTCCTGGGCACTATGGGGGGTGTATATAATGTGTGTCCTGGGCACTATGGCGGGTGTATATAATGTAATGTCCTCTGTGATATGGCGGGTGTATATAATGTGTGTCCTGGGCACTATGGCAGGTGTACAGTATATAATGTATATCCTGTATGCTGCAGCAGGTGTATATTTGTACGCTATGCACTATGGTTGGTGTATATAATGTATATCCTTTATATCTGGGTGGATGTATAAAATGTATATCCTGTACACTGGGGTGGATGTATAGGATGTATATAATGTGTACTATGGCAGATGTATATATTGTATATGCTGTATGTTATGGTAGGTGGAACCTGTGTATATAAAATGTGCACTAAATGGCCACATTATTAGAGACCCCATGTAGTAGCAGGTTGTTTGGCAGTAATTTATCACGCAGTACACTTGGTTGGCCAGTCTGAATATGATGGCTTCCCACAGTTGCCCATAAACTAGATATAGACACTGACTGGCTGTGTACAGCCGCTCTGCCACCTCCTGGAGGCGCTCTACAGGATTACCATCTGGGGAAAGTGAGAGCTGGGAAACTAGGAAAATTCTGTTGTGTTCCTGGAGCTGATCCACGACGAACCAACCCTTGTGGCCTGGTGTATGGTCCTGACGACAACCTGGTCCCGCTGACAGCCTCCTCTGGCCGACAACCTGGTCCTGCTGACAACCTCCTCCTGCCGACAACCTGGTGCCGCCGACAACCTCCTCCTGCCATAGATTAACAGCTGCCATGTAGAGAAGAACGTGTTGACCACAATGCTGAGGTGACGCCTACTGTTCAAATGTCCGCCGACAGGGATCAAAGCACCAGGGTGCGCCAGGACAACCTCCGTCTGGTGCAGCAGCGATCTGGATCCACCATGTTTCCCACTACTCAGACACATCATATTTGCCCCCGAGTGACTTGTCCACTGTTTCCCTTAGCTGGTAATGGGGCTTGTACTAGTCGTCTGCTGTTATAGTCCTTCTATGCTAAGGAACAGTAACTTGTGTGGTCAGACACGTCAGCCTTGTGTGCGGCTGTAGGTTTTTGCACCATTCTCAGTCTACTCTCCACAGCACTGTCCATAAATTCCTGGCACAGATGACCAGGCCTTGCACCAAGTCACTCGGATCGCTGGATTCTCCCATCTTATGTGGATTCTCTCTCAAACTGATCCGCAGAAAACACTGGATTTTATGCTGCACTCCGGGGTCACCGTCTAATGACCATACAGGGAACTGCCAGTCACGAAAGTCCAGGGGTCTCTAATAAAGTGGCCACTCAGTATGTATCCTGCATACTATGGCACTTGTATGTAGATAATGGATATCCTGTATACTATAACAGTTGTGTGTGTATATATATATATATATATATAACGTATGTCCTCAACATGCTGGCAGTTGTGTGCGATATGTTGTATTAACATAGAGGGGCGCTGTCCGGGCAGAGCCTGTACATTTACATACATTTGGAAATAAAATAATGAGCAGAAACTGTATCTCCTGCGTTCCGACCCATGCCAGGGGCCCACACACTGTGCGCATAGCCATGTCTGGCTCCCGTATACTGGACGCCCACTAGAGATGAGCAGATTCATAACAAGCTGGATTCAACCAGAATTTCCCAAAAATTTTAATTTTTTAGCGAAACCGAAACCTTTGTAATTTGTTTCAGGTGAACTAAAATGGGTGACGTGACATGTGCGGTGAAATAATGAGCAGTAGGCGGAGACCTTACTTATGTGCTGATCTCACAGACACCGTATAAGGTTTTATCAGAGGAAGACACTTGTGTTATCACCATCACTGCAGGAGCCAAAGCACCAGCTACAATGTCTGCTGGAAAATAACAGCAATAGAAGTGCAGAATAATAGGGGGAGGAGATAATAATAGTCCTGTAATGGTCCCACCATGGGGAGATTCAGTGTGTTACAGCAGCAAAGATAATACGGATACAAATACAAACATATACAAGAATGTTCCAAGGTGAGAGGCATTACATTAATAGTAGACAGACAGATAGGACGTAGCAGGGGGGGGGGGGATATAACAGGCAGAGAGATATTTCAGTTCTCTGTATGTAATGATCTCCGCTTAGGTCGGTGTTGGTTGTACAGCCTAACCGCGGTGGGGAGGAAAGACTTCCGATAGCGCTCCTTCTCACACCTAGGGTGGAGCAGTCGGTCACTGACAGTACTGCCCAGCGCGATCACAGTCTCATGCATAGGATGGGACTTCTTCTTCTGCATGGAGCTCACCACGGACAGTATCCTTCTGTCACCCACCACCTGCACTGGGTCCAGTGGGCTCCCCAGGACAGAGCCAGCCCTTCTAATCAGCTTGTGGAGTCTATTCCTATCCCTGGTTGATATACTGCTCCCCCAGCAGGCCACTCCAAAGAAGATGGCTGATGCCACTACCGAGTTGAAGAAAGTCCTAAGAAGTGCCCCCCAGATTCCAAAGGCTCTCAGTTTACTAAGCAGGTAGAGCCTGCTGTGGCCCTTCCTGTACAGGGCCTCCATATGATCTGCCCAGTCCAGCTTATTATTAAGGAGCAAACCCAGGTACTTATAGGTGTTCACAATCTCGATGCCCGTCCCCAGGATGTCCACTGGATTTGGAGGGCATCTGCCTTTACGGAAGTCCACCACCATCTCCTTGGTCTTCCCCGCGTTAATCTTCAGGTGGTTCCGGTGGCACCAGTCCACAAAGTCCTGGTTCAGTTCTCGGTACTCCCTGTCATCATCGTCTGTGATGAGACCCACTATTGCAGAGTCGTCAGAATACTTCTGTAGGTAGCAGCTGGATGAGAGCACCTAAAATCAGCAGTGTACAGTGTGAAGAGGAAAGGGGCGAGAACCGTACCCTGAGGTGCCCCCGTATTACAGATCACGGTACCTGACACACAGTCTCGGACTCTCACGTATTGGGGTCGATTTGTGAGGTAGTCTAGGATCCAGTTGGAGAGGTGGTGGTCCACTCCAGCAAGGCCCAGCTTGTCTCTCAGTAACCTGGGCTGTATGGTGTTAAAAGCACTGGAGAAGTCAAAGAACATTATTCTCACTGTGTTCCCTGGTTTCTCCAGGTGAGACAGAGCCCTGTGCAGAAGATGGATGATGGCATCATCTACCCCAATGCCCGGCCGATAAGCAAACTGGAAAGGGTCCATAGCGGGGCTCACTAGAATGTGGAAGGAAGGTTATTTCAGATTTAATCCATTACAGGCAGACAAGTCATAGGAGTGGACGGAGGGAGAATATCTGCATTCTGCTGTGAGTCTGACTGCAGAGATACCCAAAATACATATGGGAGCCCCCAAAGTGAAGTATTTACTGTATATAGCAATTTTATTCATGTAAAATTCATATATAAAGAATAAATATCACATAACGCTGATAAATACGAGGCTACAAACAGCACAAATGATACCTACACCCTCTACCTCCAAGTGGCAGCACAGAAATGAACCCACAAATATAATATAATGCCTGGCAGAAAACACAAGAGCCCCCATAATAGAGTCAGTCTTCGAATAAGAGTGCATAGAGTTACCGATCACAGCAATCTGTCAATTGGATCTATCAAGATGACCATGTGGACAATACATGCGGTGACATCTGACGAAGAGGGTGGAGACTCATGGGGTGCTGCCAGTGGCAGACACATGTCCAGCATTGCTGGTACTGGCAGTACCTACACAAGGTCTTCTCTCATGTGGAATTTTTTTGTAAATTGCGAAATAAATCCAAGATAAAATACAAGATCTGCAGCAGAAGCTTAGCCATGGTCGTGGAGGAACAAATGTAAACCCGCGCCAAAGACAAAATGGGGGAATTCTTACCTGTGTAACAAAGGGACGTTCCCAGTGCCACAAGTGTCAGGAGGTGGAAAAGCAGCAGCAGCCAGGCCCAGTACAGTATCTGGAGAACTACAAGTAGCAGCAGCCAGGCCCAGTACAGTATCTGGAGAACTACAAGTAGCAGCAGCAGCCAGGCCCAGTACAGTATCTGGAGAACTACAAGTAGCAGCAGCAGCAGCCAGGCCCAGTACAGTATCTGGAGAACTACAAGTAGCAGCAGCAGCCAGGCCTAGTACAGTATCTGGAGAACTACAAGTAGCAGCAGCCAGGCCCAGTACAGTATCTGGAGTACTACAAGTAGCAGCAGCCAGGCCCAGTACAGTATCTGGAGAACTACAAGTAGCAGCAGCCAGGCCCAGTACAGTATCTGGAGAACTACAAGTAGCAGCAGCCAGGCCCAGTACAGTATCTGGAGAACTACAAGTAGCAGCAGCCAGGCCCAGTACAGTATCTGGAGAACTACAAGTAGCAGCAGCCAGGCCCAGTACAGTATCTGGAGAACTACAAGTAGCAGCAGCCAGGCCCAGTACAGTATCTGGAGAACTACAAGTAGCAGCAGCCAGGCCCAGTACAGTCATACCTAGAGTGCGCCTATAATCCGGCAGGTACAGTCCTACCTAGAGTGCACCTATAGTCCGGCAGGTACAGTCCTACCTAGAGTGCACCTATAATCCGGCAGGTACAGTCCTACCTAGAGTGCACCTATAATCCGGCAGGTACAGTCCTACCTAGAGTGCACCTATAATCCGGCAGGTACAGTCCTACCTAGAGTGCACCTATAGTCTGGCAGGTACAGTACTACCTAGAGTGCACCTATAGTCCGGCAGGTACAGTCCTACCTAGAGTGCGCCTATAGTCCGGCAGGGACAGTCCTACCTAGAGTGCGCCTATAGTCCAGCAGGTACAGTCCTACCTAGAGTGCACCTATAGTCCGGCAGGTACAGTACTACCTAGAGTGCCCCTATAGTCCGGCAGATACAGTCCTACCTAGAGTGCGCCTATAGTCCAGCAGGTACAGTCCTACCTAGAGTGCGCCTATAGTCCAGCAGGTACAGTCCTACCTAGAGTGCTCCTATAGTCCGGCAGGTACAGTCCTACCTAGAGTGCACCTATAGTCCGGCAGGTACAGTACTACCTAGAGTGCCCCTATAGTCCGGCAGATACAGTCCTACCTAGAGTGCACCTATAGTCCGGCAGGTACAGTCCTACCTAGAGTGCCCCTATAGTCCGGCAGGTACAGTCCTACCTAGAGTGCGCCTATAGTCCAGCAGGTACAGTCCTACCTAGAGTGCACCTATAGTCCGGCAGGTACAGTCCTACCTAGAGTGCGCCTATAGTCCGGCAGGTACAGTCCCACCTAGAGTGCGCCTATAGTCCGGCAGGTACAGTCCTACCTAGAGTGCACCTATATTCCGGCAGGTACAGTCCTACCTAGAGTGCGCCTATAGTCCGGCAGGTACAGTCCTACCTAGAGTGCTCCTATAGTCCGGCAGGTACAGTCCTACCTAGAGTGCGCCTATAGTCCGGCAGGTACAGTCCTACCTAGAGTGCACCTATAGTCCGGCAGGTACAGTCCTACCTAGAGTGCGCCTATAGTCCGGCAGGTACAGTCCTACCTAGAGTGCGCCTATAGTCCGGCAGGTACAGTCCTACCTAGAGTGCGCCTATAGTCCGGCAGGTACAGTCCTACCTAGAGTGCGCCTATAGTCCGGCAGGTAGAGTCCTACCTAGAGTGCGCCTATAGTCTGGCAGGTACAGTCCTACCTAGAGTGCACCTATAGTCCAGCAGGTAGAGTCCTACCTAGAGTGCACCTATAGTCTGGCAGGTACAGTCCTACCTAGAGTGCACCTATAGCCCGGCAGATAACTCTGACCCTATGGAATTCTGGACCAATAGGTTAGAGTAGTGGGAGGAGTTGGCCCAGTTTTCCATGGGAGTTTTATCTTGTCCGGCCTCCAGTGTTATGGCTGAGAGGGTGTTCAGAGCTGCCGGAGGTGATGTAACACCGAAAAGGACGAAACTGTCCACAGGTAGCGCAGAAAATATTACTATTATCACAATGACTCAGGCATGGATTGTCACATACCTGCAGGTGATGTCACCGAATAGTGATGTCACAATCTACCTCTATCATCATCGTCCATTTACTGTACTGCTCCTAACTAGTGACCACCTCTCACCAGTCATGTCCTGCCGCCTGGTCCGCCATATTATGTCCTGCCACCTGGTCCACCATATTATGTCCTGCCGCCTGGTCCGCCATATTATGTGCTGCCGCCTGCTCCGCCACATTATGTCCTGCCGCCTGCTCCGCCACATTATGTCCTGCCGCCTATTCCGCCATATTATGTGCTGCCGCCTGCTCCGCCATATTATGTCCTGCCGCCTGGTCCGCCATATTATGTGCTGCCCCCTGGTCCGCCATATTATGTGCTGCCGCCTGGTCCCCCATATTATGTCCCGCCGCCTGCTCCACCATATTATGTCCCGCCGCCTGGTCCGCCATATTATGTCCTGCCGCCTGGTCCGCCATATTATGTCCTGCCCCCTGGTCCGCCATATTATGTCCTGCCGCCTGGTCCGCCATATTATGTCATGCCGCCTGGTCCGCCATATTATGTCCTGCCGCCTGGTCCACCATATTATGTCCTGCCGCCTGTCCGCCATATTATGTCCTGCCGCCTGCTCCGCCATATTACTGTATGTCCTGCCACCTGCTCAACCATATTATGTCCTGCTGCCTGGTCCGCCATATTATGTCCTGCGCCTGCTCCACCATATTATGTCCTGCCGCCTGATCCACCATATTATGTCCTGCCGCCTGGTCCACCATATTATGTCCTGCTGCCTGGTCCGCCATATTATGTCCTGCCGCCTGCTCCACCATATTATAACCTACCACCTGCTCCACCATATTATGTCCTGCCGCCTGCTCCACCATATTATGTCCTGCGCCTGGTCCACCATATTATGTCCTGCGCCTGGTCCGCCATATTATGTCCTGCTGCCTGGTCCGCCATATTATGTCCTGCGCCTGGTCCACCATATTATGTCCTGCGCCTGGTCCACCATATTATGTCCTGCGCCTGGTCCACCATATTCCACTATAGCTATTGTTGGAATACAAAAAAACAAAACCATTTAGATTTCTCTTCTAATCCCATCACAGGATAATTTTTGTGGCTTTTTTTTTTTTTTTTTAAAGCCAATTCTGCATCACTTTTCAACTTGGCACAGCCACAAATTTGTCTCACAAATACCAATAAACAAAACAGGCTCACTTTTCTGCATCATTGCTTCTTAGAATATAACAGGCATGTGGTTCTAAAAAAAATACGAGCAATCATCTGTTCTAATAAATGAGAAATTTTTGAAGCGTTTAGAATTTGTACAAGTGTCAGTACAGTGTAGGGTAAAAGTCAGGGTCTGTGTCCTCTGCTTACCATCTGTTACCCCATAGACATACAAGTCACTGTCACTATGACATCACTTCACTGGGATTGCCGTAGAGAGCTATAAATAGGATAGAAAGGATCCTGACAGTGTTATACACTATGTATTATAGATATATAGTACTAGGAGCCCTGACAATGTCATACACTATGTATTATAGATATATAGTCCTAGGAGTCCTGACAGTGTCATACACTATGTATTATAGATATATAGCCCTAGTAACCCTGACAGTGTCATACACTATGTATTATAGATATATAGTACTAGGAGCCCTGACAGTGTCATACACTATGTATTATAGATATATAGTCCTAGGAGCGCTGACAGTGTCATACACTATGTATTATAGATATATAGTCCTAGGAGCCCTGACAGTGTCATACACTATGTATTATAGATATATAGTCCTAGGAGCCCTGACAGTGTCATACACTATGTATTATAGATATATAATCCTAGGAGCCCTGACAGTGTCATACACTATGTATAATGGATATATAGTACTAGGAGCCCTGACAGTGTCATACACTATGTATTATAGATATATAGTCCTAGGAGCGCTGACAGTGTCATACACTATGTATTATAGATATATAGTCCTAGGAGCGCTGACAGTGTCATACACTATGTATTATAGATATATAGTCCTAGGAGCCCTGACAGTGTCATACACTATGTATTATAGATATATAGTCCTAGGAGCCCTGACAGTGTCATACACTATGTATTATAGATATATAGTCCTAGGAGCCCTGACAGTGTCATACACTATGTATTATAGATGTATAGTCCTAGGAGCCCTGACAGTGTCATACTCTATGTCTTATAGCTATATAGTCCTAGGAGTCCTGACAGTGTCATATACTATGTATTATAGATATATAGTCCTAGGAGCCCTGACAGTGTCATACACTATGTATTATAGATATATATACATATATATATAGTCCTAGGAGCCCTGACAGTGTCATACACTATGCATTATAGATATATAGTCCTAGGAGCCCTGACAGTGTCATACACTATGTTTTAGAGGGGATTATATTAATAGAACCCAGTATATCTTCACAAGGTTGGCACACACTGTTGCTGGTATGTTGGCCCATTCCTCCATGCAGATCTCCTCTAGAGCAGGGATGTTTTGGGGCTGTCACTGGGCAACACGGACTTTCAACTCCCTCCAAAGGTTTTCTATGGGGCTGAGATCTGGAGACTGGCTAGGCCACTCCAGGACCTTGAAATGCTTCTTACGAAGCCGCTCCTTCGTTGCCCTGGCGGTGTGCTTGGGATCATTGTCATGCTGAAAGACCCAGCCACGTTTCATCTTCAATGCCCTTGCTGATGGAAGGAGGTTTGCACTCACAATCTCCCCATACATGGCCCCATTCATTCTTTCATGTACATGGATCAGTCGTCCTGGTCCCTTTGCAGAGAAACAGCCCCATACATGATGTTGCCCCCCCATGCTTCACAGTAGGTATGGTGTTCTCTGGATACAACTCAGCATTCACTCTCCTCCAAACACCACGAGTTGTGTTTCTACCAAACACTTCTACTTTGGTTTCATCTGACCATATGACATTCTCCCAATACTCTTCTGGAACATCCAAATGCTCTCTAGCAAACTTCAGACGGGCCCGGATATGTACTGGCTTAAGCAGGGGGACACGTCTGGCACTGCAGGATCTGAGTCCCTGGTGGCGTAGTGTGTTACTGACGGTAGCCTTTGTTACGTTAGTCCCAGCTTTCTGCAGGTCACTCACTAGGTCCCCCCGTGGGGTTCTGGGATTTTTGTGATCATTTTGACCCCACGGGGTGAGATCTTGCGTGGAGCCCCTGATGGAGGGAGATTATCAGTGGTCTTGTATGTCTCCCATTTTCTAATTATTGCTCCCACAGGTGATTTCTTCACACCAAGCTGCTTGCCTATTGCAGATTCAGTCTTCCCAGCCTGGTGCAGGGCTACCATTTTGTTTCTGGTCCTTCCACAGCTCTTTGGTCTTCACCATAGTGGAGTTTGGAGTGTGACTGTTTGAGGTTGTGGACAGGAGTCTTTTATACTGATAACAATGTCACACAGGAGCCATTACTACAGGTAATGAGTGGAGGACAGAGGAGCCTCTTAAAGGAGAAGTTACAGGGCTGGGAGAGACAGAAATCTTGCTTGTGTGTAGGTGACCAAATACTTATTTTCCACCATAATTTGCAAATAAATTCTTTAAAAATCAGCCAATGTGATTTTCTGGATTAGTTTTCTCATTTTGTCTCTCATAGTTGAGGTCTACCTATGATGACAATTACAGGCCGGCCTTATCTTTATAAGTGGGACAACTTGCACAATTGGTCGCTGACTAAATACTTTTTTTTCCCCACTGTATATACAGGAGGAGAGAAGTGGTACTGTGCACTGTCCATATATATACAGAATAAGAGAATTGGTACTGTGCAGTCTTCTTATAAACATCTAGAAGATCATTCAGCTTTGCCTTGCACCTTGTGTAAGGGGATTTATTCCTTTTGTAAGGCAGCTTGTAATTTCATTGATATTATAATTAGTTGGAGACACATCCGGTCACACACTGGAGGGAGGGGCGCACAATACTAGGCACAAATCATCCAGAAAGACTGGTAAAGCAGAGAAACTGTGGGAGACATGGCAGCATCACGCTACACAGAGCAGGTGAGAGCTCGGGATTATTAGTACTCAGATTATATGTATTATTTATTATTATTATTATTATTATTATTATTATTATTTGTATTGTTGCTAATTATTTATTATTAATTGTATGTTATTATGATTATTATTATATTATTATTTATTATTATTATTAGTATATTTTTTTGCTAATTATTATTTATTGTTATTTTATTAATGTCTTTTTTTATTGATATCAGCTTAAATTGGGGTCCCTCGCCCAAATGCTCAGAGCTGTATTGTCCAAAGACTCCCAGAGATCCCAGGCTCCACCCCCAGAGCTCCACTGTTCCAAGACTCCCAGAGATCCCAGGCTCCACCCCAGATCCCCAGAGCGCCACTGTCCCAAGACTCCCAGAGATCCCAGGCTCCACCCCCAGATCTCCAGAGCTCCACTGTCCCAAGACTCCCAGAGATACCAGGCTCCACCCCCAGATCCCCAGAGCTCCACTGTCCCAAGACTCCCAGAGATCCCAGGCTCCACCCCCAGATCCCCAGAGCGCCATTGTCCAAAGACTCCCAGAGATCCCAGGCTCCACCCCCAGATCCCCAGAGCGCCACTGTCCCAAGACTCCCAGAGAGCCCAGGCTCCACCCCCAGATCCCCAGAGCGCCATTGTCCAAAGACTCCCAGAGATCCCAGGCTCCACCCCTAGACCCCCAGAGCTCCACTGTCCAAATACTCCCAAAGATCCCAGGCTCCACCCCCAGATCCCGAGAGCTCTACTGTCCCAAAACTCCCAGAGATCCCAGGCTCCACCCCCAGATCCCCAGAGCTCCACTGTCCCAAGACTTCCAGAGATCCCAGGCTCCACCCCCAGATCCCCAGTGCTCCACTGTCCCAAGACTCCCAGAGATCCCAGGCTCCACCCCCAGATCCCCAGAGCGCCACTGTCCCAAGACTCCCAGAGATCCCAGGCTCCACCCCCAGATCCCCAGAGCGCCACTGTCCAAAGACTTCTAGAGATCCCAGGCTCCACCCCCAGATACCCAGAGCTCCACTGTCCCAAGACTCCCAGAGATCCCAGGCTCCACCCCCAGATCCCTAGTGCTCCACTGTTCAGACTCCCAGAGATCCCAGGCTCCACCCCCAGATCTCCAGAGCTCCACTGTCCCAAGACTCCCAGAGATACCAGGCTCCACCCCCAGATCCCGAGAGCTCCACTGTCCCAAGACTCCCAGAGATCCCAGGCTCCACCCCCAGATCTCCAGAGCTCCACTGTCCCAAGACTCCCAGAGATACCAGGCTCCACCCCCAGATCCCAAGAGCTCCACTGTCCCAAGACTCCCAGAGATACCAGGCTCCACCCCCAGATCCCCAGAGCTCCACTGTCCCAAGACTGCCAGAGATACCAGGCTCCACCCCCAGATCCCGAGAGCTCCACTGACGCAAGACTCCCAGAGATACCAGGCTCCACCCCCAGATCCCCAGAGCGCCACTGTCCCAAGACTGCCAGAGATACCAGGCTCCACCCCCAGATCCCCAGAGCGCCACTGTTCAAAGACTCCCAGAGATCCCAGGCTCCACCCCCAGATCCCCAGAGCGCCACTGTCCCAAGACTCCCAGAGATACCAGGCTCCACCCCCAGATCCCGAGAGCTCCACTGTCCCAAGACTCCCAGAGATCCCAGGCTCCACCCCCAGATCTCCAGAGCTCCACTGTCCCAAGACTCCCAGAGATACCAGGCTCCACCCCCAGATCCCGAGAGCTCCACTGTCCCAAGACTCCCAGAGATACCAGGCTCCACCCCCAGATCCCCAGAGCTCCACTGTCCCAAGACTGCCAGAGATACCTGGCTCCACCCCCAGATCCCGAGAGCTCCACTGTCGCAAGACTCCCAGAGATACCAGGCTCCACCCCCAGATCCCCAGAGCTCCACTGTCCCAAGACTCCCAGAGATCCCAGCTTCCCTTCCCCATATCCCTGGAGCTCTACCACCACAAGACTCCCAGAGATCCCAGACTCCACCCTCTGACCCCTAGAACTCTACCGCCCCAAGAATACCAGAGATCCCAGCTTTCCTTGCCCATATTCCTGGAGCTCAACCGCCCCAAGACTCCCATAGATCCCAGGCTTCCTCCCTCAGCAGGATTGTTTCTGGTGATAATCATAGGGCTATTACATCATCTCACCCTTTATATTCCCTGTGTTCTCCCATAATCCCCTGCTCTCCCTCTTTTGGAAGATATAGATTGGTTTCTCCTTACTCTCCTATTTCAGGAATAGAATGACCGTACTTTAGTAAAGACTGACACTTAGGTAATAAATTAATAGAAAACTGGTGATGTGTGATGGGGATGGGTGTGGTACTGTAGGGTGTGGGTGTAGGATGTTTAGTGAGTTGGGCAGCCCTCGAGGCCAGTGTAATAGTTGATGACATCACAGTTGGCCATTTATAGAGATATTATGAACACATTACAAAACTAGGTTATAGGACAGAGATGGTGGGTGTCTTAGCCCAAGCACATGGTCTCCTAGCAACAACAAGCTAAGGGGCGAGCTTCTGTGCTAGCAACCGGGTCCTGGAAACCAGGTATCCTAGCAACTGACATATGAGAGGCTGGTTGGTTTCCTAGCAACAGAAATAGGAAGAAGACTTGTTTCCTAGGAATGATGAGGTTAGCCAAGCTGGAAACATGGAAGACAATGAGTGGGGTCATCCGATATCTCCTGGCTCTATCTTACATGTCTGACCCAAGGATACAAATCCAGATATGGGTATTATAGTCTCTCTATGAGACAAGGCCCAAAAAGTCAGATTGTGCAGCTTGTCTACCACTGGCCACCTCAATCCACCACTAACCAACATCGTCCATTATAGCCCAACCATGATCCCCTCAGTCTACCATAGTCTACCAGAGGCCATCTCCATCCACCAAAGACCACCTTAATCAACTATAGATGATCATAGTCCATTATAGACTACCTTAGTCCATCACAGACTATCTCCATCCACCACAGACCATCATAGTTCACTTTAGCCCAACTGTGGTCCCCTAACATAGTTCACCACAGACCACCTTATCATAGCTCAGTTGACCACACTCCACCTTAAGCCGGCCATACATATTAGACTTTTATAAGCCAAAATGAAAAATTTACCCCTTACGTAAATTACTGTAAATCTGACATCTAGATATTGTGAATGGTTGTTGTCCGAAACTACCAGTGTTTGGCATGATCCTGGCTGACCACTGCTCTCCAGGAAATGATCATCATCATCATCATCATCAAGAGAGCGGTGACCAGGCCCCACCACTGTATAATGAACACATACTGTGTGGGGGCTGGAGGCATTATACATATTGGGGCTGAGATGGGGGCATTGTTATACGTGGAGTTGAGAGAATTATAATCTGTGGGACTGAGCTGTGAGTAATATAATGTGAGGGGGATGTGATCATTATAATGTGTAGGGGGTACCATATTTGTGGGGTCTAATCTGAGGGCAATATTCAGTGTGGGGGCTGTGGGCCCTGTACTGAGTGTTGGGTATAAGAGGGCATTATACTATGTGGGGGTCCTTAGGAGACAATATACTGTGTAGGGACACTACGGAGAGTATTATAGTATGTGGAGGCACTAGAGAAGTCATTATGCTGTTTGTTGGGAACTCCCTTGGTCTTCCCCTGGAAAATCCTGCTAATTCTCTTCCACACGTCCTATACTTTGTATTACCAAGTCCACCCACCCCACAAACTGTATCTATACCCTGCTATACCCAGTATCTACCACACATCCTGTACTCACACCCTGCAGTACCCACCCCCTACCATACATCCAGCCTTGACACCCTCCCACCACACGTCCTGTACTCACACCCTGCAGTACCCACCCCCTACCATACATCCAGCATTGACATCCCCCACCACACATCCTGTACTCACACCCTGCAGTACCCACCCCCTACCATACATCCAGCCTTGACACCCTCCCACCACATGCCCTGTACTCACACCCTGCAGTACCCACCCCCTACCATACATCCAGCCTTGACACCCTCCCACCATACATTCTGTACTCACATCCTGCTATATCTAGCTCCCACTACACATCCTGTACTCATCCCACCAAACATCTTGTACCTATACCCTTTAATAACCATCCTATCACCCACCACATTTCCTGTACTCACACAGTGCAGTATCCACCCCCGAACATACCTTCTGAACCACACATCCTGTACTCACACCCTGCAGTACTCAAATCCCACAATACATCTTATACTCACACCCCGCAGTACACACCCCATCTCCTGTCATAAATCCTTTACCCACTTCACACCACAGATCCTGTATTCAATCCCAGGGGCGTAGCTATAGGAGGTGCAGAGGTATCTGTTTTTACTGGGCCCTGGACCCTTAGGGGGGCCCAAAGGTCTCTATGCTGTATAGAATTTAGCATTATTCTAAATAAAACAAGTAGAGGTCGGCGAACTGATTTGTATGAAACAGGTTCGAACAGAATATTCCAAACTGTTCGGTTTTTAACAAAATGCAACAAATACAATTTAGTCTCGGACTAACTAAAATGGCAGACAGCACATATTTCAGCAGGAAATACAGAAGAGTTATGTTGTGTGACTCAGACTGTGACGTTCTAGCCTCACCTGACATCGGTTGACAGCCACTCAGCCAATAGATAGTGGTAGGTAGACAGCTTACAGTGCTGATGTCATATACAGTCATGGCCAAAAGTTTTGAGAATGATACAAATATTAATTTTTACAAAGTCTACTGCTTCAGTTTTTCTAATGGCAATTTGCATATACTCCAGAATGTTATAAAGAGTGATCAGCTTAACAGCAATTACTTGCAAAGTCAATATTTGCCTAGAAAATGAACTTTATCCCCCAAAACACATTTCAACATCATTGCAGCCCTGCCTTAAAAGGACCACCTTACAAAGCTTCAGTGATTGCTCCATTAACACAGGTGTGGGTGTTGATGAGGACAGGGCTGGAGATCAATCTGTCATGATTAAGTAAGAATGACACCACTGGACACTTTAAAAGGAGGCTGGTGCTTGCCATCATTGTTTCTCTTCTGTTAACCATGGTTATCTCTAAAGAAACACGTGCAGTCATCACTGCACTGCACAAAAATGGCCTAAGTGGGAAGAGTATTGCAGCTAGAAAGATTGCACCTCTGTCAACAATCTATCGCATCATCAAGAACTTCAAGGAGAGAGGTTCCATTGGTGCCAAAAAGGCTCCAGGGCGCCCAAGAAAGACCAGCAAGCGGCAGGACCGTCTCTTAAAAGTGTTTCAGCTGCGGGATGGGGCTACCAGCAGTGCAGAGCTTGCTGAGGAATGGCAGCAGGCAGGTGTGAGTGCATCTGCACGCACTGTGAGGCGGAGACTCTTGGAGCAAGGCCTGGTCTCAAGGAGGGCAGCAAAGAAGCCACTTCTCTCCAGAAAAAACATCAGGGACAGACTGATATTCTGCAAAAGGTACAGGGAGTGGACTGCTGAGGACTGGGGTAAAGTCATTTTCTCTGATGAATCCCCTTTTCCATTGTTTGGAACATCTGGAAAACAGCTTATTCGGAGAAGAAGAGGTGAGCGCTACCACCAGTCTTGTCTCATGCCAACTGTAAAGCATCCTGAAACCATTCATGTGTGGGGTTGCTTCTCAGCCAAGGGAATCGGCTCTCTCACAGTCTTGCCTAAAAACACAGCCATGAATAAAGAATGGTACCAGAATGTCCTCCAAGAGCAACTTCTCCCAACCGTCCAAGAGCAGTTTGGCGCTCAACAATGCCTTTTCCAGCATGATGGAGCACCTTGCCATAAAGCAAAGGTGATAACTAAATGGCTCAGGGAACAAAACATAGAGATTTTGGGTCCATGGCCTGGAAACTCCCCAGATCTTAATCCCATTGAGAACTTGTGGTCAATCATCAAGAGACGGGTGGACAAACAAAAACCAACAAATTCAGACAAAATGAAAGCATTGATTCTGCAAGAATGGACTGCTATCAGTCAGGATTTGGTCCAGAAGTTGATTGAGAGCATGCCAGGGAGAATTGCAGAGGTCCTGAAGAAGAAGGGTCAACACTGCAAATATTGACTTGCTGCATTAACTCATTCTAACTGTCAATATAAGCTTCTGTTACTCATAATATGAATGCAATTCTATTTCTGTATGTGATAAAAACATCTGACAAACACACATAAAAACCAGAGGGCAGCAGATCATGTGAAAATAGAATATTTGTGTCATTCTCAAAACTTTTGGCCATGACTGTACACTATATAAGGTGGCATTCCAGTAATGGTGGAGATAGTGAAGGGTCTGTGATTCATCTCACTGCATCATACAGAGCACAGGTCTGATGTCATATACACTATATAAGGTGGCATTCCAGTAATGGAGGAGATAGTGAAGGGTCTGTGATTCATCTCACTGCATCATACAGAGCACAGGTCTGATGTCATATACACTATATAAGGTGGCATTACAGTAATGGAGGAGATAGTGAAGGGTCTGTGATTCATCTCACTGCATCATACAGAGCACAGGTCTGATGTCATATACACTATATAAGGTGACATTACAGTAATGGTGGAGATAGTGAAGGGTCTGTGATTCATCTCACTGCATCATACAGAGTACTGGTCTGATGACATATACACTATATAAGGTAACAGTAATGGTGGAGATAGTGAAGGGTCTGTGATTCATCTCACTGCATCATACAGAGCACAGGTCTGATGTCATATACACTATATAAGGTGACATTACAGTAATGGTGGAGATAGTGAAGGGTCTGTGATTCATCTCACTGCATCATACAGAGTACTGGTCTGATGACATATACACTATATAAGGTAACAGTAATGGTGGAGATAGTGAAGGGTCTGTGATTCATCTCACTGCATCATACAGAGCACAGGTCTGATGTCATATACACTATATAAGGTGACATTACAGTAATGGTGGAGATAGTGAAGGGTCTGTGATTCATCTCACTGCATCATACAGAGCACAGGTCTGATGTCATATACACTATATAAGGTGACATTACAGTAATGGTGGAGATAATGAAGAGTCTGATATATCTCACTACATCATACAGAGCACAGTTCTGATGTCATATACACTATATAAGGTGGTATTACAGTAATGGTGGAGATAGTGAAAGGTCTGTGATTCATCTCACTACATCATACAGAGCACAGGTCTGATGTCATATACACTGTGGTGACATTACAGTAATGGTGGAGATAGTGAAGGGTCTGTGATTCATCTCACTGCATCATACAGAGCACGTCTGATGTCATATACACTATATAAGGTAACAGTAATGGTGGAGATAGTGAAGGGTCTGTGATTCATCTCACTACATCATACAGAGCCCAGGTCTGATGTCATATACACTATATAAGGTGACATTACAGTAATGGTGGAGATAGTGAAGAGTCTGTGATTCATCTCACTACATCATACAGAGCACAGGTCTGATGTCATATGTACTATATAAGGTGACATTACAGTAATGGAGGAGATAGTGAAGAGTCTGTGATTCATCTCACTAAATCATACAGAGCACAGGTCTGATGTCATATACACTATATAAGGTGACATTACAGTAATGGTGGAGATAGTGAAGGGTCTGTGATTCATCTCACTACATCATACAGAGCACAGGTCTGATGTCATATACACTATATAAGGTGGTATTACAGTAATGGTGGAGATAGTGAAGGGTCTGTGATTCATCTCACTGCATCATACAGAGCACAGGTCTGATGTCATATACACTATATAAGGTGACATTACAGTAATGGAGATAGTGAAGGGTCTGTGATTCATCTCACTGCATCATACAGAGTACAGGTCTGATGTCATATACACTATATAAGGTGGTATTACAGTAATGGTGGAGATAGTGAAGGGTCTGTGATTCATCTCACTGCGTCATACAGAGCACGTCTGATGTCATATACACTATATAAGGTGACATTACAGTAATGGTGGAGATAGTGAAGAGTCTGTGATTCATCTCACTACATCATACAGAGCACAGGTCTGATGTCATATACACTATATAAGGTGGTATTACAGTAATGGTGGAGATAGTGAAGGGTCTGTGATTCATCTCACTGCATCATACAGAGCACAGGTCTGATGTCATATACACTGTGGTGACATTACAGTAATGGTGGAGATAGTGAAGTGTCTATGATTCATCTCACTGCATCATACAGAGCACGTCTGATGTCATATACACTATATAAGGTGACATTACAGTAATGGTGGAGATAATGAAGAGTCTGATATATCTCACTACATCATAAAGAGCACAGGTCTGATGTCATATACACTATATAAGGTGACATTACAGTAATGGTGGAGATAGTGAGGGGTCTGTGATTCATCTCACTGCATCATACAGAGCACAGGTCTGATGTCATATACACTATATAAGGTGACATTACAGTAATGGTGGAGATAGTGAAGGGTCTGTGATTCATCTCACTGCATCATACAGAGCACAGGTCTGATGTCATATACACTATATAAGGTGACATTACAGTAATGGTGGAGATAGTGAGGGGTCTGTGATTCATCTCACTACATCATACAGAGCACAGGTCTGATGTCATATACACTATATAAGGTGGCATTACAGTAATGGTGGAGATAGTGAAGGGTCAGTGATTCATCTCACTGCATCATACAGAGCACAGGTCTGATGTCATATACACTATATAAGGTGACATTACAGTAATGGTGGAGATAGTGAAGGGTCTGTGATTCATCTCACTGCATCATACAGAGCACAGGTCTGATGTCATATACACTATATAAGGTAACAGTAATGGTGGAGATAATGAAGAGTCTGATATATCTCACTACATCATAAAGAGCACAGGTCTGATGTCATATACACTATATAAGGTGACATTACAGTAATGGTGGAGATAGTGAGGGGTCTGTGATTCATCTCACTGCATCATACAGAGCACAGGTCTGATGTCATATACACTATATAAGGTGACATTACAGTAATGGTGGAGATAGTGAAGGGTCTGTGATTCATCTCACTGCATCATACAGAGCACAGGTCTGATGTCATATACACTATATAAGGTGACATTACAGTAATGGTGGAGATAGTGAAGGGTCAGTGATTCATCTCACTGCATCATACAGAGCACAGGTCTGATGTCATATACACTATATAAGGTGGCATTATAGTAATTGTGGAGATAGTGAAGGGTCTGTGATTCATCTCATTGCATCATACAGAGCACAGGTCTGATGTCATATACACTATATAAGGTGACATTACAGTAATGGTGGAGATAGTGAAGGGTCTGTGATTCATCTCATTGCATCATACAGAGCACAGGTCTGATGTCATATACACTATATAAGGTGACATTACAGTAATGGTGGAGATAGTGAAGGGTCAGTGATTCATCTCACTGCATCATACAGAGCACAGGTCTGATATCATATACACTATATAAGGTGACATTACAGTAATGGTGGAGATAGTGAAGGGTCTGTGATTCATCTCATTGCATCATACAGAGCACAGGTCTGATGTCATATACACTATATAAGGTGACATTACAGTAATGGTGGAGATAGTGATGGGTCTGTGATTCATCTCACTGCATCATACAGAGCACTCAGTGCTGAGAAGCTTACAAGTAATAGTTAGAAAAGGAGAATTTAGTCAGATTCCAGCAATTACACAGGCAGGTTAGTGATAGAAATCCTAGATAGGAGGGAGGGCATAGCTATACTGCTGTATACAGGGTTATTAAACAGACTTTTTACAGTCAGTTCTGCAGTTCCTGCTAGCGAAAGTTTTTTTGGGCAACAGTTAAAATTTTTTTTAATTAAATACAAACTGCTTTTCTAACAGCAAAGCACTGATTCTACCTGCGCTAATCTAAAAACAATATCCGTAATTTAATCTTGTTTTTATTGTTCACCAATATACAGTCTCTCAGCCTGAGCTAATGTGAAAAAATAATAATTTAATGTTATTTTTCAGCCTGCACTAATCTAAAAAATAAACTCTTCTTATGATGATATTTTTTTCTCCTCACTCAATACACAGTGTGACATAGGGTTAATCTGTAAAAACATTTTCATCAGCTTTTTATTGTGGCTGCTCATATGTACAGTATTACAGCCTGTGCTAAACTTAAAAAAAAAAAAAAAACTTTGTTATAGATTTATAGCTGACTTTTCTTGAAATACTTGTCTTTACAAAAAACAACAAAAACAAAAAAACAGACGTACCCACACTGTCAGAATTGTTGTCAATCACTAATAAAATAAAGCAGTGAAGTAACAAAAGTACTGGAAAAAAACAGAGCAGGGGACACAGAAAAGGAGATGGAGGAGGAAACATGAGTGCAAGTACTAATGATTGAAATGTGGATGGTAACAGCAGCACTACTTCTGGTTTTGGCAGCACCGCTAGTAGCTGCAGGATTGTTGTACAATCCTGAGAATGAAGATGAAGTTATTGTTTAATTGGCTCACTCAGTGACAGTGACGTCATACACTATGTTTTATAGATATATAAAATATATAAAGCTGTATGAGTCATCACCAGTCATGTCCTGTAACGTGCAGACGGTGCACGGACATATAAAGTTAGTCTGATACGGCCTCATATCCTGTGAGGTAATGCGGGAGCGTGAGCAGAGGAGGGGACGTTTTAGGGATTCTAACTACGGAAGGGTTTACATTAGGAGTTGTGATCGGCCTGTCTGATAAGATGTGTCTTTAGTTTGCGCTTGAAGCTGTGGAAATTGGGGGTTAATCTAATAGTCTGGGATAGAACATTCCAGAGAAGTGGTGCAACTCGGGAGAAGTCTTGTATACGAGCGTGGGAGGTTCTGATAATAGAGGATGTTAGTCTTAAGTCATTGAGTGAACGGAGAGTACGGGTTGTGTGATAGACAGAGATGAGGGAGGAAATGTAGGGAGGTGCAGCATTATGGAGAGCCTTGTGGTGAGGGGGAGAAGTTTATATTGTACTCTGGATTGAATAGGGAGCCAATGTAGTGACCGGCACAGACCGGAGGCCTCGATGTAGTGACCGGCACAGACTGGAGGCCTCTCTGTAGTGAGCGGCACAGACCGGAGGCCTCGCTGTAGTGACCGGCGCAGACCGGAGGCCTCGCTGTAGTGACCGGCACAGACCGGAGGCCTCGTTGTAGTGACCGGCACAGACCGGAGGCCTCGCTGTAGTGAGCGGCACAGACTGGAGGCCTCTCTGTAGTGAGCGGCACAGAGCGGAGGCATCTCTGTAGTGACCGGCACAGACCGGAGGCCTCGCTGTAGTGAGCGGCACAGACCGGAGGCCTCGTTGTAGTGACCGGCACAGACCGGAGGCCTCGCTGTAGTGACCGGCACAGACCGGAGGCCTCGCTGTAGTGAGCGGCACAGACCGGAGGCCTCGTTGTAGTGACCGGCACAGACCGGAGGCCTCGCTGTAGTGACCGGCACAGACCGGAGGCCTCGCTGTAGTGACCGGCACAGACCGGAGGCCTCGCTGTAGTGACCGGCGCAGAGCGGAGGCCTCGCTGTAGTGACCGGCACAGACCGGAGGCCTCGCTGTAGTGACCGGCGCAGACCGGAGGCCTCGCTGTAGTAACCGGCACAGACCGGAGGCCTCGCTGTAGTGACCGGCACAGATCGGAGGCCTCGCTGTAGTGACCGGCACAGAGCGGAGGCATCTCTGTAGTGACCGGCACAGCCCGGAGGCCTCGATGTAGTGACCGGCACAGATCGGAGGCCTCGCTGTAGTGACCGGCACAGAGTGGAGGCATCTCTGTAGTGACCGGCACAGACCGGAGGCCTCGATGTAGTGACCGGCACAGACCGGAGGCCTCGATGTAGTGACCGGCACAGACCGGAGGCCTCGCTGTAGTGACCGGCGCAGAGCGGAGGCCTCGCTGTAGTGACCGGCACAGACCGGAGGCCTCGCTGTAGTGACCGGCACAGACCGGAAGCCTTGCTGTAGTGACCGGCACAGAGCGGAGGCATCGCTGTAGTGACCGGCACAGACCGGAGGCCTCGATGTAGTGACCGGCACAGACCGGAGGCCTCGATGTAGTGACCGGCACAGACCGGAGGCCTCGATATAGTGACCGGCACAGACTGGAGGCCTCGTTGTAGTGACCGGCACAGACCAGAGGCCTCGCTGTAGTGAGCGGCACAGACCGGAGGCCTCGTTGTAGTGACCAGCACAGACCGGAGGCCTCGCTGTAGTGACCGGCACAGACCGGAGGCCTCGCTGTAGTGACCGGTATAGACCAAAGGCATCGCTGTAGTGACCGGTATAGACCGGAGGCCTCGCTGTAGTGACCGGCGCAGACCGGAGGCCTCGCTGTAGTGACCGGCACAGACCAGAGGCCTCGCTGTAGTGACCGGCACAGATCGGAGGCCTCGCTGTAGTGCCCGGCACAGAGCGGAGGCCTCGCTGTAGTGACCGGCACAGACCGGAGGCCTCGCTGGAGTGACCGGCACAGACCAGAGGCCTCGCTGTAGTGACCGGCACAGACCGGAGGCCTCACTGTAGTGACCGGCACAGACCAGAGGCCTCGCTGTAGTGACCGGCACAGACCGGAGGCCTCGCTGTAGTGAACGGCGCAGACCGGAGGCCTCACTGTAGTGACTGGCGCAGACCAGAGGCCTCACTGTAGTGACCGGCACAGACCGGAGGCCTCGCTGTAGTGACTGGCGCAGACCAGAGGCCTCACTGTAGTGACCGGCACAGACCAGAGGCAATGCTGTACCGTCTAGACCATGGGTAGACAACCTTTTTTGTTCGGCGTGCCGATTTCGATTAAAAAAAAATCAAAGTTGAGGTACTCGGAGTGCCGGTCAATAATTGTAAATCTGACGACCCCTGCACATGATATTATGTCACATAGCAGCCCCTGCACGTGGTATTATGTCACATAGTGGCCCCCGCACACTGTATTATGTCACATAGCGGCCCCTGCACACGGTATTATGTCCTATAACGGCCCCTGCAAATGGTATTATGCCCTATAGCGGCCCCTGCACACGGTATTATGCCCCATAGCGGCCCCTGCACACAGTATTATCCTCCATAGTGGCCCCTGCACACACAGTTTTATCCTCTATAGTGGCCCCTGCACACAGTATTATTCCCCATAGTGGCCCCTGCATATGGTATTATCCTCCATAGTGGCCCCTGCACACTGTATTATCCTCCATAGTGGACCCTGCACACTGTATTATCCTCCATAGTGGACCCTGCACACGGTATTATCCTCCATAGTGGCCCCTGCACACGGTATTATGCTCATAGTGGCCCCTGCACACAGTATTAGTCCCCATAGTGGCCCCTGCACACGGTATTATGCTCATAGTGGCCCCTGCACACAGTATTATCTTCCATAGTGGCCCCTGCACACAGTATTATTCCCCATAGTGGCCCCTGCAAATGGTATTATGCTCTATAGTGGCCCCTGCACACTGTATTATCCTCCATAGTGGCCCCTGCACACGGTATGATCCTCCATAGTGGCCCCTGCACACGGTATTATGCTCTATAGTGGCCCCTGCACACAGTATTATCCTCCATAGTGGCCCCTGCACACAGTATTATTCCCCATAGTGGCCCCTGCATATGGTATTATGCTCTATAGTGGCCCCTGCACACTGTATTATCCTCCATAGTGGCCCCTGCACACAGTATTATCCTCCATAGTGGCCCTTGCACACAGTATTATTCCCCATAGTGGCCCCTGCACACGGTATTATGCTCTATAGTGGCCCCTGAACACTGTATTATACTCCATAGCGGCCCCTGCACACGGTATTATCCTCCATAGCGGCCCCTGCACACGGTATTATCCTCCATAGTGGCCCCTGCACACGGTATTATGCTCTATAGTGGCCCCTGAACACTGTATTATACGCCATAGCGGCCCCTGCACACGGTATTATCCTCCATAGCGGCCCCTGCACACGGTATTATCCTCCATAGTGGCCCCTGCACACGGTATTATGCTCTATAGTGGCCCCTGAACACTGTATTATACGCCATAGCGGCCCCTGCACACGGTATTATCCTCCATAGCGGCCCCTGCACACGGTATTATCCTCCATAGTGGCCCCTGCACACGGTATTATGCTCTATAGTGGCCCCTGAACACTGTATTATACGCCATAGCGGCCCCTGCACACGGTATTATCCTCCATAGCGGCCCCTGCACACGGTATTATCCTCCATAGTGGCCCCTGCACACGGTATTATCCTCCATAGCGGCCCCTGCACACGGTATTATCCTCCATAGTGCCCCTGCACACGGTATTATGCTCTATAGTGGCCCCTGCACACAGTATAATATTCTAACTTTTATAATATTACAATTGTCACCACTCTCTAGCTATTATTATACTGTGGGGTCTCTTCAGAGTATAATAAGCGGAGGGCCAAGAGAGGTGACAAACATAAAAAACAATGTTACTCACCTTCCCAGCTCTCCGCAGCCGCTGTGTGCTCTCTGGGCACTTCTGCCTGTAGTCAGCGACCACTGATTGAGTCTCAGGGGTCACATCGTGTCATTATGCGTAATGACGTCTGACGTGACCCCTGAGGCCCTGTCAGCGGTCTCTTACGTCAGGCAGAAGCTCCCGAGGAGCACAGAGTGGCTGCGGAGAGCTGGGAAGGTGAGTAACATTGTTTTTTATGTTTGATAACCTCCTGGGGGCTCCACTTATTATAGTCGGGGGTCTGAAGAGACCCCACAGTATAATAATAGCAGTTTATTTTCGGCCGTGTTTGGTCCATTCGAAACTGCTGGGTGAGGAGTCCGCTGCCGTGCCAGGGAAATAAGCCTCGCGTGCCACTCTTGGCACGCGTTTCGGGGGTTGCCGACCCCTGATCTAGACTGATAGATGAGCCTGGCCGCCGCCGCATTAAGAATAGATTGTAGAGGGGAGAGTTTAATAAGGGGAAGACGGATTAGTAAGGAGTTACAGTAGTCAAGGCGAGAGTGAATCAGGGCAACAATAAGTGTCTTTAGTGTATCTGAGGTAAGGAAAGGGCGGATTCTGGAGATGTTTTTGAGGTGGCGATGACATGAGTGTGCGAGGGATTGGATATGGGGGGGTGAAGGAAAGGTCTGAGTCGGACATAACCCCGAGGCAGCGGGCATACTGCCTAGGAGTTATGGTAAGGCCGGAGACTGCAATGGAGATATCAGGGACAGATCTATTAGATGGTGGAAACAGCAGTAGTTCAGTCTGTGAGAGATCCAGTGTCAGATAGAGCGAAGAGATATACAGTCCTAGGAGTCCTGACAGTGTCATACACTATGTATTATAGATATATAGTCCTAGGAGTCCTGACAGTGTCATACACTATGTATTATAGATATATAGTCCTAGGAGTCCTGACAGTGTCATACACTATGTATTATAGATCTATAGTCCTAGGAGTCCTGACAGTGTCATACACTATGTATTATAGATCTATAGTCCTAGGAGTCCTGACAATGTCATACACTATGTATTATAGATATATAGTCCTAGGATCCCTGACAGTGTCATACACTATGTATTATAGATCTATAGTCCTAGGAGCCCTGACTGTGTCATACACTATGTATTATAGATATATAGTCCTAGGAGCCCTGACTGTGTCATACACTATGTATTATAGATCTATAGTCCTAGGAGCCCTGACAGTGTCATACACTATGTATTATAGATATACAGTCCTAGGAGTCCTGACAGTGTCATACACTATGTATTATAGATATATAGTCCTAGGAGTCCTGACAGTGTCATA
The DNA here is from genome assembly GCA_947044405.1 of Leptodactylus fallax. NCBI lineage: Eukaryota > Metazoa > Chordata > Amphibia > Anura > Leptodactylidae > Leptodactylus > Leptodactylus fallax. The sequence continues at coordinate 696,661 of CAMRHE010000603.1, forward strand.
CACTATGTATTATAGATCTATAGTCCTAGGAGTCCTGACAATGTCATACACTATGTATTATAGATATATAGTCCTAGGATCCCTGACAGTGTCATACACTATGTATTATAGATCTATAGTCCTAGGAGCCCTGACTGTGTCATACACTATGTATTATAGATATATAGTCCTAGGAGCCCTGACTGTGTCATACACTATGTATTATAGATCTATAGTCCTAGGAGCCCTGACAGTGTCATTCATTATGTATTATAGTTATATAGTCCTAGGAGCCCTGACAGTGTCATACACTATGTATTATAGATATATAGTCCTAGGAGCCCTGACAGTGTCGTACACTATGTATTATAGATATATAGTCCTAGGAGCCCTGACTGTGTCATACACTATGTATTATAGATATATAGTCCTAGGAGTCCTGACAGTGTCATACACTATGTATTATAGATACATAGTCCTAGGAGTCCTGACAGTGTCATACACTATGTATTATAGATACATAGTCCTAGGAGTCCTGACAGTGTCATACACTATGTATTATAGATATATAGTCCTAGGAGCCCTGACTGTGTCATACACTATGTATTATAGATATATAGTCCTAGGAGTCCTGACAGTGTCATACACTATGTATTATAGATATATAGTCCTAGGAGCTCTGACAGTGTCATACACTATGTATTATAGCTATATAGTCCTAGGAGCCCTGACAGTGTCATACACTATGTATTATAGATATATAGTCCTAGGAGCCCTGACAGTGTCATACACTATGTATTATAGATATATAGTCCTAGGAGCCCTGACAGTGTCATACACTATGTATTATAGATATATAGTCCTAGGAGTCCTGACAGTGTCGTACACTATATATTATAGATATATAATTCTAGGAGCCCTGACAGTGTCGTACACTATGTATTATAGATATATAGTCCTAGGAGCCCTGACAGTGTCGTACACTATGTATTATAGATATATAGTCCTAGGAGCCCTGACAGTGTCGTACACTATGTATTATAGATATATAGTCCTAGGAGCCCTGACAGTGTCGTACACTATGTATTATAGATATATAGTCCTAGGAGTCCTGACAGTGTCGTACACTATGTATTATAGATATATAGTCCTAGGAGCCCTGACAGTGTCATACAGTATGTATTATAGATATATAGTCCTAGGAGCCCTGACAGTGTCATACACTATGTATTAGAGATATATAGTCCTAGGAGCCCTGACTGTGTCATACACTATGTATTAGAGATATATAGTCCTAGGAGCCCTGACAGTGTCATACACTATGTATTATAGATATATAGTCCTCGGAGCCCTGACAGTGTCATACACTATGTATTAGAGATATATAGTACTAGGAGTCCTGACAGAGTTATACTCTGAACCTGAAACAAATTGAATCTGAGGTTCACTCAACTCTAAACACAAGTTAGGAAAGGGACCCATTGCACTGGGGCCCAGGAGCTTCAAGTTCTTCTTCTACTCATACCCTGCAGTACCCACCTACCACCAGATATCCACTACTCACACCCTGAAGTACCCACCTCAACCATACATTCTGTACTCACACCCTGCAGTACCAACCTCCCACCACATATACTGTACTCACACCCTGCAGTACTCACCTCCCACCACATATACTGTACTCACACCCTGCAGTACCCACCTCCCACCACATACTGTTTACTGTACTCACACCCTGCAGTATCCACCTCCCATCACATATACTGTACTCACACCCTGCAGTACCCACCTCCCATCACATATACTGTACTCACACCCTGCAGTACCCACCTCCCACCACATACTGTTTACTGTACTCACACCCTGCAGTATCCACCTCCCACCACATATACTGTACTCACACCCTGCAGTACCCACCTCCCATCACATATACTGTACTCACACCCTGCAGTACCCACCTCCCACCACATACTGTTTACTGTACTCACACCCTGCAGTATCCACCTCCCACAACATATACTGTGCTTACACCCTGCAGTACCTACCTCCCACTATACATTCTGTATTCACAGCCCATGCAGCAGAATATGGCTTTGATTTGGTATCTTCTGTGTCTTCCAGGAATCACATGTGTTTGAGGACATGACCTTGTCCTTCTCAGATGAAGAATGGCTGGGACTAGCCAGGTGGCAGCGAGAACTCTACAGGACAGTTATGAAGGACACCATGGAACTGGTCACCTCTCTGGGTAAGAAGTCACAGCCAGGGTGACCCCTAGAGGCTGAACAGCATCTCATGATGACCAGTAATGGATAATTCCAAGTGTGGGGGTTGTCAGTGGGGGAGGGGGTTTAGTTAGGGTTCTGACTGAGCATTGTGAGCGCTAAGTCCTGGATTCCAGCAGCTCTCATAGAGCTCTGTACAGTTTACACTAATGCCAGTGAGATGTCCCATCTTGTCCTTCTTTCCCTCTTTGATGAATCCCATGTTATTATTGGCCTTGGCAGCAGCTGCCTGACACTAGTTGCTGCAGTCGGGTCACTGACACTTCCCGGAGTTGTTGACATGTAATGGTGATGCAGAACTTTCTATTTATTTGTATTTTGCCTCCTACAAAGTACTTAATAAATCTATTATAATGAGTCAGTCCAAAGCTGCCCCTTGTGGCCGCCGCTGGCACTGCAGTGCACTATTATCCAGCACCTCCCTGGCCCATAGATATACCCCAGAAGGCCGGACAGGGCTCCTGCTCTCCTCGGCTGCATGATGAATGCTGTGTCTTGCAGGTTACATCTTCCTGAAGAAAGAAGAGCCAGAACAGAGAGACGGTCCAGAGATGGAAGAGACTGCTCAGGAGGACGCCATGTCAGAGACACAGGAGACAGCGCCACCCTCTGGTCAATCCTTCACCTCTCCATATCCAGACATCTCTCCCACATGTTCCCAGACTGTGATCCATGAACATCTAGAAGATTCCTTCACTGGTGAGTGACCCCTGACCTCTGGAGTCCTAAACACTTTAGAAAAGGGAAGGCATGATCCCCATGATCCGCAGATGATCTTCACCCATGAGCTGACACCAGAGAGAAGAGGAGGATTCCTCATGACCGGACAGAGGCCGGAGGTTATAACAGGAGGACTTGAAGATGACGCAAGCCGCTCCTGTGTCTCAGGACCAGTCCTACTAGGTGATCACATGGGGACACAGGATGTCCTCCCAGGTGACCAGATCCCTCTGCCATCAGGGATCTGCTATGGTTTATGAGGGGCAACAACAGGGAAAGGAACCAGAACGTCAGATATTACCAGGATGGGGGAGGACATGTGGAAAAAACATTAATGTCATCCAAACTCATGGACGGGACTGTACGGAGCGCGAGGGACGGGATTATAGGGAGCGCGAGGGACGGGATTATAGGGAGCGCGAGGGACGGGATTATACGAGGCGCGAGGGACGGGATTATACGTTGCGCGAAGGACGGGATTATACGGAGCGCGAGGGACGGGATTATACGGAGCGCGAAGGATGGGATTATACGGAGCGCGAGGGACGGATTATACAGAGCGCGAGGGATGGATTATACAGAGTGTGAGTGACGGGATTATAGGGAGCACGAGGGACGGGATTATACGGAGCGCGAAGGACGGGATTATAGGGAGCGTGAGGGACGGGATTATAGGGAGCGCGAGGGACGGGATTATAGGGAGCGTGAGGGACGGGATTATACGGAGCGCGAGGGACGGGATTATACGGAGCGCGAGGGACGGGATTATACGGAGCGCGAAGGATAGGATTATACGGAGCGCGAGGGACGGGATTATACGGAGCGCGAAGGATAGGATTATACGGAGCGCGAGGGACGGGATTATACGGAGCGTGAGGGACGGATTATACAGAGTATTAGGGACGGACCATACAGAGTGTGAGGGACGGACTATACAGAGTGTGATGGACGGATTATACAGAGTGTTACGGACTGACTATACAGAGTGTGAGGGATGGTATTATACAGAGTGTGACGGACTGACTATACAGAGTGTGACGGACTGACTATACAGAGTGTGAGGGACGGACTATACAGAGTGTGAGGGACAGATTATACAGAGTGTGAGGGATGGACTATACAGAGTGTGAGGGATGGTATTATACAGAGTGTGAGGGATGGGATTATACAGAGTGTGAGGGACGGACTATACTGAGTGTGAGGGACGGTATTATACAGAGTGTGACGGACTGACTATACAGAGTGTGAGGGACGGACTATACAGAGTGTGAGGGACAGATTATACAGAGTGTGAGGGATGGATTATACAGAGTGTGAGGGATGGGATTATACAGAGTGTGAGGGACGGACTATACAGAGTGTGAGGGACGGTATTATACAGAGTGTGACGGACTGACTATACAGAGTGTGAGGGATGGACTATACAGAGTGTGAGGGACGGACTATACAGAGTGTGAGGGACGGTATTATACAGAGTGTGAGAGATGGTATTATACAGAGTGTGACGGACTGACTATACAGAGTGTGAGGGACGGACTATACAGAGTGTGAGGGACAGATTATACAGAGTGTGAGGGATGGATTATACAGAGTGTGAGGGATGGGATTATACAGAGTGTGAGGGACGGACTATACAGAGTGTGACGGACTGACTATACAGAGTGTGAGGGACGGACTATACAGAGTGTGAAGGACGGACTATACAGAGTGTGAGAGACGGTATTATACAGAGTGTGAGAGACGGTATTATACAGAGTGTGACGGACTGACTATACAGAGTGTGAGGGACTGACTATACAGAGTGTGAGGGACAGACTATACAGAGTGTGAGAGACGGTATTATACAGAGTGTGAGGGACGGATTATACAGAGAGTGAGAGATGGTATTATACAGAGTGTGAGGGATGGATTATACAGAGTGTGAGGGATGGATTATACAGAGTGTGAGGGATGGGATTATACAGAGTGTGAGGGACGGATTATACAGAGTGTGAGGGATGGGATTATACAGAGTGTGAGGGATGGATTATACAGAGTGTGAGGGACGGACTATACAGAGTGTGAGGGACAGATTATACAGAGTGTGAGGGACAGAATTATACAGAGTGTGAGGGATGGGATTATACAGAGTGTGAGGGATGGATTATACAGAGTGTGAGGGATGGATTATACAGAGTGTGAGGGACGGACTATACAGAGTGTGAGGGACAGATTATACAGAGTGTGAGAGATGGTATTATACAGAGTGTGAGGGACGGACTATACAGAGTGTGAGGGACGGATTATACAGAGTGTGAAGGACAGATTATACAGAGTGTGAGAGATGGTATTATACAGAGTGTGAGGGATGGATTATACAGAGTGTGAGGGATGGATTATACAGAGTGTGAGGGATGGGATTATACAGAGTGTGAGAGACGGTATTACACAGAGTGTGAGAGATGGTATTATACAGAGTGTGACGGACTGACTATACAGAGTGTGAGGGATGGACTATACAGAGTGTGAGGGACGGTATTATACAGAGTGTGAGAGATGGTATTATACAGAGTGTGACGGACTGACTATACAGAGTGTGAGGGACGGTATTATACAGAGTGTGAGAGATGGTATTATACAGAGTGTGATGGACTGACTATACAGAGTGTGAGGGATGGACTATACAGAGTGTGAGGGACGGTACTATACAGAGTGTGAGAGATGGTATTATACAGAGTGTGAGGGATGGACTATACAGAGTGTGAGGGACGGACTATACAGAGTGTGAGAGACGGTATTATACAGAGTGTGAGGGACTGACTATACAGAGTGTGAGGGATGGACTATACAGAGTGTGAAGGACAGATTATACAGAGTGGGAGAGATGGTATTATACAGAGTGTGAGGGATGGATTATACAGAGTGTGAGGGATGGGATTATACAGAGTGTGAGGGACTGACTATACAGAGTGTGACGGACTGACTATACAGAGTGTGAGAGACGGTATTATACAGAGTGTGACAGACTGACTATACAGAGTGTGAGGGACTGACTATACAGAGTGTGAGGGATGGACTATACAGAGTGTGAGAGACGGTATTATACAGAGTGTGACGGACTGACTATACAGAGTGTGAGGGACAGATTATACAGAGTGTGAGGGATGGTATTATATAGAGTGTGATGGACTATACAGAGTGTGAGGGACGGACTATACAGAGTGTGAGAGACGGTATTATACAGAGTGTGAGAGACGGTATTATACAGAGTGTGACGGACTGACTATACAGAGTGTGAGGGATGGACTATACAGAGTGTGAGGGATGGACTATACAGAGTGTGAGGGACGGTATTATACAGAGTGTGAGAGATGGTATTATACAGAGTGTGAGGGATGGATTATACAGAGTGTGAGGGATGGGATTATACAGAGTGTGAGGGACTGACTATACAGAGTGTGACGGACTGACTATACAGAGTGTGAGGGACGGACTATACAGAGTGTGAGGGACGGACTATACAGAGTGTGACGGACGGATTATACAGAGTGTGACGGACTGATTATACAGAGTGTGAGGGATGGTATTATACAGAGTGTGACGGACTGACTATACAGAGTGTAAGGGACGGACTATACAGAGTGTGAGGGATGGGATTATACAGAGTGTGAGGGACGGTATTATACAGAGTGTGAGAGATGGTATTATACAGAGTGTGACGGACTGACTATACAGAGTGTGAGGAACTGACTATACAGAGTGTGAGGGACGGACTATACAGAGTGTGAGGGACGGTATTATACAGAGTGTGACGGACTGACTATATAGAGTGTGAGGGACAGATTATACAGAGTGTGAGGGAAGGACTACACAGAATGTGAGGGATGGTATTATACAGAGTGTGATGGACGGACTATACAGAGTGTGAGGGACGGATTATACAGAGTGTGAGGGACAGATTATACAGAGTGTGAGGGACGGTATTATACAGAGTGTGAGAGATGGTATTATACAGAGTGTGACGGACTGACTATACAGAGTGTGAGGGACGGACTATACAGAGTGTGAGAGATGGTATTATACAGAGTGTGAGGGATGGATTATACAGAGTGTGAGGGATGGGATTATACAGAGTGTGAGGGACTGACTATACAGAGTGTGAGAGACGGTATTATACAGAGTGTGACAGACTGACTATACAGAGTGTGAGGGACTGACTATACAGAGTGTGAGGGACGGACTATACAGAGTGTGAGGGACGGACTATACAGAGTGTAAGGGACGGACTATACAGAGTGTGAGGGATGGGATTATACAGAGTGTGAGGGACGGACTATACAGAGTGTGAGGGACGGTATTATACAGAGTGTGAGAGATGGCATTATACAGAGTGTGACGGACTGACTATACAGAGTGTGAGGGATGGACTATACAGAGTGTGAGGGACGGTATTATACAGAGTGTGAGAGATGGTATTATACAGAGTGTGACGGACTGTCTATACAGAGTGTGAGGGACTGACTATACAGAGTGTGAGAGACGGTATTATACAGAGTGTGACGGACTGACTATACAGAGTGTGAGGGACTGACTATACAGAGTGTGAGGGACGGACTATACAGAGTGTGAGGGACAGTATTATACAGAGTGTGAGGGACGTTATTATACAGAGTGTGACGGACTGACTATACAGAGTGTGAGGGATGGACTATACAGAGTGTGAGGGACGGTATTATACAGAGTATTAGGAACGGACTATACAGAGTGTGAGGGACGGACTATACAGAGTGTGAGGGACAGATTATACAGAGTGTGAGAGATGGTATTATACAGAGTGTGAGGGATGGATTATACAGAGTGTGAGGGATGGGATTATACAGAGTGTGAGGGACTGACTATACAGAGTGTGACGGACTGACTATACAGAGTGTGAGGGACGGACTATACAGAGTGTGAGGGATGGACTATACAGAGTGTGAGGGACGGTATTATACAGAGTGTGAGAGATGGTATTATACAGAGTGTGACGGACTGACTATACAGAGTGTGATGGATGGTATTATACAGAGTGTGATGGACGGACTATACAGAGTGTGAGGGACGGACTATACAGAGTGTGAGAGACGGTATTATACAGAGTGTGACGGACTGACTATACAGAGTGTGAGGGACGGACTATACAGAGTGTGAGGGATGGACTATACAGAGTGTGAGGGACGGTATTATACAGAGTGTGAGAGATGGTATTATACAGAGTGTGACGGACTGACTATACAGAGTGTGATGGATGGTATTATACAGAGTGTGATGGACGGACTATACAGAGTGTGAGGGACGGACTATACAGAGTGTGAGAGACGGTATTATACAGAGTGTGACGGACTGACTATACAGAGTGTGAGGGATGGACTATACAGAGTGTGAGGGACGGTATTATACAGAGTGTGAGAGATCGTATTATACAGAGTGTGAGGGATGGATTATACAGAGTGTGAGGGATGGATTATACAGAGTGTGAGGGATGGGATTATACAGAGTGTGAGGGACTGACTATACAGAGTGTGACGGACTGACTATACAGAGTGTGAGGGATGGTATTATACAGAGTGTGACGGACTGACTATACAGAGTGTGAGGGACGGACTATACAGAGTGTGAGGGACGGACTATACAGAGTGTGACGGACGGATTATACAGAGTGTGACGGACTGATTATACAGAGTGTGAGGGATGGTATTATACAGAGTGTGACGGACTGACTATACAGAGTGTAAGGGACGGACTATACAGAGTGTGAGGGATGGGATTAAACAGAGTGTGAGGGACGGACTATACAGAGTGTGAGGGACGGTATTATACAGAGTGTGAGAGATGGCATTATACAGAGTGTGACGGACTGATTATACAGAGTGTGAGGGATGGTATTATACAGAGTGTGACGGACTGACTATACAGAGTGTAAGGGACGGACTATACAGAGTGTGAGGGACAGTATTATACAGAGTGTGAGGGACGGTATTATACAGAGTGTGACGGACTGACTATACAGAGTGTGAGGGATGGACTATACAGAGTGTGAGGGACGGTATTATACAGAGTATTAGGAACGGACTATACAGAGTGTGAGGGACGGACTATACAGAGTGTGAGGGACAGATTATACAGAGTGTGAGAGATGGTATTATACAGAGTGTGAGGGATGGATTATACAGAGTGTGAGGGATGGGATTATACAGAGTGTGAGGGACTGACTATACAGAGTGTGACGGACTGACTATACAGAGTGTGAGGGACGGACTATACAGAGTGTGAGGGATGGACTATACAGAGTGTGAGGGACGGTATTATACAGAGTGTGAGAGATGGTATTATACAGAGTGTGACGGACTGACTATACAGAGTGTGATGGATGGTATTATACAGAGTGTGATGGACGGACTATACAGAGTGTGAGGGACGGACTATACAGAGTGTGAGAGACGGTATTATACAGAGTGTGACGGACTGACTATACAGAGTGTGAGGGATGGACTATACAGAGTGTGAGGGACGGTATTATACAGAGTGTGAGAGATGGTATTATACAGAGTGTGAGGGATGGATTATACAGAGTGTGAGGGATGGGATTATACAGAGTGTGAGGGACTGACTATACAGAGTGTGACGGACTGACTATACAGAGTGTGAGGGACGGACTATACAGAGTGTGAGAGACGGTATTATACAGAGTGTGACGAACTGACTATACAGAGTGTGAGGGATGGTATTATACAGAGTGTGACGGACTGACTATACAGAGTGTGAGGGACGGACTATACAGAGTGTGAGGGACGGACTATACAGAGTGTAAGGGACGGACTATACAGAGTGTGAGGGATGGGATTATACAGAGTGTGAGGGACGGACTATACAGAGTGTGAGGGACGGTATTATACAGAGTGTGAGAGATGGCATTATACAGAGTGTGACGGACTGACTATACAGAGAGTGAGGGATGGACTATACAGAGTGTGAGGGACGGTATTATACAGAGTGTGAGAGATGGTATTATACAGAGTGTGACGGACTGACTATACAGAGTGTGAGAGACTGACTATACAGAGTGTGAGAGACGGTATTATACAGAGTGTGACGGACTGACTATACAGAGTGTGAGGGACTGACTATACAGAGTGTGAGGGACGGACTATACAGAGTGTGAGGGACGGTATTATATAGAGTGTGAGAGATGGCATTATGAAGAGTGTGACGGACTGACTATACAGAGTGTAAGGGACGGACTATACAGAGTGTGAGAGATGGTATTATACAGAGTGTGAGGGATGGATTATACAGAGTGTGAGGGATGGGATTATACAGAGTGTGAGGGACTGACTATACAGAGTGTGACGGACTGACTATACAGAGTGTGAGGGACGGACTATACAGAGTGTGAGAGACGGTATTATACAGAGTGTGACGGACTGACTATACATAGTGTGAGGGACTGACTATACAGAGTGTGAGGGACGGACTATACAGAGTGTGAGAGACGGTATTATACAAAGTGTGAGGGACGGATTATACAGAGTGTGAGGGATGGTATTATACAGAGTGTGATGGACGGACTATACAGAGTGTGAGGGACGGATTATACAGAGTGTGAGAGATGGTATTATAAAGAGTGTGAGGGATGGATTATACAGAGTGTGAGGGATGGGATTATACAGAGTGTGAGGGACTGACTATACAGAGTGTGACGGACTGACTATACAGAGTGTGAGGGACGGACTATACAGAGTGTGAGGGATGGACTATACAGAGTGTGAGGGACGGTATTATACAGAGTGTGAGAGATGGTATTATACAGAGTGTGACGGACTGACTATACAGAGTGTGATGGATGGTATTATACAGAGTGTGATGGACAGACTATACAGAGTGTGAGGGACGGACTATACAGAGTGTGAGAGACGGTATTATACAGAGTGTGACGGACTGACTATACAGAGTGTGAGGGATGGACTATACAGAGTGTGAGGGACGGTATTATACAGAGTGTGAGAGATGGTATTATACAGAGTGTGAGGGATGGATTATACAGAGTGTGAGGGATGGATTATACAGAGTGTGAGGGATGGGATTATACAGAGTGTGAGGGACTGACTATACAGAGTGTGACGGACTGACTATACAGAGTGTGAGGGACGGACTATACAGAGTGTGAGAGACGGTATTATACAGAGTGTGACGGACTGACTATACAGAGTGTGAGGGATGGTATTATACAGAGTGTGACGGACTGACTATACAGAGTGTGAGGGACGGACTATACAGAGTGTGAGGGACGGACTATACAGAGTGTGACGGACGGATTATACAGAGTGTGACGGACTGATTATACAGAGTGTGAGGGATGGTATTATACAGAGTGTGACGGACTGACTATACAGAGTGTAAGGGACGGACTATACAGAGTGTGAGGGATGGGATTATACAGAGTGTGAGGGACGGACTATACAGAGTGTGAGGGACGGTATTATACAGAGTGTGAGAGATGGCATTATACAGAGTGTGACGGACTGATTATACAGAGTGTGAGGGATGGTATTATACAGAGTGTGACGGGCTGACTATACAGAGTGTAAGGGACGGACTATACAGAGTGTGAGGGACAGTATTATACAGAGTGTGAGGGACGGTATTATACAGAGTGTGACGGACTGACTATACAGAGTGTGAGGGATGGACTATACAGAGTGTGAGGGACGGTATTATACAGAGTATTAGGAACGGACTATACGGAGTGTGAGGGACGGACTATACAGAGTGTGAGGGACAGATTATACAGAGTGTGAGAGATGGTATTATACAGAGTGTGAGGGATGGATTATACAGAGTGTGAGGGATGGGATTATACAGAGTGTGAGGGACTGACTATACAGAGTGTGACGGACTGACTATACAGAGTGTGAGGGACGGACTATACAGAGTGTGAGGGATGGACTATACAGAGTGTGAGGGACGGTATTATACAGAGTGTGAGAGATGGTATTATACAGAGTGTGACGGACTGACTATACAGAGTGTGATGGATGGTATTATACAGAGTGTGATGGACGGACTATACAGCGTGTGAGGGACGGACTATACAGAGTGTGAGAGACGGTATTATACAGAGTGTGACGGACTGACTATACAGAGTGTGAGGGATGGACTATACAGAGTGTGAGGGACGGTATTATACAGAGTGTGAGAGATGGTATTATACAGAGTGTGAGGGATGGATTATACAGAGTGTGAGGGATGGGATTATACAGAGTGTGAGGGACTGACTATACAGAGTGTTACGGACTGACTATACAGAGTGTGAGGGACGGACTATACAGAGTGTGAGGGACGGACTATACAGAGTGTGAGAGACGGTATTATACAGAGTGTGACGGACTGACTATACAGAGTGTGAGGGATGGTATTATACAGAGTGTGACGGACTGACTATACAGAGTGTGAGGGACGGACTATACAGAGTGTGAGGAACGGACTATACAGAGTGTGACGGACGGATTATACAGAGTGTGACGGACTGATTATACAGAGTGTGAGGGATGGTATTATACAGAGTGTGACGGACTGACTATACAGAGTGTAAGGGACGGACTATACAGAGTGTGAGGGATGGGATTATACAGAGTGTGAGGGACGGACTATACAGAGTGTGAGGGACGGTATTATACAGAGTGTGAGAGATGGCATTATACAGAGTGTGACGGACTGATTATACAGAGTGTGAGGGATGGTATTATACAGAGTGTGACGGACTGACTATACAGAGTGTAAGGGACGGACTATACAGAGTGTGAGGGACAGTATTATACAGAGTGTGAGGGACGTTATTATACAGAGTGTGACGGACTGACTATACAGAGTGTGAGGGATGGACTATACAGAGTGTGAGGGACGGTATTATACAGAGTATTAGGAACGGACTATACAGAGTGTGAGGGACGGACTATACAGAGTGTGAGGGACAGATTATACAGAGTGTGAGAGATGGTATTATACAGAGTGTGAGGGATGGATTATACAGAGTGTGAGGGATGGGATTATACAGAGTGTGAGGGACTGACTATACAGAGTGTGACGGACTGACTATACAGAGTGTGAGGGACGGACTATACAGAGTGTGAGGGATGGACTATACAGTGTGAGGGACGGTATTATACAGAGTGTGAGAGATGGTATTATACAGAGTGTGACGGACTGACTATACAGAGTGTGATGAATGGTATTATACAGAGTGTGATGGACGGACTATACAGAGTGTGAGGGACGGACTATACAGAGTGTGAGGGACGGACTATACAGAGTGTGAGAGACGGTATTATACAGAGTGTGACGGACTGACTATACAGAGTGTGAGGGATGGTATTATACAGAGTGTGACGGACTGACTATACAGAGTGTGAGGGACGGACTATACAGAGTGTGAGGAACGGACTATACAGAGTGTGACGGACGGATTATACAGAGTGTGACGGACTGATTATACAGAGTGTGAGGGATGGTATTATACAGAGTGTGACGGACGGATTATACAGAGTGTGACGGACTATACAGAGTGTGAGGGACAGATTATACAGAGTGTGACGGATGGATTATACAGAGTGTGACTGACAGACTATACAGAGTGTGAGGGATGGTATTATACAGAGTGTGAGGGACAGATTATACAGAGCGTGACGGACGGATTATACAGAGTGTGAGGGACGGACTATACAGAGTGTGAGGGATGGTATTATATAAAGTGTGACAGACAGATTATACAGAGTGTGACGGACGGACGGACTATACAGAGTGTGACGGACGGACGGTCTATACAGAGTGTGACGGACGCACTATACAGAGTGTGAGGGACGGACTATACTGAGTGTGAGGGACTGACTATACAGAGTGTGAGGGATGGTATTATACAGAGTGTGACGGACGGATTATACAGAGTGTGACGGACTATACAGAGTGTGACGGACTATACAGAGTGTGAGGGACAGATTATACAGAGTGTGACGGACTGACTATACAGAGTGTGAGGGATGGTATTATACAGAGTGTGAGGGACGGACTATACAGAGTGTGAGGGACTGACTATACAGAGTGTGAGGGATGGTATTATACAGAGTGTGACGGACTATACAGAGTGTGAGGGACGGACTGACTATACAGAGTGTGAGGGACGGACTATACAGAGTGTGAGGGACTGACTATACAGAGTGTGAGGGACGGACTATACAGAGTGTGAGGGATGGTATTATATAGAGTGTGACAGACAGATTATACAGAGTGTGACGGACGGACGGACTATACAGAGTGTGACGGACGGACGGTCTATACAGAGTGTGACGGACGCACTATACAGAGTGTGAGGGACGGACTATACAGAGTGTGAGGGACTGACTATACAGAGTGTGAGGGATGGTATTATACAGAGTGTGACGGACTATACAGAGTGTGAGGGACGGACTATACAGAGTGTGAGGGATGGTATTATATAGAGTGTGACAGACAGATTATACAGAGTGTGACGGACGGACGGACTATACAGAGTGTGACGGACGGACGGTCTATACAGAGTGTGACGGACGCACTATACAGAGTGTGAGGGACGGACTATACAGAGTGTGAGGGACGGACTATACAGATTGTGAGGGACTGACTATACAGAGTGTGAGGGATGGTATTATACAGAGTGTGACGGACGGATTATACAGAGTGTGACGGACTATACAGAATGTGAGGGACGGACTATACAGAGTGTGATGGACTGACTATACAGAGTGTGAGGGATGGTATTATACAGAGTGTGACGGACTATACAGAGTGTGACGGATGGACTATACAGAGTTTCTCCATCTATCCCACTCTAGACCCCTCTCCAAACTCCTCTGTCCCTTCTAGAATCCTTTGCCCCTCCAGATCCCCCGTCTCTTCTAGACAGAGCCTTCTGTTCTCTCTAAACTTCTGCTCCAGACCCCTCTGTCCCTTCCAGTCACATCTGGCAGAAGCTTTTCTCAGGACAAAGGATTGTGAAATTTGAGATCTTTGTAATTCTCATCATCCTGACATCTGCCAGGGAAGAGGCAGAGGCTCCTTACATATTAGATTATAGGTGGGTTCCAGATCAATGGCGCGTTCCAGATTGATGGTTGGTTCCATATTGTTGGTGGGTTCCATATCACTGGTGGCTTTCAGATCATTGGTGGGTTCCAGATTGATGGTGGGTTCCAGATTGATGGTGGGTTCCATATTGTTGGTGGGTTTAAGATCACTGGTGGCTTTCAGATCATTGGTGGGTTCCATTTTGTTGGTAGGTTTCAGATCATTGGTGGGTTCCAGGTCATAGGCAGCTGTACCGTGTATATGAAGAGTGAGGAATCCTGACAATTTTCATTCCCCCTTTCAGATTCAGAGTTTTTGACGGTCATTAAGGTGGAGGAGATAAATTTTGCTATTGAAAGTGAAGTAACATCGCTCCATAGAGATGGCTGGGAGATTCATCCAGATTCCTGTAACCAGGAGGAGCGCTGGGACCTTCAGGGGGGAGCCATGTTCCCTGTGGCCCTCACCGATTCCCACACAACAAATTATTACTTACCATGGACAGAAAGTCAGGGTCTACTGTCTGTGAGCACTCTACAGTGGAGCGAACATACCCCATCAGGTAGTGGCCAGCATGTAGAGGAAGGGAGAAGGTGGGTGACTCTGGCTGATCAGCAGATGTCCACCCCTGAGGCATATAAATGTTCAGTATGCAGTAGAAGCTTAGACTTTCATGAGAAGCTGTGGGTGGAGGACAGGACGTCCATCTGTTGCACATGCTACAGCCATCTTGTCAGTGCCCAGCAGGACCCTCCCCAGCAGGGGCACCTTTCTCTGCTACACATGGATGGAGACCCTGGACTAGCAGACTCCACACATCCGTCCTCGCAGAAATTTACGTGTCCAAAGTGTAACCGCACATTTTCCCAGTTCATTGGTCTCCAAAGACACCAGAAAACTCACACCCGTACAAAGACCCCAGCAAAAGGCACAGCCCCTCCACATAGGAAGATCTACAGCGTGCCAGTGCTTCAAGCAATGGAGCACAAGGACATGAGGCCTACAACATGCACCTCAAGAGAGACCTACGCCAGGCTGCATCGAAACCTCCAGCTGTCCACCGCCTTCCTCCAGCAGCTGATCACATCCACCTGTGGATTCCAATATGACTGAGGGCAGCTCTAGAGACCGGACAACAGGAGCAGAATCCACCACCTGTCCTCACGTGTGATGTACAACACAAATAGACAAGGTTTCCCATGGCGAGAGCTGCTGAGTCCTGGGCTGGGGGGGGGAAGGTCCAGAGCCGAGGAACCTCCAGGTCACCATCTGCAGAGTTAGCTAAAATGTACTTTATCTGTCACAATAAAGAGGTCTGATATATACGGCGGGTATTGTGGGAGGTCTGATATATATGGCGGGTATTGTGGGAGATCTGATATATATGGCGGGTATTGTGGGAGGTCTGATATATATGGCGGGTATTGTGGGAGATCTGATATATATGGCGGGTATTGTGGGAGGTCTGATATATATGGCGGGTATTGTGGGAGGTCTGATATATATACGGCAGGTATTGTGGGAGGTCTGATATATATGGCGGGTATTGTGGGAGATCTGATATATATGGCGGGTATTGTGGGAGGTCTGATATATATGGCGGGTATTGAGGGAGGTCTGATATATATACGGCAGGTATTGTGGGAGGTCTGATATATACGGCGGGTATTGTGGGAGGTCTGATATATACGGCGGGTATTGTGGGAGGTCTGATATATACGGCAGGTATTGTGGGAGGTCTGATATATACGGCGGGTATTGTGGGAGGTCTGATATATACGGCGGGTATTGTGGGAGATCTGATATATACGGCGGGTATTGTGGGAGATCTGATATATATGGCGGGTATTGTGGGAGATCTGATATATATGGCGGGTATTGTGGGAGATCTGATATATATGGCGGGTATTGTGGGAGATCTGATATATATGGCGGGTATTGTGGGAGGTCTGATATATATACGGCAGGTATTGTGGGAGGTCTGATATATATGGCAGGTATTGTGGGAGATCTGATATATACGGCGGGTATTGTGGGAGATCTGATATATATGGCGGGTATTGTGGGAGGTCTGATATATATGGCGGGTATTGTGGGAGATCTGATATATATGGCGGGTATTGTGGGAGATCTGATATATATGGCGGGTATTGTGTGAGGTCTGATATATATACGGCAGGTATTGTGGGAGGTCTGATATATATGGCGGGTATTGTGGGAGATCTGATATATACGGCGGGTATTGTGGGAGGTCTGATATATACGGCGGGTATTGTGGGAGGTCTGATATATATGGCGGGTATTGTGGGAGATCTGATATATACGGCGGGTATTGTGGGAGGTCTGATATATATACGGCAGGTATTGTGGGAGGTCTGATATATATACGGCAGGTATTGTGGGAGGTCTGATATATACGGCGGGTATTGTGGGAGGTCTGATATATACGGCGGGTATTGTGGGAGGTCTGATATATACGGCGGGTATTGTGGGAGATCTGATATATACGGCGGGTATTGTGGGAGGTCTGATATATATGGCGGGTATTGTGGGAGGTCTGATATATATGGCGGGTATTGTGGGAGATCTGATATATACGGCGGGTATTGTGGGAGGTCTGATATATACGGCGGGTATTGTGGGAGGTCTGATATATACGGCGGGTATTGTGGGAGGTCTGATATATATACGGCAGGTATTGTGGGAGGTCTGATATATATGGCGGGTATTGTGGGAGATCTGATATATATACGGCAGGTATTGTGGGAGATCTGATATATATGGCGGGTATTGTGGGAGATCTGATATATATGGCGGGTATTGTGGGAGATCTGATATATATGGCGGGTATTGTGGGAGGTCTGATATATATACGGCAGGTATTGTGGGAGGTCTGATATATATGGCGGGTATTGTGGGAGGTCTGATATATATACGGCAGGTATTGTGGGAGGTCTGATATATATGGCGGGTATTGTGGGAGATCTGATATATATGGCGGGTATTGTGGGAGATCTGATATATATGGCGGGTATTGTGGGAGGTCTGATATATATGGCGGGTATTGTGGGAGGTCTGATATATACGGCGGGTATTGTGGGAGGTCTGATATATATGGCAGGTATTGTGGGAGGTCTGATATATACGGCGGGTATTGTGGGAGGTCTGATATATACGGCGGGTATTGTGGGAGATCTGATATATACGGCGGGTATTGTGGGAGATCTGATATATACGGCGGGTATTGTGGGAGATCTGATATATATGGCAGGTATTGTGGGAGGTCTGATATATACGGCGGGTATTGTGGGAGGTCTGATATATACGGCGGGTATTGTGGGAGGTCTGATATATACGGCGGGTATTGTGGGAGGTCTGATATATACGGCGGGTATTGTGGGAGGTCTGATATATATGGCGGGTATTGTGGGAGGTCTGATATATATGGCGGGTATTGTGGGAGATCTGATATATACGGCGGGTATTGTGGGAGGTCTGATATATATACGGCAGGTATTATGGAGGTCTGATATATATGGCGGGTATTGTGGAAGGTCTGATATATATACGGCAGGTATTATGGAGGTCTGATATATATGGCGGGTATTGTGGAAAGTCTGATATATATACGGCAGGTATTGTGGGAGGTCTGATATATATGGCGGGTATTGTGGGAGGTCTGATATATACGGCAGGTATTGTGGGAGGTCTGATATATATACGGCAGGTATTGTGGGAGGTCTGATATATATGGCGGGTATTGTGGGAGATCTGATATATATGGCGGGTATTGTGGGAGATCTGATATATATGGCGGGTATTGTGGGAGATCTGATATATACGGCGGGTATTGTGGGAGGTCTGATATATATACGGCAGGTATTGTGGGAGATCTGATATAAATGGCGGGTATTGTGGGAGATCTGATATATACGGCGGGTATTATGGAGATCTGAGATATATGGCGGGTATTGTGGGAGGTCTGATATATACGGCGGGTATTGTGGGAGGTCTGATATATATGGCGGGTATTATGGAGATCTGATATATATGGCGGGTATTGTGGGAGATCTGATATATATGGCGGGTATTGTGGGAGGTCTGATATATACGGCGGGTATTGTGGGAGGTCTGATATATATGGCGGGTATTGTGGGAGGTCTGATATATATGGCAGGTATTATGGAGATCTGATTATATGGCGGGTATTGTGGGAGATCTGATATATATGGCGGGTATTGTGGGAGGTCTGATATATATACGGCAGGTATTGTGGGAGGTCTGATATATACGGCGGGTATTGTGGGAGGTCTGATATATACGGCGGGTATTGTGGGAGGTCTGATATATACGGCGGGTATTGTGGGAGATCTGATATATACGGCGGGTATTGTGGGAGGTCTGATATATACGGCGGGTATTGTGGGAGGTCTGATATATACGGCGGGTATTTTGGGAGGTCTGATATATACGGCGGGTATTGTGGGAGGTCTGATATATACGGCGGGTATTGTGGGAGGTCTGATATATACGGCGGGTATTGTGGGAGGTCTGATATATACGGCGGGTATTGTGGGAGGTCTGATATATACGGCGGGTATTGTGGGGGGTCTGATATATACGGCAGGTATTGTGGGAGGTCTGATATATATGGTGACTATTATAACCAATCGGACCAATTTTTTTCTTTTGAAAACTGTTTTGAGGGAGAATTATTATTATTGTTGTTTATTTATATAGCACCATTAATCCCATGGTGCTCTGTACATTATTATATTAATCCCATGGTGCTCTGTACATTATTATAGTAATCCCATGGTGCTCTGTACATTATTATATTAATCCCATGGTGCTGTACATTATTATATTAATCCCATGGTGCTCTGTACATTATTATATTAATCCCATGGTGCTCTGTACATTATTATATTAATCCCATGGTGCTCTGTACATTATTATATTATTCCCATGGTGCTCTGTACATTATTATATTAATCCCATGGTGCTCTGTACATTATTATAGTAATCCCATGGTGCTCTGTACATTATTATATTAATCCCATGGTGCTCTGTACATTATTATAGTAATCCCATGGTGCTCTGTACATTATTATATTAATCCCATGGTGCTCTGTACATTATTATATTAATCCCATGGTGCTCTGTACATTATTATATTACTTCCATGGTGCTGTACATTATTATATTACTCCCATGGTGCTCTGTGCATTATTATATTATTCCCATGGTGCTGTACATTATTATATTAATTCCATGGTGCTCTGTACATTATTATATTATTCCCATGGTGCTGTACATTATTATATTAATTCCATGGTGCTCTATACATTATTATATTAATCCCATGGTGCTCTGTACATTATTATATTAATCCCATGGTGCTGTATATTATTATATTAATCCCATGGTGCTCTGTACATTATTATATTAATCCCATGGTGCTCTGTACATTATTATATTAATCCCATGGTGCTGTACATTATTATATTAATCCCATGGTGCTCTGTGCATTATTATATTAATCCCATGGTGCTGTATATTAGTATAGTAATTCCATGGTGCTGTATATTAGTATAGTAATTCCATGGTGCTCTGTATATTAGTATAGTAATTCCATGGTGCTCTGTACATTATTATATTACTTCCATGGTGCTCTGTACATTATTATAGTAATCCCATGGTGCTCTGTACATTATTATATTAATCCCATGGTGCTCTGTACATTATTATATTACTCCCATGGTGCTCTGTACATTATTATATTCCATGGTGCTCTGTACATTATTATATTAATCCCATGGTGCTCTGTGCATTATTATATTAATCCCATGGTGCTGTATATTAGTATAGTAATTCCATGGTGCTGTATATTAGTATAGTAATTCCATGGTGCTCTGTATATTAGTATAGTAATTCCATGGTGCTCTGTACATTATTATATTAATCCCATGGTGCTCTGTACATTATTATATTAATCCCATGGTGCTCTGTACATTATTATATTAATCCCATGGTGCTGTATATTATTATAATAATCCCATGGTGCTGTACATTATTATAGTAATTCCATGGTGCTGTATATTAGTATAGTAATTCCATGGTGCTGTATATTAGTATAGTAATTCCATGGTGCTCTGTACATTATTATAGTAATCCCATGGTGCTCTGTACATTATTATATTAATTCCATGGTGCTCTGTACATTATTATATTAATCCCATGGTGCTCTGTGCATTATTATATTAATCCCATGGTGCTGTATATTAGTATAGTAATTCCATGGTGCTCTGTACATTATTATATTAATTCCATGGTGCTCTGTACAGTATTATATTAATCCCATGGTGCTCTGTACATTATTATATTAATTCCATGGTGCTCTGTGCATTATTATATTATTTCCATGGTGCTCTGTACATTATTATATTAATCCCATGGTGCTCTGTACATTATTATATTAATCCCATGGTGCTCTGTACATTATTATATTAATCCCATGGTGCTCTGTACATTATTATATTAATTCCATGGTGCTCTGTACATTATTATATTAATTCCATGGTGCTCTGTACATTATTATATTAATCCCATGTGCTGCACATTATTATATTAATCCCATGGTGCTGTACATTATTATATTAATTACATGGTGCTCTGTACATTATTATAGTAATTCCATGGTGCTCTGTGCATTATTATATTATTTCCATGGTGCTCTGTACATTATTATATTACTTCCATGATGCTCTGTACATTATTATATTAATTCCATGGTGCTGTACATCATTATATTAATTCCATGCTGCTCTGTACATTATTGTATTAATTCCATGGTGCTGTACATTATTATATTAATTCCATGGTGCTCTGTACATTATTATATTACTTCCATGGTGCTCTGTACATTATTATATTAATGCCATGGTGCCCTGTACATTATTATATTAATTCCATGGTGCTCTGTACATTATTATATTAATTCCATGGTGCTCTGTACATTACTATATTAATCCCATGGTGCTCTGTACATTATTATATTAATCCATGGTGCTCTGTACATTATTATATTAATTCCATGGTGCTCTGTACATTATTATATTAATCCATGGTGCTCTGTACATTATTATATTAATTCCATGGTGCTCTGTACATTATTATATTAATCCCATGGTGCTCTGTACATTATTATATTAATTCCATGGTGCTCTGTACATTACTATATTAATCCCATGGTGCTCTGTACATTATTATATTAATTCCATGGTGCTCTGTACATTATTATATTAATTCCATGGTGCTCTGTACATTATTATATTAATCCCATGTGCTGTACATTATAATATTAATCCCATGGTGCTCTGTACATTATTATATTAATCCCATGGTGCTCTGTACATTATTATATTACTTCCATGGTGCTCTGTACATTATTATATTAATTCCATGGTGCTGTACATTATTATATTAATTCCATGGTGCTCTGTACATTATTATATTACTTCCATGGTGCTCTGTACATTATTATATTAATGCCATGGTGCTCTGTACATTATTATATTAATTCCATGGTGCTCTGTACATTTTTATATTAATCCATGGTGCTCTGTACATTATTATATTAATTCCATGGTGCTCTGTACATTATTATATTAATTCCATGGTGCTCTGTACATTATTATATTAATCCCATGGTGCTCTGTACATTATTATATTAATTCCATGGTGCTCTGTACATTATTATATTAATCCCATGGTGCTCTGTACATTATTATATTAATTCCATGGTGCTTCACATTTGCGGATTTACATACCGTACACCAGATATACAAAACAGATAATACTAGCAGTGATCACTGGCACAGTGGGATAGAGGGCCCTGCCCACAAGGGCTTACAATCTATGAGGGAAGAGGGATAGAGACAGAAGGTGGGGGTAGAGGCTGTACAGATGGCGGTGTGGTGACAGTAGTGTTATTGGAGGCTGTACAGATGGCGGTGTGGTGACAGTAGTGTTATTGGAGGTTGTACAGATGGTGGTGTGGTGACAGTAGTGTTATTGGAGGCTGTACAGATGGCGGTGTGGTGACAGTAGTGTTATTGGAGGTTGTACAGATGGTGGTGTGGTGACAGTAGTGTTATTGGAGGTTGTACAGATGGCGGTGTGGTGACAGTAGTGTTATTGGGGGTTGTACAGATGGCGGTGTGGTGACAGTAGTGTTATTGGAGGTTGTACAGATGGCGGTGTGGTGACAGTAGTGTTATTGGAGGTTGTACAGTTGGCGGTGACAGTAGTGTTATTGGAGGTTGTACAGATGGCAGTGTGGTGGCAGTAGTGTTATTGGAGGTTGTACAGATGGCGGTGTGGTGACAGTAGTGTTATTGGAGGTTGTACAGATGGCGGTGTGGTGACAGTAGTGTTATTGGAGGCTGTACAGATGGCGGTGTGGTGACAGTAGTGTTATTGGAGGTTGTACAGATGGCGGTGTGGTGACAGTAGTGTTATTGGAGGCTGTACAGATGGCGGTGACAGTAGTGTTATTGGGGGTTGTAGGCCTTCCTGAATAGGTGAGTCTTCAGGGCCTTCTTGAAGCTTGTGACTGTGGGGGTCAGTCTTATGTGTCTTGGTAATGAGTTCCAGAGTATGGGGGATGCACAGGAGAAGTCTTGGAGACGGTTGTGTGAAGAGCGGATAAGAGCAGAGCGGAGTAGGAGGTCTTTGGAGAATCGGAGGTTACGTGCGGGCAGGTAGCGGGAGATTAGGTCAGAGATATATGGAGGGGACAGGTTGTCGATGGCTTTGTATGTCAGTGTTAGTAGTATGAACTCTATTTGCTGGGCGATGGGTAGTCAGTGAAGGGATTGTCAGAGGGGAGCGGCCGATGAAGAACGGGGGAGAGGTGTATTAGGCGAGCAGCACAGTGTAAGGTGGACTGGAGAGGGCGAGAGTGTTAGCTGGGAGGCCATGGAGAAGGGGGTTACAGTAATCTAGGCGGGAGATTATGAGGGCGTGGACTAGCATCTTTGTAGTTTCAGGGGTGAGGAAGGAGCGGATTCGGTGGATGTTCTTGAGTTGTAGGCGGCAGGAGGTGTTGAGGGTTTGGATGTGTGGCTTGAAGGATAGGTCAGAGTCTAAGGTTATCCCAAGGCAGCGGGCCTGTGGGACTGGGGTGAGAGTGGTTCCATTAATTTTGATAGATGGGTCAGGTAAGGGGGTCGTGCGAGGAGGGGTGAAGATGATGAACTCAGTTTTCTCCATGTTGAGTTTGAGAAAGCGAGAGGAGAGAAAGGAGGCTACGGCTGCTAGACATTGTGGGACTCTGGACAACAGGGAGGTAATGTCTGGACCAGAGAGATATATTTGGGTGTCGTCAGCATAGCAATGGTAATGGAAGCCATGGCTCCTAGCAGCTGCATCAACACAGCATTCCAGTCCCTCATCACAGTAGCATCTCAGTAGTCTTATCCCCCACTGATCCCTACCTCATCTTATATACCCTTTATGCCACCACCCAGAATGAGGTCACCGGCGACAGCAAGTCTGATTGACTAACGCACTCAAGTCAAGATTCTTTGTAAGAAGATGGGATTAAGTGGAATGACACAATGCCTTCTATATGTTATCAACCATGTCTGATCCAATAGCCTAGGCTAAACAATACAAGTGTATTTGATCACCAAGGGGCTATGTAGGAATTCAATGGAGCCATTCTGGGATGAGTACAAAGCCCTATTGTTACATTGTTGCCACTACTGACAACATACACCTGGGATTAGAGCCACGCACAGTTAGATTAAATGGAATTAAGAGAGCGATACGCTACCCAGAGATCAAAACACATCTTTAAATTAGAGCCATTTTTTAAGTGGAATCATCACACCATCATAAACAATGATACCCACTGGATTGTTCAATTAAATACAGCATCTCCGTTCGGCCTTAATGAGGCTGTGAGCTTTAAACCCTTTATTTAGTAGCGCAAATTTTATTTATTTTGGGGGATTGTTAATTGTTGTTTTTATTTTTTCCTGTTAATTATTTGTTTATTTTTTGGTTTGTCCTTGTTAGTTGCTTCTTCTGTGGCTTTATCCGGTTTGGACCTTCCGCATCAGGCAGTGGCTTTTTATACCTATGAAATTATTTCTTGGTATATGAGATTTGGACCATGGAGGAATTTTGAGATGAAGGGAGCATTGGAATATTTAAAGGGGCAAAGCACTACAAGGGAAGAAGAAGTTAAGGAAGAATAAAGAAAAAGACAAACACACAAAAAAATATATATATATATAAATTGTGATAATTTTTTGCTGTCTATATATAGTATATGTTTTACTACTATTTTAGTAGGTCATAATTATGTTTACATTATTCTTTTTTGTTTATTGGCAATTACATGTCAAATTTGACTATATATACTTTTCACATATTTAGGGATATATTGTGTTAAATTCCTTATGTATGTTTTACACTTCACTTGCCTCACTCTGGGATAGAGTTTGTAATTTGTCACTCTTCCTTGTTCTCTTATATATGTATCACTTCCCTTTGGTCCGTGACCTATATTTATTTATTTAAATATTATTGTGAGTAGCTCTGTCGCGCTTACGCGTGCGCGAACAGAGTCATATATGCTCTATTCAGTTTCTGCGCGATGGCGTCATCACGTTACGCGTGCATGGTGACGTCATCGCGCTTATGGGTCCGGAACCTCTTACATGCCCTGCATGTCGTATGTGATGCATTAGCGTCCTAGTCACAGGTGATATCCTTTTGATTTTATTCTGAGTATATTTATACCCCCAATTCTTTGGTATTTGTTGCCTTCTGACGAAGCCACTGGGCGTGGCGAAACGCGCGTCGGGCACAGCGCATCTTCTCACGCCCTTCTTCTTTGGCACACACTCCTAGGTGCATTTATTGTCTTCCAATCTGGCGACTGATATGTGGAGATGGTACAATTGATTTATTTATGTGCATGGGATTTTAAGGTCATCATTTAGGCTTTTATATAGAAGCCAGGCTGGTTTATTCATATATATGTCACATCTCTTTATTCATTACTGTTTTTGAGATCTGATATATTGTGTCTATATTCTATGCACATATTATATAATTGTACGCTGATAACATTTGCATTTAATACTGTCATCTTGTATAATTTTAGGGTATGCTATTCTCTTCAAATCTGTCATAGTATTGATTTTTGGTTTACGTTCAGTTATTTATAGGACTTGTTTGTATTTTATTATTCATACTGTAGGAGTGTGTGTCTGAATTAGTTGGGGAGGGTGAGACTCCATTTAAGTGTACACGCTGTTTTCCATCTGCGTGCTTGTTGGCACAATCTTTTGATTATATTATATATGTATGCTTATAGTATTTTATTAATAAAATTTACTATTTTTCTATATACATAGTCTCTATAAACTCTTTTTGTAGGTTTAAATGATTCCCGTATGTCCTACCAACAGCACAATATGGGGATGTAGCAAGCAGACCCCTAGGGAGGGTTCTCTCGCACTACAATGCTTAAGACAGTATGAATATCAAAAGGGAGTAGCCTCTGAACTACGGACATCTAACCGATAGTGTTTAACAAAGGTCAGTTCGGATAATCAAAAAGCAGCTGCACAAATCTGCTCAAAAGGCAAGACCGACTCTCAGCCCAGGAGGCCGACACAGCCCTGGCTGGATGGACTCTGATGAACTTGGGTGATTTTAACCCCTGAGAGCAAAAAGAAGTTTTAATTGCTTCCTTAATCCATTTTGATAAAAAGGGTTTAGAAGCCTTGAGACCTTTGTCTCTATCATATATATTAATTAAGAGGTTCTCCGATCTTCTGAAGGGCCGTGTACGCAGAAGATAAATTTGGAGACACCGCACCACATCCAGAGTATGGAGTTTTTTCCTCCTCCTCAGAATATGGAACTGGGAAAAAACTGGTAAGGAGACCACCTGGTTGATATTAGCCCAAGAGGGCCCCAGTGGTGTAACTAGGAATGGCTGGGCCCCAAGGCGAACATTTAACATGGGACCCCCCCAAACCAGTTACGGGTCCCCAAACTGTAAAATATGCTCAACAGTGGCCCCACATAGTATTATATGCTCACCAGTGGTCCCCACACAGCATTATATGCTCCACAGTGGCCCCCACACAGCATTATATGCTCTACATTGCTCCCCCCACACACAGTATTATATGCTCCCCGCAGTGGCCCCCACCCAGTATTATATGCTCTACATTGCTCCCCCCACACACAGTATTATATGCTCCCCGCAGTGGCCCCCACCCAGTATTATATGCTCTACATTGCTCCCCCCACACACAGTATTATATGCTTCCCACAGTGGCCCCCACCCAGTATTATATGCTTCCCACAGTGGCCCCCACCCAGTATTATATGCTCTACATTGCTCCCCCCACACACAGTATTATATGCTCCCCGCAGTGGCCCCCACCTAGTATTATATGCTCTACATTGCTCCCCCCACACACAGTATTATATGCTCCCCGCAGTGGCCCCCACCCAGTATTATATGCTCTACATTGCTCCCCCCACACACAGTATTATATGCTCCCCGCAGTGGCCCCCACCCAGTATTATATGCTCTACATTGCTCCCCCCACACACAGTATTATATGCTCCCCGCAGTGGCCCCCACCCAGTATTATATGCTCTACATTGCTCCCCCCACACACAGTATTATATGCTTCCCGCAGTGGCCCCCACCCAGTATTATATGCTTCCCACAGTGGCCCCCACCCAGTATTATATGATCTACATTGCTCCCCCCACACACAGTATTATATGCTCCCCGCAGTGGCCCCCACCCAGTATTATATGCTCTACATTGCTCCCCCCACACACAGTATTATATGCTCCCCGCAGTGGCCCCCACCCAGTATTATATGCTCTACATTGCTTCCCCCACACACAGTATTATATGCTTCCCACAGTGGCCCCCACCCAGTATTATATGCTTCCCACAGTGGCCCACACACAGTATTATATGCTCCACAGTGGCCCCCACACAGTATTATATGCTCCCAACAGCCCCCTCCGCTTCAGTGCTATTATTATACTTTGGGGTCTCCTCAGACCCCAGAGTATAATAATCGGAGGCCCAGGGGAAGTGATTAAAAATAACAAACATTCATACTCACCTTGCCTTACCTTTCCTTGGCATCCTCGCTCCATCCTGTCGCCTTCAGCGTCTTCAGGCCCACTTCCGAAGTTGCTGCCGCGGCCTGTGATTGGGCCTCAGCGGTCACATGGGGGCGCACTGACGTCATTACGCGTCCGCGCCCCATGTGACCGCTGGGGCCTAATCACAGGCCTCAGTCATGACGGAGGAGCGCCGGAGAGGTGAGAATATGTATTTATTCTTTTCAGTCACCTCCCCTGCCCTGCCATCTATTGGAAAGGGGCCTGCAATATGCCAAGCCCCTTTCCAATAACAGTATGTATATCGGTCGGGGAAACAGGCTTTCCCCAACCGCTATCATAGTGGTCTCGGGCCAGGCCATCTCCCGCTGGCCACGGGCCCTGTACCCTGCCGGGTCTGGTCGCGGTCGCGCCCCCTGCGACTGTGATCATTACGCCACTGGTTTGTGGTGTTTGTGGTAGCGGCTGCCACAGGGCTCTGGGCTCCCTAATGTCCCGGACCCTGTGGCAGCCACTACCGCTGCTACCCTGATATTTACGCCCCTGAGGGCACCTTAGGGTTAAACCCAGGAAGAAACCTGAGTTGGCCCCAAATATATATATGAAATATATGGCTCTTCAGAAGAAAAGCATGCAACTCTTCTGCTCTTTTTGCTGAGGTGATAGCTAGCAAAAAGGTGGTTTTGAAGCCAGAAACTTAAGATCCATCTCCTGCAATGGTTCAAATGGCGGGCCGCAGAGGCCAGAAAGAACTGTGGATAGATCCCAGTGTGGAACGGGAGCTGCAACCACTGGCCTAAATCTCATAGCACCTGCATAAGCAAAATGTTTCAGCTTGGAGGACCTTTACCTCCTGGAGTCGCCGCTGCCACCGGAGGCCATCTATAAAGAGAGAAAGTCACAACAGTATGTTTGACAGTAAGAGGAGACCGGAAAAAAATGCAGAGGTAATAGCCAGCAGATGGAATGGCTATATATATATACACACGTGGACACAATTGTCGGTCCCTCCCTCGTTTAATGAAAGAAAACCCCACAATGGGCACAGAAATAACTGGAATCTGATAAAAGTAATAATATATAAAAATTCTATGAAAATGAACAAATGAAAGTCAGACATTGCTTTCCAACCAGGCTTCAACATGAACCAGGCCTGGACAGAAATGAGGGTTCCCTTAATATTTAGTCGCACAACCTTTTGAGGCAATCCCTGCAATCAGACGATTCCTGTAACTGTCAATGAGACTTCTGCACCTCTCAGCAGGTATTTTGGCCGCTCCTCATGAGCAAACTGCTCCAGTTGTCTCGGGTGTGAAGGGCGCCTTTTCCAGACGCCATGTTTCAGCTCCTTCCAATAGGATTTAGGTCAGGGCTCATAGAAGGCCACTTCAGAATAGTCCAATGTTTCCCTCTTAGCCATTCTTGGGGGTTTTTAGCTGTGTTTTGGGTCATTATCCAGTTGCAAGACCCATGACCTGCGACTGAGACCAAGCTTTAGCACTGGGCAGCACATTTCTCTCTAGAATCCCTTGATAGTCTTGAGATTTCATTGTACCCTGCACAGATTCAAGACACCCTGTGCCAGATGCAGCAAAGCAGCCCCAGAACATAACAGAGCCTCCTCCATGTGTCACAGTAGGGACAGTGTTCTTTTCAAGATAGGCTTCATTTTTCCGTCTGTCAATAGGACATTCTCCCAGAAGCTTTGTGGCTTGTCAACATGGAGTTTAGCAAATTCCAGTCTGGCTTTTTTATGATTTGTTTTCAGCAATGGCGTCCTCCTTGGTCGTCTCCCATGAAGTCCACTTTGGCTCAAACTACGACGGATGGTGCGATCTGACACTGATGTTCCTTGAGCTTGAAGTTCACCTTTAATCTCTTTAGAAGTTTTTCTGGGCTCTTTTGTTACCATTCGTATTATCCTTCTCTTTGATTTGTCATCAGTTTCCCTCCTGCGGCCACGTCCAGGTTGGCTACAGGCCCATGAATCTTACATTTCTGAATAATATGTGCAACTGTAGTCCAGTGGTGACCCTCGCCTCTTTGCTGCCTGAGGCGGACTATAGTAAGGCCCCTCCCCCATTGCGTCTCCATGCTACTATCCTCACACACTGTTATCGTCGCACAATATACACAATTAACAAAGTTATAAAACAGTTTATAAGAATTCTTCTTCCTGTATTACTTCAGTATCAGATCCACAACACGGCATTAACAATGAAAGTAACTTCCCACATCTTCTGCTTGGTGGATGGACGAGCCCACGTGGCCCCCATTCTCTATAATAGGAGCCCCGCAGATAGCTGAGGACTGGACTTCGGGTATCTTTGGCACTCCCATAGAAGTGAATGAGAGCCCCGCGGGTTCGTCCATCCACCTAGTGAAACCTATATATATATGGCTGCGGTCAGGCTGGATTCCCACCTAGTGGGGGGAAAAAACCCAATTCTCAGGCTCAGTGGGGTCTCAGCAGACAGACCCCCATCACTCAGGTATTTATCCTCTATCATTTAGGTGTATACAGGGCGGAAACATTCTGTGACTTACAGGTGATGTCTCTGACTAATCGGTCACATTTCCCTTCTCTTCCCTCCGGACCGCCATGGCCACTTCTTCCAGCTGTGACTTGTCTCTGTAAAGTTTACAGCACAGACATCTTTGGCTCCTCACTTTTCCAGGCACCCGACCCACATTGTCCTCACCTGCACCCCCATCCTGCTGCTACCCCAATTATACAATATATGATATAACCCCCGTAATGGATAATACCCCATAATAGTGCCCCTTATTAATCATGTCCGTGTGTACCCTGTATAAATAGCGCCCCTTATTAATAATGTCCGTGTGTACCCTGTATAAATAGCGCCCCTTATTAATAATGTCCGTGTGTACCCTGTATAAATAGCTCCCCTTATTAATAATGTCCGTGTGTACCCTGTATAAATAGTGCCCCTTATTAATAATGTCCGTGTGTACCCTGTATAAATAGTGCCCCTTATTAATAATGTCCGTGTGTACCCTGTATAAATAGTGCCCCTTATTAATAATGTCCGTGTGTACCCTGTATAAATAGCGCCCCTTATTAATAATGTCCGTGTGTACCCTGTATAAATAGTGCCCCTTATTAATAATGTCCGTGTGTACCCTGTATAAATAGTGCCCCTTATTAATAATGTCCGTGTGTACCCTGTATAAATAGTGCCCCTTATTAATAATGTCTGTGTGTACCCTGTATAAATAGCGCCCCTTATTAATAATGTCCGTGTGTACCCTGTATAAATAGTGCCCCTTATTAATAATGTCCGTGTGTACCCTGTATAAATAGCGCCCCTTATTAATAATGTCCGTGTGTACCCTGTATAAATAGTGCCCCTTATTAATAATGTCCGTGTGTACCCTGTATAAATAGTGCCCCTTATTAATAATGTCCGTGTGTACCCTGTATAAATAGTGCCCCTTATTAATAATGTCCGTGTGTACCCTGTATAAATAGTGCCCCTTATTAATAATGTCCGTGTGTACCCTGTATAAATAGTGCCCCTTATTAATAATGTCCGTGTGTACCCTGTATAAATAGCGCCCCTTATTAATAATGTCCGTGTGTGCCCTGTATAAATAGTGCCCCTTATTATAATGTCCGTGTGTACCCTGTATAAATAGTGCCCCTTATTAATAATGTCCGTGTGTACCCTGTATAAATAGTGCCCCTTATTAATAATGTCCGTGTGTACCCTGTATAAATAGCGCCCCTTATTAATAATGTCCGTGTGTACCCTGTATAAATAGTGCCCCTTATTAATAATGTCCGTGTGTACCCTGTATAAATAGTGCCCCTTATTAATAATGTCCGTGTGTACCCTGTATAAATAGCGCCCCTTATTAATAATGTCCGTGTGTACCCTGTATAAATAGTGCCCCTTATTAATAATGTCCGTGTGTACCCTGTATAAATAGTGCCCCTTATTAATAATGTCCGTGTGTGCCCTGTATAAATAGTGCCCTTATTAATAATGTCTGTGTGTACCCTGTATAAATAGTGCCCCTTATTAATAATGTCCGTGTGTACCCTGTATAAATAGTGCCCCTTATTAATAATGTCCGTGTGTGCCCTGTATAAATAGTGCCCCTTATTAATAATGTCCGTGTGTACCCTGTATAAATAGTGCCCCTTATTAATAATGTCCGTGTGTGCCCTGTATAAATAGTGCCCCTTATTAATAATGTCTGTGTGTACCCTGTATAAATAGTGCCCCTTATTAATAATGTCCGTGTGTACCCTGTATAAATAGTGCCCCTTATTAATAATGTCCGTGTGTACCCTGTAATAGTGCCCCTTATTAATAATGTCCCAGGTGTACCCTGTATAAATAGTGCCCCTTATTAATAATGTCCGTGTGTACCCTGTATAAATAGCGTGCCCCTTATTAATAATGTCCGTGTGTACCCTGTATAAATAGTGCCCCTTATTAATAATGTCCGTGTGTACCCTGTATAAATAGTGCCCCTTATTAATAATGTCCGTGTGTGCCCTGTATAAATAGTGCCCCTTATTAATAATGTCCGTGTGTACCCTGTATAAATAGTGCCCCTTATTAATAATGTCCGTGTGTGCCCTGTATAAATAGTGCCCCTTATTAATAATGTCCGTGTGTACCCTGTATAAATAGTGCCCCTTATTAATAATGTCCGTGTGTGCCCTGTATAAATAGTGCCCCTTATTAATAATGTCCGTGTGTACCCTGTATAAATAGTGCCCCTTATTAATAATGTCCGTGTGTACCCTGTATAAATAGTGCCCCTTATTAATAATGTCCGTGTGTACCCTGTATAAATAGTGCCCCTTATTAATAATGTCCGTGTGTACCCTGTATAAATAGTGCCCCTTATTAATAATGTCCGTGTGTACCCTGTATAAATAGTGCCCCTTATTAATAATGTCCGTGTGTGTACCCTGTATAAATAGTGCCCCTTATTAATAATGTCCGTGTGTACCCTGTATAAATAGTGCCCCTTATTAATAATGTCCAGTGTGTACCCTGTATAAATAGTGCCCCTTATTAATAATGTCCGTGTGTGCCCTGTATAAATAGTGCCCCTTATTAATAATGTCCGTGTGTACCCTGTATAGGTGCCCCTTATTAATAATGTCCCGGGTGTACCCTGTATAAATAGTGCCCCTTATTAATAATGTCCGTGTGTACCCTGTATAAATAGTGCCCCTTATTAATAATGTCCCAGTGTGTACCCTGTATAAATAGTGCCCCTTATTAATAATGTCCGTGTGTACTCTGTATAAATAGTGCCCCTTATTAATAATGTCCATGTGTACCCTGTATAAATAGCGCCCCTTATTAATAATGTCCGTGTGTACCCTGTATATATAGTGCCCCTTATTAATAATGTCCGTGTGTACCCTGTATAAATAGTGCCCCTTATTAATAATGTCCGTGTGTACCCTGTATAAATAGTGCCCCTTATTAGTAATGTCCGTGTGTACCCTGTATAAATAGTGCCCCTTATTAATAATGTCCGTGTGTGCCCTGTATAAATAGTGCCCCTTATTAATAATGTCCGTGTGTGCCCTGTATAAATAGTGCCCTTTATTAATAATGTCCGTGTTTCACCCTATATAAATAGCGCCCCTTATTAATAATGTCCGTGTGTGCCCTGTATAAATAGTGCCCCTTATTAATAATGTCCGTGTGTACCCTGTATAAATAGTGCCCCTTATTAATAATGTCTGTGTGTACCCTGTATAAATAGCGCCCCTTATTAATAATGTCCGTGTGTACCCTGTATAAATAGTGCCCCTTATTAATAATGTCCGTGTGTACCCTGTATAAATAGTGCCCCTTACTAATAATGTCCGTGTGTACCCTGTATAAATAGTGCCCCTTATTAATAATGTCCGTGTGTACCCTGTATAAATAGTGCCCCTTATTAATAATGTCCGTGTGTACCCTGTATAAATAGTGCCCCTTATTAATAATGTCCGTGTGTACCCTGTATAAATAGTGCCCCTTATTAATAATGTCCCAGTGTGTACCCTGTATAAATAGTGCCCCTTATTAATAATGTCCGTGTGTACCCTGTATAAATAGTGCCCCTTATTAATAATGTCCCAGTGTGTACCCTGTATAAATAGTGCCCCTTATTAATAATGTCCATGTGTACTCTGTATAAATAGTGCCCCTTATTAATAATGTTCGTGTGTACCCTGTATAAATAGTGCCCCTTATTAATAATGTCCGTGTGTACCCTTATATATAGTGCCCCTTATTAATAATGTCCGTGTGTACCCTGTATAAATAGTGCCCCTTATTAATAATGTCCGTGTGTACCCTGTATAAATAGTGCCCCTTATTAGTAATGTCCGTGTGTACTCTGTATAAATAGTGCCCCTTATTAATAATGTCCGTGTGTGCCCTGTATAAATAGTGCCCCTTATTAATAATGTCCGTGTGTGCCCTGTATAAATAGTGCCCTTTATTAATAATGTCCGTGTGTACACCCTGTATAAATATGCGCCCTTATTAATAATGTCCGTGTGTGCCCTGTATAAATAGTGCCCCTTATTAATAATGTCCGTGTGTGCCCTGTATAAATAGTGCCCCTTATTAATAATGTCCGTGTGTACCCTGTATAAATAGGTGCCCCTTATTAATAATGTCCGTGTGTGCCCTGTATAAATAGTGCCCCTTATTAATAATGTCCGTGTGTGCCCTGTATAAATAGTGCCCCTTATTAATAATGTCCGTGTGTGCCCTGTATAAATAGTGCCCCTTATTAATAATGTCCGTGTGTGCCCTGTATAAATAGTGCCCCTTATTAATAATGTCCGTGTTTACCCTGTATAAATAGTGCCCCTTATTAATAATGTCCGTGTGTGCCCTGTATAAATAGTGCCCCTTATTAATAATGTCCGTGTGTACCCTGTATAAATAGTGCCCCTTATTAATAATGTCTGTGTGTACCCTGTATAAATAGCGCCCCTTATTAATAATGTCCGTGTGTACCCTGTATAAATAGTGCCCCTTATTAATAATGTCCGTGTGTACCCTGTATAAATAGTGCCCCTTACTAATAATGTCCGTGTGTACCCTGTATAAATAGTGCCCCTTATTAATAATGTCCGTGTGTACCCTGTATAAATAGTGCCCCTTATTAATAATGTCCGTGTGTACCCTGTATAAATAGTGCCCCTTATTAATAATGTCCGTGTGTACCCTGTAAATAGTGCCCCTTATTAATAATGTCCCATGTGTACCCTGTATAAATAGTGCCCCTTATTAATAATGTCCGTGTGTACCCTGTATAAATAGTGCCCCTTATTAATAATGTCCCATGTGTACCCTGTATAAATAGTGCCCCTTATTAATAATGTCCATGTGTACCCTGTATAAATAGCGCCCCTTATTAATAATGTCCATGTGTACCCTGTATAAATAGCGCCCCTTATTAATCATGTCCGTGTGTACCCTGTATATATAGCGCCCCTTATTAATAATGTCCGTGTGTACCCTGTATAAATAGTGCCCCTTATTAATAATGTCCGTGTGTACCCTGTATAAATAGCGCCCCTTATTAGTAATGTCCGTGTGTACTCAGTATAAATAGTGCCCCTTATTAATAATGTCCGTGTGTGCCCTGTATAAATAGTGTCCCTTATTAATAATGTCCGTGTGTGCCCTGTATAAATAGTGCCCTTTATTAATAATGTCCGTGTGTACACCCTATATAAATAGCGCTCCTTATTAATAATGTCCGTGTGTGCCCTGTATAAATAGTGCCCCTTATTAATAATGTCCGTGTGTACCCTGTATAAATAGTGCTCCTTATTAATAATGTCTGTGTGTACCATGTATAAATAGCGCCCCTTATTAATAATGTCCGTGTGTACCCTGTATAAATAGTGCCCCTTATTAATAATGTCCGTGTGTACCCTGTATAAATAGTGCCCCTTATTAATAATGTCCGTGTGTACCCTGTACAAATAGTGCCCCTTATTAATAATGTCCGTGTGTACCCTGTATAAATAGTGCCCCTTATTAATAATGTCCGTGTGTACCCTGTTATAGTGCCCCTTATTAATAATGTCCCAGGTGTACCCTGTATAAATAGTGCCCCTTATTAATAATGTCCGTGTGTACCCTGTATAAATAGTGCCCCTTATTAATAATGTCCCAGTGTGTACCCTGTATAAATAGTGCCCCTTATTAATAATGTCCGTGTGTACCCTGTATAAATAGTGCCCCTTATTAATAATGTTCGTGTGTACCCTGTATAAATAGCGCCCCTTATTAATAATGTCCGTGTGTACCCTGTATATATAGTGCCCCTTATTAATAATGTCCGTGTGTACCCTGTATAAATAGTGCCCCTTATTAATAATGTCCGTGTGTGCCCTGTATAAATAGTGCCCCTTATTAATAATGTCCGTGTGTGCCCTGTATAAATAGTGCCCCTTATTAATAATGTCCGTGTGTGCACCCTGTATAAATAGTGCCCCTTATTAATAATGTCCGTGTGTGCCCTGTATAAATAGTGCCCCTTATTAATAATGTCCGTGTGTACCCTGTATAAATAGTGCCCCTTATTAATAATGTCCGTGTGTACCCTGTATAAATAGTGCCCCTTATTAATAATGTCCGTGTGTACCCTGTATAAATAGTGCCCCTTATTAATAATGTCCGTGTGTACCCTGTATAAATAGTGCCCCTTATTAATAATGTCCGTGTGTACCCTGTATAAATAGTGCCCCTTATTAATAATGTCCGTGTGTACCCTGTATAAATAGTGCCCCTTATTAATAATGTCCGTGTGTACCCTGTATAAATAGTGCCCCTTATTAATAATGTCCGTGTGTACCCTGTATAAATAGTGCCCCTTATTAATAATGTCCGTGTGTACCCTGTATAGTGCCCCTTATTAATAATGTCCGGTGTACCCTGTATAAATAGTGCCCCTTATTAATAATGTCCGTGTGTGCCCTGTATAAATAGTGCCCCTTATTAATAATGTCCGTGTGTACCCTGTATAGGTGCCCCTTATTAATAATGTCCAGTGTGTACCCTGTATAAATAGTGCCCCTTATTAATAATGTCCGTGTGTACCCTGTATAAATAGTGCCCCTTATTAATAATGTCCGTGTGTCACCCTGTATAAATAGTGCCCCTTATTAATAATGTCCGTGTGTGCCCTGTATAAATAGTGCCCCTTATTAATAATGTCCGTGTGTACCCTGTATAAATAGTGCCCCTTATTAATAATGTCTGTGTGTACCCTGTATAAATAGTGCCCCTTATTAATAATGTCCGTGTGTACCCTGTATAAATAGTGCCCCTTATTAATAATGTCCGTGTGTACCCTGTATAAATAGTGCCCCTTATTAATAATGTCCGTGTGTACCCTGTATAAATAGTGCCCCTTATTAATAATGTCCGTGTGTACCCTGTATAAATAGTGCCCCTTATTAATAATGTCCGTGTGTACCCTGTATAAATAGTGCCCCTTATTAATAATGTCCGTGTGTACCCTGTATAAATAGTGCCCCTTATTAATAATGTCCCATGTGTACCCTGTATAAATAGTGCCCCTTATTAATAATGTCCCAGTGTGTACCCTGTATAAATAGTGCCCCTTATTAATAATGTCCGTGTGTACCCTGTATAAATAGTGCCCCTTATTAATAATGTCCGTGTGTACCCTGTATAAATAGTGCCCCTTATTAATAATGTCCGTGTGTACCCTGTATAAATAGTGCCCCTTATTAATAATGTCCGTGTGTACCCTGTATAAATAGTGCCCCTTATTAATAATGTCCGTGTGTACCCTGTATAAATAGCGCCCCTTATTAATAATGTCCGTGTGTACCCTGTATAAATAGTGCCCCTTATTAATAATGTCCGTGTGTGCCCTGTATAAATAGTGCCCCTTATTAATAATGTCCGTGTGTGCCCTGTATAAATAGTGCCCTTTATTAATAATGTCCGTGTTTCACCCTGTATAAATAGTGCCCCTTATTAATAATGTCCGTGTGTACCCTGTATAAATAGTGCCCCTTATTAATAATGTCCGTGTGTACCCTGTATAAATAGTGCCCCTTATTAATAATGTCTGTGTGTACCCTGTATAAATAGTGCCCCTTATTAATAATGTCCGTGTGTACCCTGTATAAATAGTGCCCCTTATTAATAATGTCCGTGTGTACCCTGTATAAATAGTGCCCCTTATTAATAATGTCCGTGTGTACCCTGTATAAATAGTGCCCCTTATTAATAATGTCCGTGTGTACCCTGTATAAATAGTGCCCCTTATTAATAATGTCCGTGTGTACCCTGTATAAATAGTGCCCCTTATTAATAATGTCCGTGTGTACCCTGTATAAATAGTGCCCCTTATTAATAATGTCCCATGTGTACCCTGTATAAATAGTGCCCCTTATTAATAATGTCCGTGTGTACCCTGTATAAATAGTGCCCCTTATTAATAATGTCCCAGTGTGTACCCTGTATAAATAGTGCCCCTTATTAATAATGTCCGTGTGTACCCTGTATAAATAGTGCCCCTTATTAATAATGTCCGTGTGTACCCTGTATAAATAGCGCCCCTTATTAATAATGTCCGTGTGTACCCTGTATAAATAGTGCCCCTTATTAATAATGTCCCAGTGTGTACCCTGTATAAATAGTGCCCCTTATTAATAATGTCCGTGTGTACCCTGTATAAATAGTGCCCCTTATTAATAATGTCCCAGTGTGTACCCTGTATAAATAGTGCCCCTTATTAATAATGTCCATGTGTACCCTGTATAAATAGTGCCCCTTATTAATAATGTCCGTGTGTACCCTGTATAAATAGTGCCCCTTATTAATAATGTCCGTGTGTACCCTGTATAAATAGTGCCCCTTATTAATAATGTCCGTGTGTACCCTGTATAAATAGTGCCCCTTATTAATAATGTCCGTGTGTACCCTGTATAAATAGTGCCCCTTATTAATAATGTCCGTGTGTACCCTGTATAAATAGTGCCCCTTATTAATAATGTCCGTGTGTACCCTGTATAAATAGTGCCCCTTATTAATAATGTCCGTGTGTGCACCCTGTATAAATAGCGCCCCTTATTAATAATGTCCGTGTGTGCCCTGTATAAATAGTGCCCCTTATTAATAATGTCCGTGTGTACCCTGTATAAATAGTGCCTCCTTATTAATAATGTCTGTGTGTACCCTGTATAAATAGTGCCCCTTATTAATAATGTCCGTGTGTACCCTGTATAAATAGTGCCCCTTATTAATAATGTCCGTGTGTACCCTGTATAAATAGTGCCCCTTACTAATAATGTCCGTGTGTACCCTGTATAAATAGTGCCCCTTATTAATAATGTCCGTGTGTACCCTGTATAAATAGTGCCCCTTATTAATAATGTCCGTGTGTACCCTGTATAAATAGTGCCCCTTATTAATAATGTCCGTGTGTACCCTGTATAAATAGTGCCCCTTATTAATAATGTCCCAGGTGTACCCTGTATAAATAGTGCCCCTTATTAATAATGTCCGTGTGTACCCTGTATAAATAGTGCCCCTTATTAATAATGTCCCATGTGTACCCTGTATAAATAGTGCCCCTTATTAATAATGTCCGTGTGTACCCTGTATAAATAGTGCCCCTTATTAATAATGTCCGTGTGTACCCTGTATATATAGTGCCCCTTATTAATAATGTCCGTGTGTACCCTGTATAAATAGTGCCCCTTATTAATAATGTCCGTGTGTGCCCTGTATAAATAGTGCCCCTTATTAATAATGTCCGTGTGTGCCCTGTATAAATAGTGCCCTTTATTAATAATGTCCGTGTGTACACCCTGTATAAATAGTGCCCCTTATTAATAATGTCCGTGTGTACCCTGTATAAATAGTGCCCCTTATTAATAATGTCCGTGTGTACCCTGTATAAATAGTGCCCCTTATTAATAATGTCCGTGTGTACCCTGTATAAATAGTGCCTCTTATTAATAATGTCTGTGTGTACCCTGTATAAATAGTGCCCCTTATTAATAATGTCCGTGTGTGCCCTGTATAAATAGTGCCCCTTATTAATAATGTCCGTGTGTACCCTGTATAAATAGTGCCCCTTATTAATAATGTCCCAGTGTGTACCCTGTATAAATAGTGCCCCTTATTAATAATGTCCGTGTGTACCCTGTATAAATAGTGCCCCTTATTAATAATGTCCGTGTGTACCCTGTATAAATAGCGC
Organism: Leptodactylus fallax; assembly: GCA_947044405.1. Lineage (NCBI taxonomy): Eukaryota > Metazoa > Chordata > Amphibia > Anura > Leptodactylidae > Leptodactylus > Leptodactylus fallax. The sequence goes on from CAMRHE010000603.1 coordinate 737,202, forward strand.
CCCTTATTAATAATGTCCGTGTGTACCCTGTATATATAGTGCCCCTTATTAATAATGTCCGTGTGTACCCTGTATAAATAGTGCCCCTTATTAATAATGTCCGTGTGTGCCCTGTATAAATAGTGCCCCTTATTAATAATGTCCGTGTGTGCCCTGTATAAATAGTGCCCCTTATTAATAATGTCCGTGTGTCACCCTGTATAAATAGTGCCCCTTATTAATAATGTCCGTGTGTACCCTGTATAAATAGTGCCCCTTATTAATAATGTCCGTGTGTACCCTGTATAAATAGTGCCCCTTATTAATAATGTCCGTGTGTACCCTGTATAAATAGTGCCCCTTATTAATAATGTCCGTGTGTACCCTGTATAAATAGTGCCCCTTATTAATAATGTCCGTGTGTACCCTGTATAAATAGTGCCCCTTATTAATAATGTCCGTGTGTACCCTGTATAAATAGTGCCCCTTATTAATAATGTCCGTGTGTACCCTGTATAAATAGTGCCCCTTATTAATAATGTCCGTGTGTACCCTGTATAAATAGTGCCCTTTATTAATAATGTCCGTGTGTCACCCTGTATAAATAGTGCCCCTTATTAATAATGTCCGTGTGTGCCCTGTATAAATAGTGCCCCTTATTAATAATGTCCGTGTGTACCCTGTATAAATAGTGCCCCTTATTAATAATGTCCGTGTGTACCCTGTATAAATAGTGCCCCTTATTAATAATGTCCGTGTGTACCCTGTATAAATAGTGCCCCTTATTAATAATGTCCGTGTGTACCCTGTATAAATAGTGCCCCTTATTAATAATGTCCGTGTGTACCCTGTATAAATAGTGCCCCTTATTAATAATGTCCCAGTGTGTACCCTGTATAAATAGTGCCCCTTATTAATAATGTCCGTGTGTACCCTGTATAAATAGTGCCCCTTATTAATAATGTCCGTGTGTACCCTGTATAGTGTGCCCCTTATTAATAATGTCCCCAGGTGTACCCTGTATAAATAGTGCCCCTTATTAATAATGTCCGTGTGTACCCTGTATAAATAGTGCCCCTTATTAATAATGTCCCAGTGTGTACCCTGTATAAATAGTGCCCCTTATTAATAATGTCCGTGTGTACCCTGTATAAATAGCGCCCCTTATTAATAATGTCCGTGTGTACCCTGTATAAATAGTGCCCCTTATTAATCATGTCCGTGTGTACCCTGTATATATAGCGCCCCTTATTAATAATGTCCGTGTGTACCCTGTATAAATAGTGCCCCTTATTAATAATGTCCGTGTGTACCCTGTATAAATAGCGCCCCTTATTAGTAATGTCCGTGTGTACCCTGTATAAATAGTGCCCCTTATTAATAATGTCCGTGTGTGCCCTGTATAAATAGTGTCCCTTATTAATAATGTCCGTGTGTGCCCTGTATAAATAGTGCCCTTTATTAATAATGTCCGTGTGTCACCCTGTATAAATAGTGCCCCTTATTAATAATGTCCGTGTGTGCCCTGTATAAATAGTGCCCCTTATTAATAATGTCCGTGTGTACCCTGTATAAATAGCGCCCCTTATTAATAATGTCCGTGTGTACCCTGTATAAATAGTGCCCCTTATTAATAATGTCCGTGTGTACCCTGTATAAATAGCCCCTTATTAATAATGTCCGTGTGTACCCTGTATAAATAGTGCCCCTTATTAATAATGTCTGTGTGTACCCTGTATAAATAGTGCCCCTTATTAATAATGTCCGTGTGTACCCTGTATAAATAGTGCCCCTTATTAATAATGTCCGTGTGTACCCTGTATAAATAGTGCCCCTTATTAATAATGTCCGTGTGTACCCTGTATAAATAGTGCCCCTTATTAATAATGTCCGTGTGTACCCTGTATAAATAGTGCCCCTTATTAATAATGTCCGTGTGTACCCTGTATAAATAGTGCCCCTTATTAATAATGTCCGTGTGTACCCTGTATAAATAGTGCCCCTTATTAATAATGTCCATGTGTACCCTGTATAAATAGTGCCCCTTATTAATAATGTCCGTGTGTACCCTGTATAAATAGCGCCCCTTATTAATAATGTCCGTGTGTACCCTGTATAAATAGTGCCCCTTATTAATAATGTCCGTGTGTACCCTGTATAAATAGTGCCCCTTATTAATAATGTCCGTGTGTACCCTGTATAAATAGTGCCCCTTATTAATAATGTCCGTGTGTACCCTGTATAAATAGTGCCCCTTATTAATAATGTCCGTGTGTACCCTGTATAAATAGTGCCCCTTATTAATAATGTCCGTGTGTACCCTGTATAAATAGTGCCCCTTATTAATAATGTCCGTGTGTACCCTGTATAAATAGTGCCCCTTATTAATAATGTCCGTGTGTGCCCTGTATAAATAGTGCCCCTTATTAATAATGTCCGTGTGTACCCTGTATAAATAGTGCCCCTTATTAATAATGTCCGTGTGTACCCTGTATAAATAGTGCCCCTTATTAATAATGTCCGTGTGTGCCCTGTATAAATAGTGCCCCTTATTAATAATGTCCGTGTGTACCCTGTATAAATAGTGCCCCTTATTAATAATGTCCGTGTGTGCCCTGTATAAATAGTGCCCCTTATTAATAATGTCCGTGTGTACCCTGTATAAATAGTGCCCCTTATTAATAATGTCCGTGTGTACCCTGTATAAATAGTGCCCCTTATTAATAATGTCCGTGTGTACCCTGTATAAATAGTGCCCCTTATTAATAATGTCCCAGTGTGTACCCTGTATAAATAGTGCCCCTTATTAATAATGTCCGTGTGTACCCTGTATAAATAGTGCCCCTTATTAATAATGTCCGTGTGTACCCTGTATAAATAGTGCCCCTTATTAATAATGTCCGTGTGTACCCTGTATAAATAGTGCCCCTTATTAATAATGTCCGTGTGTACCCTGTATAAATAGCCCCTTATTAATAATGTCCGTGTGTACCCTGTATAAATAGTGCCCCTTATTAATAATGTCCGTGTGTACCCTGTATAAATAGTGCCCCTTATTAATAATGTCCGTGTGTACCCTGTATAAATAGTGCCCCTTATTAATAATGTCCGTGTGTGCCCTGTATAAATAGTGCCCCTTATTAATAATGTCCGTGTGTCACCCTGTATAAATAGTGCCCCTTATTAATAATGTCCGTGTGTGCCCTGTATAAATAGTGCCCCTTATTAATAATGTCCGTGTGTACCCTGTATAAATAGTGCCCCTTATTAATAATGTCCGTGTGTACCCTGTATAAATAGTGCCCCTTATTAATAATGTCTGTGTGTACCCTGTATAAATAGTGCCCCTTATTAATAATGTCCGTGTGTACCCTGTATAAATAGTGCCCCTTATTAATAATGTCCGTGTGTACCCTGTATAAATAGTGCCCCTTATTAATAATGTCCGTGTGTACCCTGTATAAATAGTGCCCCTTATTAATAATGTCCGTGTGTACCCTGTATAAATAGTGCCCTTTATTAATAATGTCCGTGTGTACCCTGTATAAATAGTGCCCCTTATTAATAATGTCCGTGTGTGCCCTGTATAAATAGTGCCCCTTATTAATAATGTCCGTGTGTACCCTGTATAAATAGTGCCCCTTATTAATAATGTCCGTGTGTACCCTGTATAAATAGTGCCCCTTATTAATAATGTCCGTGTGTACCCTGTATAAATAGTGCCCCTTATTAATAATGTCCGTGTGTACCCTGTATAAATAGTGCCCCTTATTAATAATGTCCGTGTGTACCCTGTATAAATAGTGCCCCTTATTAATAATGTCCCAGTGTGTACCCTGTATAAATAGTGCCCCTTATTAATAATGTCCGTGTGTACCCTGTATAAATAGTGCCCCTTATTAATAATGTCCGTGTGTACCCTGTATAAATAGTGCCCCTTATTAATAATGTCCGTGTGTACCCTGTATAAATAGTGCCCCTTATTAATAATGTCCCAGTGTGTACCCTGTATAAATAGTGCCCCTTATTAATAATGTCCGTGTGTACCCTGTATAAATAGTGCCCCTTATTAATAATGTCCCAGGTGTACCCTGTATAAATAGTGCCCCTTATTAATAATGTCCGTGTGTACCCTGTATAAATAGTGCCCCTTATTAATAATGTCCGTGTGTACCCTGTATAAATAGCGCCCCTTATTAATAATGTCCGTGTGTACCCTGTATAAATAGCGCCCCTTATTAATAATGTCCGTGTGTACCCTGTATAAATAGTGCCCCTTATTAATAATGTCCGTGTGTACCCTGTATAAATAGTGCCCCTTATTAGTAATGTCCGGTGTGTACTAGTATAAATAGTGCCCCTTATTAATAATGTCCGTGTGTGCCCTGTATAAATAGTGCCCCTTATTAATAATGTCCGTGTGTGCCCTGTATAAATAGTGCCCCTTATTAATAATGTCCGTGTTTACCCTGTATAAATAGTGCCCCTTATTAATAATGTCCGTGTGTACCCTGTATAAATAGTGCCCCTTATTAATAATGTCCGTGTGTACCCTGTATAAATAGTGCCCCTTATTAATAATGTCCGTGTGTACCCTGTATAAATAGTGCCCCTTATTAATAATGTCCGTGTGTACCCTGTATAAATAGTGCCCCTTATTAATAATGTCCGTGTGTACCCTGTATAAATAGTGCCCCTTATTAATAATGTCTGTGTGTACCCTGTATAAATAGCGCCCCTTATTAATAATGTCCGTGTGTACCCTGTATAAATAGTGCCCCTTATTAATAATGTCCGTGTGTACCCTGTATAAATAGTGCCCCTTATTAATAATGTCCGTGTGTACCCTGTATAAATAGTGCCCCTTATTAATAATGTCCGTGTGTACCCTGTATAAATAGTGCCCCTTATTAATAATGTCCGTGTGTACCCTGTATAAATAGTGCCCCTTATTAATAATGTCCGTGTGTACCCTGTATAAATAGTGCCCCTTATTAATAATGTCCGTGTGTACCCTGTATAAATAGTGCCCCTTATTAATAATGTCCGTGTGTACCCTGTATAAATAGTGCCCCTTATTAATAATGTCCGTGTGTACCCTGTATAAATAGTGCCCCTTATTAATAATGTCCGTGTGTACCCTGTATAAATAGTGCCCCTTATTAATAATGTCCGTGTGTACCCTGTATAAATAGTGCCCCTTATTAATAATGTCCGTGTGTACCCTGTATAAATAGTGCCCCTTATTAATAATGTCCGTGTGTACCCTGTATAAATAGCGCCCCTTATTAATAATGTCCGTGTGTACCCTGTATAAATAGTGCCCCTTATTAATAATGTCCGTGTGTACCCTGTATAAATAGTGCCCCTTATTATTAATGTCCGTGTGTACCCTGTATAAATAGTGCCCCTTATTAATAATGTCCGTGTGTACCCTGTATAAATAGTGCCCCTTATTAATAATGTCCGTGTGTACCCTGTATAAATAGTGCCCCTTATTAATAATGTCCGTGTGTACCCTGTATAAATAGTGCCCCTTATTAATAATGTCCGTGTGTACCCTGTATAAATAGTGCCCCTTATTAATAATGTCCGTGTGTACCCTGTATAAATAGTGCCCCTTATTAATAATGTCTGTGTGTACCCTGTATAAATAGTGCCCCTTATTAATAATGTCCGTGTGTACCCTGTATAAATAGTGCCCCTTATTAATAATGTCTGTGTGTACCCGTGTATAGTGCCCCTTATTAATAATGTCCCGTGTGTACCCTGTATAAATAGTGCCCCTTATTAATAATGTCCGTGTGTACCCTGTATAAATAGTGCCCCTTATTAATAATGTCTGTGTGTACCCTGTATAAATAGTGCCCCTTATTAATAATGTCCGTGTGTACCCTGTATAAATAGTGCCCCTTATTAATAATGTCCGTGTGTGCCCTGTATAAATAGTGCCCCTTATTAATAATGTCTGTGTGTACCCTGTATAAATAGTGCCCCTTATTAATAATGTCCGTGTGTACCCTGTATAAATAGCGCCCCTTATTAATAATGTCCGTGTGTACCCTGTATAAATAGCGCCCCTTATTAATAATGTCCGTGTGTGCCCTGTATAAATAGCGCCCCTTATTAATAATGTCCGTGTGTACCCTGTATAAATAGTGCCCCTTATTAATAATGTCCGTGTGTACCCTGTATAAATAGTGCCCCTTATTAATAATGTCCGTGTGTACCCTGTATAAATAGTGCCCCTTATTAATAATGTCCGTGTGTACCCTGTATAAATAGTGCCCCTTATTAATAATGTCCGTGTGTACCCTGTATAAATAGTGCCCCTTATTAATAATGTCCGTGTGTACCCTGTATAAATAGTGCCCCTTATTAATAATGTCCGTGTGTACCCTGTATAAATAGTGCCCCTTATTAATAATGTCCCGTGTGTACCCTGTATAAATAGTGCCCCTTATTAATAATGTCCGTGTGTACCCTGTATAAATAGCGCCCCTTATTAATAATGTCCGTGTGTACCCTGTATAAATAGTGCCCCTTATTAATAATGTCCGTGTGTACCCTGTATATATAGTGCCCCTTATTAATAATGTCCGTGTGTACCCTGTATAAATAGTGCCCCTTATTAATAATGTCCGTGTGTACCCTGTATAAATAGCGCCCCTTATTAATAATGTCCGTGTGTACCCTGTATAAATAGTGCCCCTTATTAATAATGTCCGTGTGTGCCCTGTATAAATAGTGCCCCTTATTAATAATGTCCGTGTGTGCCCTGTATAAATAGTGCCCTTTATTAATAATGTCCGTGTTTACACCCTGTATAAATAGCGCCCCTTATTAATAATGTCCGTGTGTGCCCTGTATAAATAGTGCCCCTTATTAATAATGTCCGTGTGTACCCTGTATAAATAGTGCCCCTTATTAATAATGTCTGTGTGTACCCTGTATAAATAGTGCCCCTTATTAATAATGTCCGTGTGTGCCCTGTATAAATAGTGCCCCTTATTAATAATGTCCGTGTGTGCCCTGTATAAATAGTGCCCTTTATTAATAATGTCCGTGTTTCACCCTGTATAAATAGTGCCCCTTATTAATAATGTCCGTGTGTGCCCTGTATAAATAGTGCCCCTTATTAATAATGTCCGTGTGTACCCTGTATAAATAGTGCCCCTTATTAATAATGTCCGTGTGTACCCTGTATAAATAGCGCCCCTTATTAATAATGTCCGTGTGTACCCTGTATAAATAGTGCCCCTTATTAATAATGTCCGTGTGTACCCTGTATAAATAGTGCCCCTTATTAATAATGTCCGTGTGTACCCTGTATAAATAGCGCCCCTTATTAATAATGTCCGTGTGTACCCTGTATAAATAGTGCCCCTTATTAATAATGTCCGTGTGTACCCTGTATAAATAGTGCCCCTTATTAATAATGTCCGTGTGTACCCTGTATAATAGTGCCCCTTATTAATAATGTCCCCGTGTGTACCCTGTATAAATAGTGCCCCTTATTAATAATGTCCGTGTGTACCCTGTATAAATAGTGCCCCTTATTAATAATGTCCCAGTGTGTACCCTGTATAAATAGTGCCCCTTATTAATAATGTCCGTGTGTACCCTGTATAAATAGCGCCCCTTATTAATAATGTTCCGTGTGTACCCTGTATAAATAGTGCCCCTTATTAATCATGTCCGTGTGTACCCTGTATATATAGTGCCCCTTATTAATAATGTCCGTGTGTACCCTGTATAAATAGTGCCCCTTATTAATAATGTCCGTGTGTACCCTGTATAAATAGTGCCCCTTATTAGTAATGTCCGTGTGTACCCTGTATAAATAGTGCCCCTTATTAATAATGTCCGTGTGTGCCCTGTATAAATAGTGCCCCTTATTAATAATGTCCGTGTGTACCCTGTATAAATAGTGCCCCTTATTAATAATGTCCGTGTGTCACCCTGTATAAATAGTGCCCCTTATTAATAATGTCCGTGTGTGCCCTGTATAAATAGTGCCCCTTATTAATAATGTCCGTGTGTACCCTGTATAAATAGTGCCCCTTATTAATAATGTCCGCGTGTACCCTGTATAAATAGTGCCCCTTATTAATAATGTCTGTGTGTACCCTGTATAAATAGTGCCCCTTATTAATAATGTCCGTGTGTGCCCTGTATAAATAGTGCCCCTTATTAATAATGTCCGTGTGTACCCTGTATAAATAGTGCCCCTTATTAATAATGTCCGTGTGTGCCCTGTATAAATAGTGCCCCTTATTAATAATGTCCGTGTGTACCCTGTATAAATAGTGCCCCTTATTAATAATGTCCGTGTGTACCCTGTATAAATAGTGCCCCTTATTAATAATGTCCGTGTGTACCCTGTATAAATAGTGCCCCTTATTAATAATGTCCGTGTGTACCCTGTATAAATAGCGCCCCTTATTAATAATGTCCGTGTGTACCCTGTATAAATAGTGCCCCTTATTAATAATGTCCGTGTGTACCCTGTATAAATAGTGCCCCTTATTAATAATGTCCGTGTGTACCCTGTATAATAGTGCCCCTTATTAATAATGTCCCGGGTGTACCCTGTATAAATAGTGCCCCTTATTAATAATGTCCGTGTGTACCCTGTATAAATAGTGCCCCTTATTAATAATGTCCGTGTGTACCCTGTATAAATAGTGCCCCTTATTAATAATGTCCCAGTGTGTACCCTGTATAAATAGTGCCCCTTATTAATAATGTCCGTGTGTACCCTGTATAAATAGTGCCCCTTATTAATAATGTCCGTGTTTCACCCTGTATAAATAGTGCCCCTTATTAATAATGTCCGTGTGTGCCCTGTATAAATAGTGCCCCTTATTAATAATGTCCGTGTGTACCCTGTATAAATAGTGCCCCTTATTAATAATGTCCGTGTGTACCCTGTATAAATAGCGCCCCTTATTAATAATGTCCGTGTGTACCCTGTATAAATAGTGCCCCTTATTAATAATGTCCGTGTGTACCCTGTATAAATAGTGCCCCTTATTAATAATGTCCGTGTGTACCCTGTATAAATAGCGCCCCTTATTAATAATGTCCGTGTGTACCCTGTATAAATAGTGCCCCTTATTAATAATGTCCGTGTGTACCCTGTATAAATAGTGCCCCTTATTAATAATGTCCGTGTGTACCCTGTATAAATAGTGCCCCTTATTAATAATGTCCCAGTGTGTACCCTGTATAAATAGTGCCCCTTATTAATAATGTCCGTGTGTACCCTGTATAAATAGTGCCCCTTATTAATAATGTCCCAGTGTGTACCCTGTATAAATAGTGCCCCTTATTAATAATGTCCGTGTGTACCCTGTATAAATAGTGCCCCTTATTAATAATGTCCGTGTGTACCCTGTATAAATAGTGCCCCTTATTAATAATGTCCGTGTGTACCCTGTATAAATAGCGCCCCTTATTAATAATGTCCGTGTGTACCCTGTATAAATAGTGCCCCTTATTAATAATGTCCGTGTGTACCCTGTATAAATAGCGCCCCTTATTAGTAATGTCCGTGTGTACCCTGTATAAATAGTGCCCCTTATTAATAATGTCCGTGTGTGCCCTGTATAAATAGTGCCCCTTATTAATAATGTCCGTGTGTGCCCTGTATAAATAGTGCCCTTTATTAATAATGTCCGTGTGTACACCCTGTATAAATAGTGCCCCTTATTAATAATGTCCGTGTGTACCCTGTATAAATAGTGCCCCTTATTAATAATGTCCGTGTGTACCCTGTATAAATAGTGCCCCTTATTAATAATGTCTGTGTGTACCATGTATAAATAGTGCCCCTTATTAATAATGTCCGTGTGTACCCTGTATAAATAGTGCCCCTTATTAATAATGTCCGTGTGTACCCTGTATAAATAGTGCCCCTTATTAATAATGTCCGTGTGTACCCTGTATAAATAGCGCCCCTTATTAATAATGTCCGTGTGTACCCTGTATAAATAGTGCCCCTTATTAATAATGTCCGTGTGTACCCTGTATAAATAGTGCCCCTTATTAATAATGTCCGTGTGTACCCTGTATAAATAGTGCCCCTTATTAATAATGTCCCAGTGTGTACCCTGTATAAATAGTGCCCCTTATTAATAATGTCCGTGTGTACCCTGTATAAATAGTGCCCCTTATTAATAATGTCCCGTGTGTACCCTGTATAAATAGTGCCCCTTATTAATAATGTCCGTGTGTACCCTGTATAAATAGTGCCCCTTATTAATAATGTCCGTGTGTACCCTGTATAAATAGTGCCCCTTATTAATAATGTCCGTGTGTACCCTGTATAAATAGCGCCCCTTATTAATAATGTCCGTGTGTACCCTGTATAAATAGTGCCCCTTATTAATAATGTCCGTGTGTACCCTGTATAAATAGTGCCCCTTATTAATAATGTCCGTGTGTACCCTGTATAAATAGTGCCCCTTATTAATAATGTCCGTGTGTACCCTGTATAAATAGTGCCCCTTATTAATAATGTCCGTGTGTACCCTGTATAAATAGTGCCCCTTATTAATAATGTCCGTGTGTCACCCTGTATAAATAGTGCCCCTTATTAATAATGTCCGTGTGTGTCCCTGTATAAATAGTGCCCCTTATTAATAATGTCCGTGTGTACCCTGTATAAATAGTGCCCCTTATTAATAATGTCCGTGTGTACCCTGTATAAATAGCGCCCCTTATTAATAATGTCCGTGTGTACCCTGTATAAATAGTGCCCCTTATTAATAATGTCCGTGTGTACCCTGTATAAATAGTGCCCCTTACTAATAATGTCCGTGTGTACCCTGTACAAATAGCGCCCCTTATTAATAATGTCCGTGTGTACCCTGTATAAATAGTGCCCCTTATTAATAATGTCCGTGTGTACCCTGTATAAATAGTGCCCCTTATTAATAATGTCCGTGTGTACCCTGTATAAATAGCGCCCCTTATTAGTAATGTCCGGCCTGCTAGTATAAATAGTGCCCCTTATTAATAATGTCCGTGTGTACCCTGTATAAATAGTGCCCCTTATTAATAATGTCCGTGTGTACCCTGTATAAATAGTGCCCCTTATTAATAATGTCCGTGTGTACCCTGTATAAATAGTGCCCCTTATTAATAATGTCCGTGTGTGCCCTGTATAAATAGTGCCCCTTATTAATAATGTCCGTGTGTACCCTGTATAAATAGTGCCCCTTATTAATAATGTCCGTGTGTACCCTGTATAAATAGTGCCCCTTATTAATAATGTCTGTGTGTACCCTGTATAAATAGTGCCCCTTATTAATAATGTCCGTGTGTACCCTGTATAAATAGCGCCCCTTATTAATAATGTCCGTGTGTACCCTGTATAAATAGCGCCCCTTATTAATAATGTCCGTGTGTACCCTGTATAAATAGTGCCCCTTATTAATAATGTCCGTGTGTACCCTGTATAAATAGCGCCCCTTATTAATAATGTCCGTGTGTACCCTGTATAAATAGTGCCCCTTATTAATAATGTCCGTGTGTACCCTGTATAAATAGTGCCCCTTATTAATAATGTCCGTGTGTACCCTGTATAAATAGCGCCCCTTATTAATAATGTCCGTGTGTACCCTGTATAAATAGTGCCCCTTATTAATAATGTCCGTGTGTACCCTGTATAAATAGTGCCCCTTATTAATAATGTCCGTGTGTACCCTGTATAAATAGTGCCCCTTATTAATAATGTCCCAGTGTGTACCCTGTATAAATAGTGCCCCTTATTAATAATGTCCGTGTGTACCCTGTATAAATAGTGCCCCTTATTAATAATGTCCGTGTGTACCCTGTATAAATAGTGCCCCTTATTAATAATGTCCCAGTGTGTACCCTGTATAAATAGTGCCCCTTATTAATAATGTCCGTGTGTACCCTGTATAAATAGTGCCCCTTATTAATAATGTCCGTGTGTACCCTGTATAAATAGTGCCCCTTATTAATAATGTCCGTGTGTACCCTGTATAAATAGTGCCCCTTATTAATAATGTCCGTGTGTACCCTGTATAAATAGTGCCCCTTATTAATAATGTCTGTGTGTACCCTGTATAAATAGTGCCCCTTATTAATAATGTCCGTGTGTACCCTGTATAAATAGTGCCCCTTATTAATAATGTCCGTGTGTACCCTGTATAAATAGCGCCCCTTATTAATAATGTCCGTGTGTACCCTGTATAAATAGTGCCCCTTATTAATAATGTCCGTGTGTGCCCTGTATAAATAGTGCCCCTTATTAATAATGTCCGTGTGTACCCTGTATAAATAGTGCCCCTTATTAATAATGTCCGTGTGTGCACCCTGTATAAATAGCGCCCCTTATTAATAATGTCCGTGTGTACCCTGTATAAATAGTGCCCCTTATTAATAATGTCCGTGTGTACCCTGTATAAATAGTGCCCCTTATTAATAATGTCCGTGTGTACCCTGTATAAATAGTGCCCCTTATTAATAATGTCCGTGTGTACCCTGTATAAATAGTGCCCCTTATTAATAATGTCCGTGTGTACCCTGTATAAATAGTGCCCCTTATTAATAATGTCCGTGTGTACCCTGTATAAATAGTGCCCCTTATTAATAATGTCCGTGTGTACCCTGTATAAATAGTGCCCCTTATTAATAATGTCCGTGTGTGCCCTGTATAAATAGTGCCCCTTATTAATAATGTCCGTGTGTGCCCTGTATAAATAGTGCCCTTTATTAATAATGTCCGTGTGTCACCCTGTATAAATAGTGCCCCTTATTAATAATGTCCGTGTGTGCCCTGTATAAATAGTGCCCCTTATTAATAATGTCCGTGTGTACCCTGTATAAATAGTGCCCCTTATTAATAATGTCCGTGTGTACCCTGTATAAATAGTGCCCCTTATTAATAATGTCCGTGTGTACCCTGTATAAATAGTGCCCCTTATTAATAATGTCCGTGTGTACCCTGTATAAATAGTGCCCCTTATTAATAATGTCCCAGTGTGTACCCTGTATAAATAGTGCCCCTTATTAATAATGTCCGTGTGTACCCTGTATAAATAGTGCCCCTTATTAATAATGTCCCAGGTGTACCCTGTATAAATAGTGCCCCTTATTAATAATGTCCGTGTGTACCCTGTATAAATAGTGCCCCTTATTAATAATGTCCGTGTGTACCCTGTATAAATAGTGCCCCTTATTAATAATGTCCGTGTGTACCCTGTATAAATAGTGCCCCTTATTAATAATGTCCGTGTGTACCCTGTATAAATAGTGCCCCTTATTAATAATGTCCGTGTGTACCCTGTATAAATAGCGCCCCTTATTAATAATGTCCGTGTGTACCCTGTATAAATAGTGCCCCTTATTAATAATGTCCGTGTGTACCCTGTATAAATAGTGCCCCTTATTAATAATGTCCGTGTGTACCCTGTATAAATAGTGCCCCTTATTAATAATGTCCGTGTGTCACCCTGTATAAATAGTGCCCCTTATTAATAATGTCCGTGTGTGCCCTGTATAAATAGTGCCCCTTATTAATAATGTCCGTGTGTACCCTGTATAAATAGTGCCCCTTATTAATAATGTCCGTGTGTACCCTGTATAAATAGCGCCCCTTATTAATAATGTCCGTGTGTACCCTGTATAAATAGTGCCCCTTATTAATAATGTCCGTGTGTACCCTGTATAAATAGTGCCCCTTATTAATAATGTCCGTGTGTACCCTGTATAAATAGCGCCCCTTATTAATAATGTCCGTGTGTACCCTGTATAAATAGTGCCCCTTATTAATAATGTCCGTGTGTACCCTGTATAAATAGTGCCCCTTATTAATAATGTCCGTGTGTACCCTGTATAAATAGTGCCCCTTATTAATAATGTCCCGTGTGTACCCTGTATAAATAGTGCCCCTTATTAATAATGTCCGTGTGTACCCTGTATAAATAGTGCCCCTTATTAATAATGTCCCAGTGTGTACCCTGTATAAATAGTGCCCCTTATTAATAATGTCCGTGTGTACCCTGTATAAATAGTGCCCCTTATTAATAATGTCCGTGTGTACCCTGTATAAATAGTGCCCCTTATTAATAATGTCCGTGTGTACCCTGTATAAATAGTGCCCCTTATTAATAATGTCCGTGTGTACCCTGTATAAATAGTGCCCCTTATTAATAATGTCCGTGTGTACCCTGTATAAATAGTGCCCCTTATTAATAATGTCCGTGTGTACCCTGTATAAATAGTGCCCCTTATTAATAATGTCCGTGTGTAACCCTGTATAAATAGTGCCCCTTATTAATAATGTCCGTGTGTGCCCTGTATAAATAGTGCCCCTTATTAATAATGTCCGTGTGTACCCTGTATAAATAGTGCCCCTTATTAATAATGTCCGTGTGTACCCTGTATAAATAGTGCCCCTTATTAATAATGTCCGTGTGTACCCTGTATAAATAGTGCCCCTTATTAATAATGTCCGTGTGTACCCTGTATAAATAGTGCCCCTTATTAATAATGTCCGTGTGTACCCTGTATAAATAGTGCCCCTTATTAATAATGTCCGTGTGTACCCTGTATAAATAGTGCCCCTTATTAATAATGTCCGTGTGTACCCTGTATAAATAGTGCCCCTTATTAATAATGTCCCGTGTGTACCCTGTATAAATAGTGCCCCTTATTAATAATGTCCGTGTGTACCCTGTATAAATAGTGCCCCTTATTAATAATGTCCCGTGTGTACCCTGTATAAATAGTGCCCCTTATTAATAATGTCCGTGTGTACCCTGTATAAATAGTGCCCCTTATTAATAATGTCCGTGTGTACCCTGTATAAATAGTGCCCCTTATTAATAATGTCCGTGTGTACCCTGTATAAATAGTGCCCCTTATTAATAATGTCCGTGTGTACCCTGTATAAATAGTGCCCCTTATTAATAATGTCCGTGTGTACCCTGTATAAATAGTGCCCCTTATTAATAATGTCCGTGTGTGTACCCTGTATAAATAGTGCCCCTTATTAATAATGTCCGTGTGTACCCTGTATAAATAGTGCCCCTTATTAATAATGTCCGTGTGTACCCTGTATAAATAGTGCCCCTTATTAATAATGTCCGTGTGTACCCTGTATAAATAGTGCCCCTTATTAATAATGTCCGTGTGTACCCTGTATAAATAGTGCCCCTTATTAATAATGTCCGTGTGTACCCTGTATAAATAGTGCCCCTTATTAATAATGTCCGTGTGTACCCTGTATAAATAGTGCCCCTTATTAATAATGTCCGTGTGTACCCTGTATAAATAGTGCCCCTTATTAATAATGTCCTGTGTGTACCCTGTATAAATAGTGCCCCTTATTAATAATGTCCGTGTGTACCCTGTATAAATAGTGCCCCTTATTAATAATGTCCGTGTGTACCCTGTATAAATAGTGCCCCTTATTAATAATGTCCGTGTGTACCCTGTATAAATAGTGCCCCTTATTAATAATGTCCGTGTGTGCCCTGTATAAATAGTGCCCCTTATTAATAATGTCCGTGTGTACCCTGTATAAATAGTGCCCCTTATTAATAATGTCCGTGTGTGCCCTGTATAAATAGTGCCCCTTATTAATAATGTCCGTGTGTACCCTGTATAAATAGTGCCCCTTATTAATAATGTCCGTGTGTACCCTGTATAAATAGTGCCCCTTATTAATAATGTCCGTGTGTACCCTGTATAAATAGTGCCCCTTATTAATAATGTCCGTGTGTACCCTGTATAAATAGTGCCCCTTATTAATAATGTCCGTGTGTACCCTGTATAAATAGTGCCCCTTATTAATAATGTCCGTGTGTACCCTGTATAAATAGTGCCCCTTATTAATAATGTCCGTGTGTACCCTGTATAAATAGTGCCCCTTATTAATAATGTCCGTGTGTACCCTGTATAAATAGTGCCCCTTATTAATAATGTCCGTGTGTACCCTGTATAAATAGTGCCCCTTATTAATAATGTCCGCCGGTGTCCCTGTATAAATAGTGCCCCTTATTAATAATGTCCGTGTGTACCCTGTATAAATAGTGCCCCTTATTAATAATGTCCGGTGTACCCTGTATAAATAGTGCCCCTTATTAATAATGTCCGTGTGTACCCTGTATAAATAGTGCCCCTTATTAATAATGTCCGTGTGTACCCTGTATAAATAGCGCCCCTTATTAATAATGTCCGTGTGTACCCTGTATAAATAGCGCCCCTTATTAATAATGTCCGTGTGTACCCTGTATAAATAGTGCCCCTTATTAATAATGTCCGTGTGTACCCTGTATAAATAGCGCCCCTTATTAATAATGTCCGTGTGTACCCTGTATAAATAGTGCCCCTTATTAATAATGTCCGTGTGTGCCCTGTATAAATAGTGCCCCTTATTAATAATGTCCGTGTGTGCCCTGTATAAATAGTGCCCCTTATTAATAATGTCCGTGTGTCACCCTGTATAAATAGTGCCCCTTATTAATAATGTCCGTGTGTACCCTGTATAAATAGTGCCCCTTATTAATAATGTCCGTG
This sequence comes from Leptodactylus fallax, assembly GCA_947044405.1. Classification (NCBI taxonomy): domain Eukaryota; kingdom Metazoa; phylum Chordata; class Amphibia; order Anura; family Leptodactylidae; genus Leptodactylus; species Leptodactylus fallax. The sequence goes on from CAMRHE010000603.1 coordinate 753,738, forward strand.
TGTACCCTGTATAAATAGTGCCCCTTATTAATAATGTCCGTGTGTACCCTGTATAAATAGCGCCCCTTATTAATAATGTCCGTGTGTACCCTGTATAAATAGTGCCCCTTATTAATAATGTCCGTGTGTACCCTGTATAAATAGTGCCCCTTATTAATAATGTCCGTGTGTACCCTGTATAAATAGCGCCCCTTATTAATAATGTCCGTGTGTACCCTGTATAAATAGTGCCCCTTATTAATAATGTCCGTGTGTACCCTGTATAAATAGTGCCCCTTATTAATAATGTCCGTGTGTACCCTGTATAGTGCCCCTTATTAATAATGTCCGGTGTACCCTGTATAAATAGTGCCCCTTATTAATAATGTCCGTGTGTACCCTGTATAAATAGTGCCCCTTATTAATAATGTCCGGTGTACCCTGTATAAATAGTGCCCCTTATTAATAATGTCCGTGTGTACCCTGTATAAATAGCGCCCCTTATTAATAATGTCCGTGTGTACCCTGTATAAATAGTGCCCCTTATTAATAATGTCCGTGTGTACCCTGTATAAATAGCGCCCCTTATTAATAATGTCCGTGTGTACCCTGTATAAATAGTGCCCCTTATTAATAATGTCCGTGTGTACCCTGTATAAATAGCGCCCCTTATTAATAATGTCCGTGTGTACCCTGTATAAATAGTGCCCCTTATTAATAATGTCCGTGTGTGCCCTGTATAAATAGTGCCCCTTATTAATAATGTCCGTGTGTGTACCCTGTATAAATAGTGCCCCTTATTAATAATGTCCGTGTGTACCCTGTATAAATAGCGCCCCTTATTAATAATGTCCGTGTGTACCCTGTATAAATAGTGCCCCTTATTAATAATGTCCGTGTGTACCCTGTATAAATAGTGCCCCTTATTAATAATGTCCGTGTGTACCCTGTATAAATAGCGCCCCTTATTAATAATGTCCGTGTGTACCCTGTATAAATAGTGCCCCTTATTAATAATGTCCGTGTGTACCCTGTATAAATAGTGCCCCTTATTAATAATGTCCGTGTGTACCCTGTATAAATAGTGCCCCTTATTAATAATGTCCCAGTGTGTACCCTGTATAAATAGTGCCCCTTATTAATAATGTCCGTGTGTACCCTGTATAAATAGTGCCCCTTATTAATAATGTCCCAGTGTGTACCCTGTATAAATAGTGCCCCTTATTAATAATGTCCGTGTGTACCCTGTATAAATAGTGCCCCTTATTAATAATGTCCGTGTGTACCCTGTATAAATAGTGCCCCTTATTAATAATGTCCGTGTGTACCCTGTATAAATAGCGCCCCTTATTAATAATGTCCGTGTGTACCCTGTATAAATAGTGCCCCTTATTAATAATGTCCGTGTGTACCCTGTATAAATAGCGCCCCTTATTAATAATGTCCGTGTGTACCCTGTATAAATAGTGCCCCTTATTAATAATGTCCGTGTGTGCCCTGTATAAATAGTGCCCCTTATTAATAATGTCCGTGTGTGCCCTGTATAAATAGTGCCCCTTATTAATAATGTCCGTGTGTACCCTGTATAAATAGTGCCCCTTATTAATAATGTCCGTGTGTGCCCTGTATAAATAGTGCCCCTTATTAATAATGTCCGTGTGTACCCTGTATAAATAGTGCCCCTTATTAATAATGTCTGTGTGTACCCTGTATAAATAGCGCCCCTTATTAATAATGTCCGTGTGTACCCTGTATAAATAGTGCCCCTTATTAATAATGTCCGTGTGTACCCTGTATAAATAGTGCCCCTTATTAATAATGTCCGTGTGTACCCTGTATAAATAGTGCCCCTTATTAATAATGTCCGTGTGTACCCTGTATAAATAGTGCCCCTTATTAATAATGTCCGTGTGTACCCTGTATAAATAGTGCCCCTTATTAATAATGTCCGTGTGTACCCTGTATAAATAGTGCCCCTTATTAATAATGTCCCAGTGTGTACCCTGTATAAATAGTGCCCCTTATTAATAATGTCCGTGTGTACCCTGTATAAATAGTGCCCCTTATTAATAATGTCCGTGTGTACCCTGTATAAATAGTGCCCCTTATTAATAATGTCCCAGTGTGTACCCTGTATAAATAGTGCCCCTTATTAATAATGTCCGTGTGTACCCTGTATAAATAGTGCCCCTTATTAATAATGTCCCAGTGTGTACCCTGTATAAATAGTGCCCCTTATTAATAATGTCCGTGTGTACTCTGTATAAATAGCGCCCCTTATTAATAATGTCCGTGTGTACCCTGTATAAATAGTGCCCCTTATTAATAATGTCCGTGTGTACCCTGTATATATAGCGCCCCTTATTAATAATGTCCGTGTGTACCCTGTATAAATAGTGCCCCTTATTAATAATGTCCGTGTGTACCCTGTATAAATAGTGCCCCTTATTAGTAATGTCCGTGTGTACCCTGTATAAATAGTGCCCCTTATTAATAATGTCCGTGTGTGCCCTGTATAAATAGTGCCCCTTATTAATAATGTCCGTGTGTGCCCTGTATAAATAGTGCCCCTTATTAATAATGTCCGTGTGTACCCTGTATAAATAGTGCCCCTTATTAATAATGTCCGTGTGTGCCCTGTATAAATAGTGCCCCTTATTAATAATGTCCGTGTGTACCCTGTATAAATAGTGCCCCTTATTAATAATGTCTGTGTGTACCCTGTATAAATAGCGCCCCTTATTAATAATGTCCGTGTGTACCCTGTATAAATAGTGCCCCTTATTAATAATGTCCGTGTGTACCCTGTATAAATAGTGCCCCTTATTAATAATGTCCGTGTGTACCCTGTATAAATAGTGCCCCTTATTAATAATGTCCGTGTGTACCCTGTATAAATAGTGCCCCTTATTAATAATGTCCGTGTGTACCCTGTATAAATAGTGCCCCTTATTAATAATGTCCAGTGTGTACCCTGTATAAATAGTGCCCCTTATTAATAATGTCCGTGTGTACCCTGTATAAATAGTGCCCCTTATTAATAATGTCCCAGTGTGTACCCTGTATAAATAGTGCCCCTTATTAATAATGTCCGTGTGTACCCTGTATAAATAGTGCCCCTTATTAATAATGTCCGTGTGTACCCTGTATAAATAGTGCCCCTTATTAATAATGTCCGTGTGTACCCTGTATAAATAGTGCCCCTTATTAATAATGTCCGTGTGTACCCTGTATAAATAGTGCCCCTTATTAATAATGTCCGTGTGTACCCTGTATAAATAGTGCCCCTTATTAATAATGTCCGTGTGTACCCTGTATAAATAGTGCCCCTTATTAATAATGTCCGTGTGTACCCTGTATAAATAGTGCCCCTTATTAATAATGTCCGTGTGTACCCTGTATAAATAGTGCCCCTTATTAATAATGTCCGTGTGTACCCTGTATAAATAGTGCCCCTTATTAATAATGTCCGTGTGTACCCTGTATAAATAGTGCCCCTTATTAATAATGTCCGTGTGTGCCCTGTATAAATAGTGCCCCTTATTAATAATGTCCGTGTGTGTACCCTGTATAAATAGTGCCCCTTATTAATAATGTCCGTGTGTACCCTGTATAAATAGTGCCCCTTATTAATAATGTCCGTGTGTACCCTGTATAAATAGTGCCCCTTATTAATAATGTCCGTGTGTACCCTGTATAAATAGTGCCCCTTATTAATAATGTCCGTGTGTACCCTGTATAAATAGTGCCCCTTATTAATAATGTCCGTGTGTACCCTGTATAAATAGTGCCCCTTATTAATAATGTCCGTGTGTACCCTGTATAAATAGTGCCCCTTATTAATAATGTCCGTGTGTACCCTGTATAAATAGTGCCCCTTATTAATAATGTCCGTGTGTACCCTGTATAAATAGTGCCCCTTATTAATAATGTCCGTGTGTACCCTGTATAAATAGTGCCCCTTATTAATAATGTCCGTGTCCCGGTGTACCCTGTATAAATAGTGCCCCTTATTAATAATGTCCGTGTGTACCCTGTATAAATAGTGCCCCTTATTAATAATGTCCGTGTGTACCCTGTATAAATAGTGCCCCTTATTAATAATGTCCGTGTGTACCCTGTATAAATAGTGCCCCTTATTAATAATGTCCGTGTGTACCCTGTATAAATAGTGCCCCTTATTAATAATGTCCGTGTGTACCCTGTATAAATAGTGCCCCTTATTAATAATGTCCGTGTGTACCCTGTATAAATAGTGCCCCTTATTAATAATGTCCGTGTGTACCCTGTATAAATAGTGCCCCTTATTAATAATGTCCGTGTGTACCCTGTATAAATAGTGCCCCTTATTAATAATGTCCGTGTGTACCCTGTATAAATAGTGCCCCTTATTAATAATGTCCGTGTGTACCCTGTATAAATAGTGCCCCTTATTAATAATGTCCGTGTGTACCCTGTATAAATAGTGCCCCTTATTAATAATGTCCGTGTGTACCCTGTATAAATAGTGCCCCTTATTAATAATGTCCGTGTGTACCCTGTATAAATAGTGCCCCTTATTAATAATGTCCGTGTGTACCCTGTATAAATAGTGCCCCTTATTAATAATGTCCGTGTGTACCCTGTATAAATAGTGCCCCTTATTAATAATGTCCGTGTGTACCCTGTATAAATAGTGCCCCTTATTAATAATGTCCGTGTGTACCCTGTATAAATAGTGCCCCTGTATAATAGCGCCCCTTATTAATAATGTCCGTGTGTACCCTGTATAAATAGTGCCCCTTATTAATAATGTCCGTGTGTACCCTGTATAAATAGTGCCCCTTATTAATAATGTCCGTGTGTGCCCTGTGTGTGGCCCCTTATTAATAATGTCCGTGTGTACCCTGTATAAATAGTGCCCCTTATTAATAATGTCCGTGTGTACCCTGTATAAATAGTGCCCCTTATTAATAATGTCCGTGTGTACCCTGTATAAATAGTGCCCCTTATTAATAATGTCCGTGTGTACCCTGTATAAATAGTGCCCCTTATTAATAATGTCCGTGTGTACCCTGTATAAATAGTGCCCCTTATTAATAATGTCCGTGTGTACCCTGTATAAATAGTGCCCCTTATTAATAATGTCCGTGTGTACCCTGTATAAATAGTGCCCCTTATTAATAATGTCCGTGTGTACCCTGTATAAATAGTGCCCCCTTATTAATAATGTCCGTGTGTACCCTGTATAAATAGTGCCCCTTATTAATAATGTCCGTGTGTCCCTGTATAAATAGTGCCCCTTATTAATAATGTCCGTGTGTACCCTGTATAAATAGTGCCCCTTATTAATAATGTCCGTGTGTACCCTGTATAAATAGTGCCCCTTATTAATAATGTCCGTGTGTACCCTGTATAAATAGTGCCCCTTATTAATAATGTCCGTGTGTACCCTGTATAAATAGTGCCCCTTATTAATAATGTCCGTGTGTACCCTGTATAAATAGTGCCCCTTATTAATAATGTCCGTGTGTACCCTGTATAAATAGTGCCCCTTATTAATAATGTCCGTGTGTACCCTGTATAAATAGTGCCCCTTATTAATAATGTCCGTGTGTACCCTGTATAAATAGTGCCCCTTATTAATAATGTCCGTGTGTACCCTGTATAAATAGTGCCCCTTATTAATAATGTCCGTGTGTACCCTGTATAAATAGTGCCCCTTATTAATAATGTCCGTGTGTACCCTGTATAAATAGTGCCCCTTATTAATAATGTCCGTGTGTACCCTGTATAAATAGTGCCCCTTATTAATAATGTCCGTGTGTACCCTGTATAAATAGTGCCCCTTATTAATAATGTCCGTGTGTACCCTGTATAAATAGTGCCCCTTATTAATAATGTGTCCGTGTGTGCCCTGTATAAATAGTGCCCCTTATTAATAATGTCCGTGTGTACCCTGTATAAATAGTGCCCCTTATTAATAATGTCCGTGTGTACCCTGTATAAATAGTGCCCCTTATTAATAATGTCCGTGTGTACCCTGTATATGTGCCCCTTATTAATAATGTCCTGTCCGTGTGTCCCTGTATAAATAGTGCCCCTTATTAATAATGTCCGTGTGTACCCTGTATAAATAGTGCCCCTTATTAATAATGTCCGTGTGTACCCTGTATAAATAGTGCCCCTTATTAATAATGTCCCCAGTGTGTACCCTGTATAAATAGTGCCCCTTATTAATAATGTCCGTGTGTACCCTGTATAAATAGTGCCCCTTATTAATAATGTCCGTGTGTACCCTGTATAAATAGTGCCCCTTATTAATAATGTCCGTGTGTACCCTGTATAAATAGTGCCCCTTATTAATAATGTCCGTGTGTACCCTGTATAAATAGTGCCCCTTATTAATAATGTCCGTGTGTACCCTGTATAAATAGTGCCCCTTATTAATAATGTCCGTGTGTACCCTGTATAAATAGTGCCCCTTATTAATAATGTCCGTGTGTACCCTGTATAAATAGTGCCCCTTATTAATAATGTCCGTGTGTACCCTGTATAAATAGTGCCCCTTATTAATAATGTCCGTGTGTACCCTGTATAAATAGTGCCCCTTATTAATAATGTCCGTGTGTACCCTGTATAAATAGTGCCCCTTATTAATAATGTCCGTGTGTACCCTGTATAAATAGTGCCCCTTATTAATAATGTCCGTGTGTACCCTGTATAAATAGTGCCCCTTATTAATAATGTCCGTGTGTGCCCTGTATAAATAGTGCCCCTTATTAATAATGTCCGTGTGTACCCTGTATAAATAGTGCCCCTTATTAATAATGTCCGCCGTGTGTACCCTGTATAAATAGTGCCCCTTATTAATAATGTCCGTGTGTACCCTGTATAAATAGTGCCCCTTATTAATAATGTCCGTGTGTACCCTGTATAAATAGTGCCCCTTATTAATAATGTCCGTGTGTACCCTGTATAAATAGTGCCCCTTATTAATAATGTCCGTGTGTACCCTGTATAAATAGTGCCCCTTATTAATAATGTCCGTGTGTACCCTGTATAAATAGTGCCCCTTATTAATAATGTCCGTGTGTACCCTGTATAAATAGTGCCCCTTATTAATAATGTCCGTGTGTACCCTGTATAAATAGTGCCCCTTATTAATAATGTCCGTGTGTACCCTGTATAAATAGTGCCCCTTATTAATAATGTCCGTGTGTACCCTGTATAAATAGTGCCCCTTATTAATAATGTCCGTGTGTACCCTGTATAAATAGTGCCCCTTATTAATAATGTCCGTGTGTACCCTGTATAAATAGTGCCCCTTATTAATAATGTCCGTGTGTACCCTGTATAAATAGTGCCCCTTATTAATAATGTCCGTGTGTACCCTGTATAAATAGTGCCCCTTATTAATAATGTCCGTGTGTACCCTGTATAAATAGTGCCCCTTATTAATAATGTCCGTGTGTACCCTGTATAAATAGTGCCCCTTATTAATAATGTCCGTGTGTACCCTGTATAAATAGTGCCCCTTATTAATAATGTCCGTGTGTACCCTGTATAAATAGTGCCCCTTATTAATAATGTCCGTGTGTACCCTGTATAAATAGTGCCCCTTATTAATAATGTCCGTGTGTACCCTGTATAAATAGTGCCCCTTATTAATAATGTCCGTGTGTACCCTGTATAAATAGTGCCCCTTATTAATAATGTCCGTGTGTACCCTGTATAAATAGTGCCCCTTATTAATAATGTCCGTGTGTACCCTGTATAAATAGTGCCCCTTATTAATAATGTCCGTGTGTACCCTGTATAAATAGTGCCCCTTATTAATAATGTCCGTGTGTACCCTGTATAAATAGTGCCCCTTATTAATAATGTCCGTGTGTACCCTGTATAAATAGTGCCCCTTATTAATAATGTCCGTGTGTACCCTGTATAAATAGTGCCCCTTATTAATAATGTCCGTGTGTACCCTGTATAAATAGTGCCCCTTATTAATAATGTCCGTGTGTACCCTGTATAAATAGTGCCCCTTATTAATAATGTCCGTGTGTACCCTGTATAAATAGTGCCCCTTATTAATAATGTCCGTGTGTACCCTGTATAAATAGTGCCCCTTATTAATAATGTCCGTGTGTACCCTGTATAAATAGTGCCCCTTATTAATAATGTCCGTGTGTACCCTGTATAAATAGTGCCCCTTATTAATAATGTCCGTGTGTACCCTGTATAAATAGTGCCCCTTATTAATAATGTCCGTGTGTACCCTGTATAAATAGTGCCCCTTATTAATAATGTCCGTGTGTACCCTGTATAAATAGTGCCCCTTATTAATAATGTCCGTGTGTACCCTGTATAAATAGTGCCCCTTATTAATAATGTCCGTGTGTACCCTGTATAAATAGTGCCCCTTATTAATAATGTCCGTGTGTACCCTGTATAAATAGTGCCCCTTATTAATAATGTCCGTGTGTACCCTGTATAAATAGTGCCCCTTATTAATAATGTCCGTGTGTACCCTGTATAAATAGTGCCCCTTATTAATAATGTCCGTGTGTACCCTGTATAAATAGTGCCCCTTATTAATAATGTCCGTGTGTACCCTGTATAAATAGTGCCCCTTATTAATAATGTCCGTGTGTACCCTGTATAAATAGTGCCCCTTATTAATAATGTCCGTGTGTACCCTGTATAAATAGTGCCCCTTATTAATAATGTCCGTGTGTACCCTGTATAAATAGTGCCCCTTATTAATAATGTCCGTGTGTACCCTGTATAAATAGTGCCCCTTATTAATAATGTCCGTGTGTACCCTGTATAAATAGTGCCCCTTATTAATAATGTCCGTGTGTACCCTGTATAAATAGTGCCCCTTATTAATAATGTCCGTGTGTACCCTGTATAAATAGCCCCTTATTAATAATGTCCGTGTGTACCCTGTATAAATAGTGCCCCTTATTAATAATGTCCGTGTGTACCCTGTATAAATAGTGCCCCTTATTAATAATGTCCGTGTGTACCCTGTATAAATAGCGCCCCTTATTAATAATGTCCGTGTGTACCCTGTATAAATAGTGCCCCTTATTAATAATGTCCGTGTGTACCCTGTATAAATAGTGCCCCTTATTAATAATGTCCGTGTGTACCCTGTATAAATAGTGCCCCTTATTAATAATGTCCGTGTGTACCCTGTATAAATAGTGCCCCTTATTAATAATGTCCGTGTGTACCCTGTATAAATAGTGCCCCTTATTAATAATGTCCGTGTGTACCCTGTATAAAAGTGCCCCTTATTAATAATGTCCGTGTGTACCCTGTATAAATAGTGCCCCTTATTAATAATGTCCGTGTGTACCCTGTATAAATAGTGCCCCTTATTAATAATGTCCAGTGTGTACCCTGTATAAATAGTGCCCCTTATTAATAATGTCCGTGTGTACCCTGTATAAATAGTGCCCCTTATTAATAATGTCCGTGTGTACCCTGTATAAATAGTGCCCCTTATTAATAATGTCCGTGTGTACCCTGTATAAATAGTGCCCCTTATTAATAATGTCCGTGTGTACCCTGTATAAATAGTGCCCCTTATTAATAATGTCCGTGTGTACCCTGTATAAATAGCGCCCCTTATTAATAATGTCCGTGTGTACCCTGTATAAATAGTGCCCCTTATTAATAATGTCCGTGTGTACCCTGTATAAATAGTGCCCCTTATTAATAATGTCCGTGTGTACCCTGTATAAATAGTGCCCCTTATTAATAATGTCCGTGTGTACCCTGTATAAATAGTGCCCCTTATTAATAATGTCCGTGTGTACCCTGTATAAGTAGTGCCCCTTATTAATAATGTCCCAGGTGTACCCTGTATAAATAGTGCCCCTTATTAATAATGTCCGTGTGTACCCTGTATAAATAGTGCCCCTTATTAATAATGTCCCAGTGTGTACCCTGTATAAATAGTGCCCCTTATTAATAATGTCCGTGTGTACCCTGTATAAATAGTGCCCCTTATTAATAATGTCCATGTGTACCCTGTATAAATAGTGCCCCTTATTAATAATGTCCGTGTGTACCCTGTATAAATAGCGCCCCTTATTAATAATGTCCGTGTGTACCCTGTATAAATAGTGCCCCTTATTAATAATGTCCGTGTGTGCCCTGTATAAATAGTGCCCCTTATTAATAATGTCCGTGTGTGCCCTGTATAAATAGTGCCCTTTATTAATAATGTCCGTGTGTACACCCTGTATAAATAGCGCCCCTTATTAATAATGTCCGTGTGTGCCCTGTATAAATAGTGCCCCTTATTAATAATGTCCGTGTGTACCCTGTATAAATAGTGCCCCTTATTAATAATGTCCGCGTGTACCCTGTATAAATAGTGTCCCTTATTAATAATGTCTGTGTGTACCCTGTATAAATAGTGCCCCTTATTAATAATGTCCGTGTGTACCCTGTATAAATAGTGCCCCTTATTAATAATGTCCGTGTGTGCCCTGTATAAATAGTGCCCCTTATTAATAATGTCCGTGTGTACCCTGTATAAATAGTGCCCCTTATTAATAATGTCCGTGTGTACCCTGTATAAATAGTGCCCCTTATTAATAATGTCCGTGTGTACCCTGTATAAATAGCGCCCCTTATTAATAATGTCCGTGTGTACCCTGTATAAATAGTGCCCCTTATTAATAATGTCCGTGTGTACCCTGTATAAATAGTGCCCCTTATTAATAATGTCCGTGTGTACCCTGTATAAATAGTGCCCCTTATTAATAATGTCCCAGTGTGTACCCTGTATAAATAGCGCCCCTTATTAATAATGTCCGTGTGTACCCTGTATAAATAGTGCCCCTTATTAATAATGTCTCCGTGTGTACCCTGTATAAATAGCGCCCCTTATTAATAATGTCCGTGTGTACCCTGTATAAATATTGCCCCTTATTAATAATGTCCGTGTGTACCCTGTATAAATAGTGCCCCTTATTAATAATGTCCGTGTGTACCCTGTATAAATAGCGCCCCTTATTAATAATGTCCGTGTGTGCCCTGTATAAATAGTGCCCCTTATTAATAATGTCCGTGTGTGCCCTGTATAAATAGTGCCCCTTATTAATAATGTCCGTGTGTACCCTGTATAAATAGTGCCCCTTATTAATAATGTCTGTGTGTACCCTGTATAAATAGCGCCCCTTATTAATAATGTCCGTGTGTACCCTGTATAAATAGTGCCCCTTATTAATAATGTCCGTGTGTACCCTGTATAAATAGTGCCCCTTACTAATAATGTCCGTGTGTACCCTGTATAAATAGCGCCCCTTATTAATAATGTCCGTGTGTACCCTGTATAAATAGTGCCCCTTATTAATAATGTCCGTGTGTACCCTGTATAAATAGTGCCCCTTATTAATAATGTCCGTGTGTACCCTGTATAAATAGCGCCCCTTATTAATAATGTCCGTGTGTACCCTGTATAAATAGTGCCCCTTATTAATAATGTCCGTGTGTACCCTGTATAAATAGTGCCCCTTATTAATAATGTCTGTGTGTACCCTGTATAAATAGTGCCCCTTATTAATAATGTCCGTGTGTACCCTGTATAAATAGTGCCCCTTATTAATAATGTCCGTGTGTACCCTGTATAAATAGTGCCCCTTATTAATAATGTCCGTGTGTACCCTGTATAATTAGTGCCCCTTATTAATAATGTCCGTGTGTACCCTGTATAAATAGTGCCCCTTATTAATAATGTCCGTGTGTACCCTGTATAAATAGTGCCCCTTATTAATAATGTCCATGTGTACCCTGTATAAATAGTGCCCCTTATTAATAATGTCCGTGTGTACCCTGTATAAATAGTGCCCCTTATTAATAATGTCCGTGTGTACCCTGTATAAATAGTGCCCCTTATTAATAATGTCCGTGTGTGCCCTGTATAAATAGTGCCCCTTATTAATAATGCCCCGTGTGTACCCTGTATAAATAGTGCCCCTTATTAATAATGTCCGTGTGTACCCTGTATAAATAGTGCCCCTTATTAATAATGTCCGTGTGTACCCTGTATAAATAGTGCCCCTTACTAATAATGTCCGTGTGTACCCTGTATAAATAGCGCCCCTTATTCATAATGTCCGTGTGTACCCTGTATAAATAGTGCCCCTTATTAATAATGTCCGTGTGTACCCTGTATAAATAGTGCCCCTTATTAATAATGTCCGTGTGTACCCTGTATAGTGCCCCTTATTAATAATGTCCCAGGTGTACCCTGTATAAATAGCGCCCCTTATTAATAATGTCCGTGTGTACCCTGTATAAATAGTGCCCCTTATTAATAATGTCTGTGTGTACCCTGTATAAATAGCGCCCCTTATTAATAATGTCCGTCTGTACCCTGTATAAATAGCGCCCCTTATTAATAATGTCCGTGTGTACCCTGTATAAATAGCGCCCCTTATTAATCATGTCCGTGTGTACCCTGTATAAATAGTGCCCCTTATTAATAATGTCCATGTGTACCCTGTATAAACAGCGCCCCTTATTAATAATGTCCGTGTGTGTCCTGTATAAATAGTGCCCCTTATTAATAATGTCCGTGTGTGCCCTGTATAAATAGTGCCCCTTATTAATAATGTCCGTGTGTACCCTGTATAAATAGTGCCCCTTATTAATAATGTCTGTGTGTACCCTGTATAAATAGCGCCCCTTATTAATAATGTCCGTGTGTACCCTGTATAAATAGTGCCCCTTATTAATAATGTCCGTGTGTACCCTGTATAAATAGTGCCCCTTACTAATAATGTCCGTGTGTACCCTGTATAAATAGCGCCCCTTATTAATAATGTCCGTGTGTACCCTGTATAAATAGTGCCCCTTATTAATAATGTCCCAGGTGTACCCTGTATAAATAGTGCCCCTTATTAATAATGTCCGTGTGTACTCTGTATAAATAGCGCCCCTTATTAATAATGTCCGTGTGTACCCTGTATAAATAGCGCCCCTTATTAATAATGTCCGTGTGTACCCTGTATAAATAGCGCCCCTTATTAATCATGTCCGTGTGTACCCTGTATAAATAGTGCCCCTTATTAATAATGTCCGTGTGTACCCTGTATAAATAGTGCCCCTTATTAATAATGTCCGTGTGTACCCTGTATAAATAGCGCCCCTTATTAATAATGTCCGTGTGTACCCTGTATAAATAGTGCCCCTTATTAATAATGTCCGTGTGTACCCTGTATAAATAGTGCCCCTTACTAATAATGTCCGTGTGTACCCTGTATAAATAGTGCCCCTTATTAATAATGTCCCAGGTGTACCCTGTATAAATAGTGCCCCTTATTAATAATGTCCGTGTGTACCCTGTATAAATAGTGCCCCTTATTAATAATGTCCGTGTGTACCCTGTATAAATAGTGCCCCTTATTAATCATTTCCGTGTGTACCCTGTATAAATAGTGCCCCTTATTAATAATGTCCGTGTGTACCCTGTATAAATAGTGCCCCTTATTAATAATGTCCGTGTGTACCCTGTATAAATAGTGCCCCTTATTAATAATGTCCGTGTGTACCCTGTATAAATAGTGCCCCTTATTAATAATGTCCCGGGTGTACCCTGTATAAATAGTGCCCCTTATTAATAATGTCCGTGTGTACCCTGTATAAATAGTGCCCCTTATTAATAATGTCCCAGTGTGTACCCTGTATAAATAGTGCCCCTTATTAATAATGTCCGTGTGTACCCTGTTAAATAGTGCCCCTTATTAATAATGTCCGTGTGTACCCTGTATAAATAGTGCCCCTTATTAATAATGTCCGTGTGTACCCTGTATAGTAGCCCCTTATTAATAATGTCCCAGTGTGTACCCTGTATAAATAGCGCCCCTTATTAATAATGTCCGTGTGTACCCTGTATAAATAGTGCCCCTTATTAATAATGTCTGTGTGTACCCTGTATAAATAGCGCCCCTTATCAATAATGTCCGTGTGTACCCTGTATAAATATTGCCCCTTATTAATCATGTCCGTGTGTACCCTGTATAAATAGTGCCCCTTACTAATAATGTCCGTGTGTACCCTGTATAAATAGCGCCCCTTATTAATAATGTCCGTGTGTGCCCTGTATAAATAGTGCCCCTTATTATAATGTCCGTGTGTGCCCTGTATAAATAGTGCCCCTTATTAATAATGTCCGTGTGTACCCTGTATAAATAGTGCCCCTTATTAATAATGTCTGTGTGTACCCTGTATAAATAGCGCCCCTTATTAATAATGTCCGTGTGTACCCTGTATAAATAGTGCCCCTTATTAATAATGTCCGTGTGTACCCTGTATAAATAGTGCCCCTTACTAATAATGTCCGTGTGTACCCTGTATAAATAGCGCCCCTTATTAATAATGTCCGTGTGTACCCTGTATAAATAGTGCCCCTTATTAATAATGTCCGTGTGTACCCTGTATAAATAGTGTCTCTTATTAATAATGTCTGTGTGTACCCTGTATAAATAGTGCCCCTTATTAATAATGTCCGTGTGTACCCTGTATAAATAGTGCCCCTTATTAATAATGTCCGTGTGTACCCTGTATAATTAGTGCCCCTTATTAATAATGTCCGTGTGTACCCTGTATAATTAGTGCCCCTTATTAATAATGTCCATGTGTACCCTGTATAAATAGTGCCCCTTATTAATAATGTCCGTGTGTACCCTGTATAAATAGTGCCCCTTATTAATAATGTCCGTGTGTACCCTGTATAAATAGTGCCCCTTATTAATAATGTCCGTGTGTACCCTGTATAAATAGTGCCCCTTATTAATAATGTCCGTGTGTACCCTGTATAAATAGTGCCCCTTATTAATAATGTCCGTGTGTACCCTGTATAAATAGTGCCCCTTATTAATAATGCCCCGTGTGTACCCTGTATAAGTAGTGCCCCTTATTAATAATGTCCGTGTGTACCCTGTATAAATAGTGCCCCTTATTAATAATGTCCGTGTGTACCCTGTATAAATAGTGCCCCTTACTAATAATGTCCGTGTGTACCCTGTATAAATAGCGCCCCTTATTCATAATGTCCGTGTGTACCCTGTATAAATAGTGCCCCTTATTAATAATGTCCGTGTGTACCCTGTATAAATAGTGCCCCTTATTAATAATGTCCGTGTGTACCCTGTATAGTAAGCCCCTTATTAATAATGTCCCGGGTGTACCCTGTATAAATAGCGCCCCTTATTAATAATGTCCGTGTGTACCCTGTATAAATAGTGCCCCTTATTAATAATGTCTGTGTGTACCCTGTATAAATAGCGCCCCTTATTAATAATGTCCGTGTGTACCCTGTATAAATAGCGCCCCTTATTAATAATGTCCGTGTGTGCCCTGTATAAATAGTGCCCCTTATTAATAATGTCCGTGTGTGCCCTGTATAAATAGTGCCCCTTATTAATAATGTCCGTGTGTACCCTGTATAAATAGTGCCCCTTATTAATAATGTCTGTGTGTACCCTGTATAAATAGCGCCCCTTATTAATAATGTCCGTGTGTACCCTGTATAAATAGTGCCCCTTATTAATAATGTCCGTGTGTACCCTGTATATATAGTGCCCCTTACTAATAATGTCCGTGTGTACCCTGTATAAATAGCGCCCCTTATTAATAATGTCCGTGTGTACCCTGTATAAATAGTGCCCCTTATTAATAATGTCCCAGTGTGTACCCTGTATAAATAGTGCCCCTTATTAATAATGTCCGTGTGTACTCTGTATAAATAGCGCCCCTTATTAATAATGTCCGTGTGTACCCTGTATAAATAGCGCCCCTTATTAATAATGTCCGTGTGTACCCTGTATAAATAGCGCCCCTTATTAATCATGTCCGTGTGTACCCTGTATAAATAGTGCCCCTTATTAATAATGTCCGTGTGTACCCTGTATAAATAGTGCCCCTTACTAATAATGTCCGTGTGTACCCTGTATAAATAGCGCCCCTTATTAATAATGTCCGTGTGTACCCTGTATAAATAGTGCCCCTTATTAATAATGTCCGTGTGTACCCTGTATAAATAGTGCCCCTTATTAATAATGTCCGTGTGTACCCTGTATAAATAGTGCCCCTTATTAATAATGTCCCAGTGTGTACCCTGTATAAATAGTGCCCCTTATTAATAATGTCCGTGTGTGCCCTGTATAAATAGTGCCCCTTATTAATAATGTCCGTGTGTACCCTGTATAAATAGTGCCCCTTATTAATCATTTCCGTGTGTGCCCTGTATAAATAGTGCCCCTTATTAATAATGTCCGTGTGTACCCTGTATAAATAGTGCCCCTTATTAATAATGTCCGTGTGTACCCTGTATAAATAGTGCCCCTTATTAATAATGTCCGTGTGTACCCTGTATAAATAGTGCCCCTTATTAATAATGTCCCAGGTGTACCCTGTATAAATAGTGCCCCTTATTAATAATGTCCGTGTGTACCCTGTATAAATAGTGCCCCTTATTAATAATGTCCCAGGTGTACCCTGTATAAATAGTGCCCCTTATTAATAATGTCCATGTGTACCCTGTATAAATAGCGCCCCTTATTAATAATGTCCATGTGTACCCTGTATAAATAGCGCCCCTTATTAATCATGTCCGTGTGTACCCTGTATATATAGCGCCCCTTATTAATAATGTCCGTGTGTACCCTGTATAAATAGTGCCCCTTATTAATAATGTCCGTGTGTACCCTGTATAAATAGCGCCCCTTATTAGTAATGTCCGTGTGTACCCAGTATAAATAGTGCCCCTTATTAATAATGTCCGTGTGTGCCCTGTATAAATAGTGCCCCTTATTAATAATGTCCGTGTGTGCCCTGTATAAATAGTGCCCTTTATTAATAATGTCCGTGTGTACACCCTATATAAATAGCGCCCCTTATTAATAATGTCCGTGTGTGCCCTGTATAAATAGTGCCCCTTATTAATAATGTCCGTGTGTACCCTGTATAAATAGTGCCCCTTATTAATAATGTCCTGTGTGTACCCTGTATAAATAGCGCCCCTTATTAATAATGTCCGTGTGTACCCTGTATAAATAGTGCCCCTTATTAATAATGTCCGTGTGTACCCTGTATAAATAGTGCCCCTTACTAATAATGTCCGTGTGTACCCTGTACAAATAGCGCCCCTTATTAATAATGTCCGTGTGTACCCTGTATAAATAGTGCCCCTTATTAATAATGTCCGTGTGTACCCTGTATAAATAGTGCCCCTTATTAATAATGTCCGTGTGTACCCTGTATAAATAGTGCCCCTTATTAATAATGTCCCAGGTGTACCCTGTATAAATAGTGCCCCTTATTAATAATGTCCGTGTGTACCCTGTATAAATAGTGCCCCTTATTAATAATGTCCGTGTGTACCCGACCCTTATTAATAATGTCCGTGTGTACCCTGTTAAATAGTGCCCCTTATTAATAATGTCCCAGTGTGTACCCTGTATAAATAGCGCCCCTTATTAATAATGTCCGTGTGTACCCTGTATAAATAGTGCCCCTTATTAATAATGTCCGTGTGTACCCTGTATAAATAGTGCCCCTTATTAATAATGTCCGTGTGTACCCTGTATAAATAGTGCCCCTTATTAATAATGTCCGTGTGTACCCTGTATAAATAGTGCCCCTTATTAATAATGTCCGTGTGTACCCTGTATAAATAGTGCCCCTTATTAATAATGTCCGTGTGTACCCTGTATAAATAGTGCCCCTTATTAATAATGTCCGTGTGTACCCTGTATAAATAGTGCCCCTTATTAATAATGTCCGTGTGTACCCTGTATAAATAGTGCCCCTTATTAATAATGCTCCGTGTGTACCCTGTATAAATAGTGCCCCTTATTAATAATGTCCGTGTGTACCCTGTATAAATAGTGCCCCTTATTAATAATGTCCGTGTGTACCCTGTATAAATAGTGCCCCTTATTAATAATGTCCGTGTGTACCCTGTATAAATAGTGCCCCTTATTAATAATGTCCGTGTGTACCCTGTATAAATAGTGCCCCTTATTAATAATGTCCGTGTGTACCCTGTATAAATAGTGCCCCTTATTAATAATGTCCCGTGTGTACCCTGTATAAATAGCGCCCCTTATTAATAATGTCCGTGTGTACCCTGTATAAATAGTGCCCCTTATTAATAATGTCTGTGTGTACCCTGTATAAATAGCGCCCCTTATTAATAATGTCCGTGTGTACCCTGTATAAATAGTGCCCCTTATTAATAATGTCCGTGTGTACCCTGTATAAATAGTGCCCCTTACTAATAATGTCCGTGTGTACCCTGTATAAATAGCGCCCCTTATTAATAATGTCCGTGTGTACCCTGTATAAATAGTGCCCCTTATTAATAATGTCCGTGTGTGCCCTGTATAAATAGTGCCCCTTATTAATAATGTCCGTGTGTACCCTGTATAAATAGCGCCCCTTATTAATAATGTCCGTGTGTACCCTGTATAAATAGTGCCCCTTATTAATAATGTCCGTGTGTACCCTGTATAAATAGTGCCCCTTACTAATAATGTCCGTGTGTACCCTGTATAAATAGCGCCCCTTATTAATAATGTCCGTGTGTACCCTGTATAAATAGTGCCCCTTATTAATAATGTCCGCGTGTACCCTGTATAAATAGTGTCTCTTATTAATAATGTCTGTGTGTACCCTGTATAAATAGTGCCCCTTATTAATAATGTCAGTGTGTACCCTGTATAAATAGTGCCCCTTATTAATAATGTCCGTGTGTACCCTGTATAAATAGTGCCCCTTATTAATAATGTCCGTGTGTACCCTGTATAATTAGTGCCCCTTATTAATAACGTCCATGTGTACCCTGTATAAATAGTGCCCCTTATTAATAATGTCCGTGTGTACCCTGTATAAATAGTGCCCCTTATTAATAATGTCCATGTGTACCCTGTATAAATAGTGCCCCTTATTAATAATGTCCGTGTGTACCCTGTATAAATAGTGCCCCTTATTAATAATGTCCGTGTGTACCCTGTATAAATAGTGCCCCTTATTAATAATGTCCGTGTGTGCCCTGTATAAATAGTGCCCCTTATTAATAATGCCCCGTGTGTACCCTGTATAAATAGTGCCCCTTATTAATAATGTCCGTGTGTACCCTGTATAAATAGTGCCCCTTATTAATAATGTCCGTGTGTACCCTGTATAAATAGTGCCCCTTACTAATAATGTCCGTGTGTACCCTGTATAAATAGCGCCCCTTATACATAATGTCCGTGTGTACCCTGTATAAATAGTGCCCCTTATTAATAATGTCCGTGTGTACCCTGTATAAATAGTGCCCCTTATTAATAATGTCCGTGTGTACCCTGTATAAATAGTGCCCCTTATTAATAATGTCCCAGTGTGTACCCTGTATAAATAGCGCCCCTTATTAATAATGTCCGTGTGTACCCTGTATAAATAGTGCCCCTTATTAATAATGTCCTGTGTGTACCCTGTATAAATAGCGCCCCTTATTAATAATGTCCGTGTGTACCCTGTATAAATAGCGCCCCTTATTAATAATGTCCGTGTGTACCCTGTATAAATAGCGCCCCTTATTAATCATGTCCGTGTGTACCCTGTATAAATAGTGCCCCTTATTAATAATGTCCGTGTGTACCCTGTATAAATAGCGCCCCTTATTAATAATGTCCGTGTGTACCCTGTATAAATAGTGCCCCTTATTAATAATGTCCGTGTGTGCCCTGTATAAATAGTGCCCCTTATTAATAATGTCCGTGTGTACCCTGTATAAATAGTGCCCCTTATTAATAATGTCCGTGTGTACCCTGTATAAATAGCGCCCCTTATTAATAATGTCCGTGTGTACCCTGTATAAATAGTGCCCCTTATTAATAATGTCCGTGTGTACCCTGTATAAATAGTGCCCCTTATTAATAATGTCCGTGTGTACCCTGTATAAATAGCGCCCCTTATTAATAATGTCCGTGTGTACCCTGTATAAATAGTGCCCCTTATTAATAATGTCCCAGTGTGTACCCTGTATAAATAGTGCCCCTTATTAATAATGTCCGTGTGTACCCTGTATAAATAGTGCCCCTTATTAATAATGTCCCAGTGTGTACCCTGTATAAATAGTGCCCCTTATTAATAATGTCCGTGTGTACCCTGTATAAATAGCGCCCCTTATTAATAATGTCCGTGTGTACCCTGTATAAATAGTGCCCCTTATTAATAATGTCCGTGTGTACCCTGTATAAATAGCGCCCCTTATTAATAATGTCCGTGTGTACCCTGTATAAATAGTGCCCCTTATTAATAATGTCCGTGTGTACCCTGTATAAATAGTGCCCCTTATTAATAATGTCCGTGTGTACCCTGTATAAATAGTGCCCCTTATTAATAATGTCCGTGTGTACCCTGTATAAATAGTGCCCCTTATTAATAATGTCCGTGTGTACCCTGTATAAATAGTGCCCCTTATTAATAATGTCCCAGTGTGTACCCTGTATAAATAGTGCCCCTTATTAATAATGTCCGTGTGTACCCTGTATAAATAGTGCCCCTTATTAATAATGTCCCAGTGTGTACCCTGTATAAATAGTGCCCCTTATTAATAATGTCCGTGTGTACCCTGTATAAATAGTGCCCCTTATTAATAATGTCCGTGTGTACCCTGTATAAATAGTGCCCCTTATTAATAATGTCCGTGTGTACCCTGTATAAATAGTGCCCCTTATTAATAATGTCCGTGTGTACCCTGTATAAATAGTGCCCCTTATTAATAATGTCCGTGTGTACCCTGTATAAATAGTGCCCCTTATTAATAATGTCCGTGTGTACCCTGTATAAATAGTGCCCCTTATTAATAATGTCCCAGGTGTACCCTGTATAAATAGTGCCCCTTATTAATAATGTCCGTGTGTACCCTGTATAAATAGTGCCCCTTATTAATAATGTCCCAGTGTGTACCCTGTATAAATAGTGCCCCTTATTAATAATGTCCGTGTGTACCCTGTATAAATAGCGCCCCTTATTAATAATGTCCGTGTGTACCCTGTATAAATAGCGCCCCTTATTAATCATGTCCGTGTGTACCCTGTATAAATAGCGCCCCTTATTAATAATGTCCGTGTGTACCCTGTATAAATAGTGCCCCTTATTAATAATGTCCGTGTGTACCCTGTATAAATAGCGCCCCTTATTAGTAATGTCCGTGTGTACCCAGTATAAATAGTGCCCCTTATTAATAATGTCCGTGTGTGCCCTGTATAAATAGTGCCCCTTATTAATAATGTCCGTGTGTGCCCTGTTTAAATAGTGCCCCTTATTAATAATGTCCGTGTGTACACCCTGTATAAATAGCGCCCCTTATTAATAATGTCCGTGTGTGCCCTGTATAAATAGTGCCCCTTATTAATAATGTCCGTGTGTACCCTGTATAAATAGTGCCCCTTATTAATAATGTCCGTGTGTACCCTGTATAAATAGCGCCCCTTATTAATAATGTCCGTGTGTACCCTGTATAAATAGTGCCCCTTATTAATAATGTCCGTGTGTACCCTGTATAAATAGTGCCCCTTACTAATAATGTCCGTGTGTACCCTGTACAAATAGCGCCCCTTATTAATAATGTCCGTGTGTACCCTGTATAAATAGTGCCCCTTATTAATAATGTCCGTGTGTACCCTGTATAAATAGTGCCCCTTATTAATAATGTCCCAGTGTGTACCCTGTATAAATAGTGCCCCTTATTAATAATGTCCGTGTGTACCCTGTATAAATAGTGCCCCTTATTAATCATGTCCGTGTGTACCCTGTATATATAGCGCCCCTTATTAATAATGTCCGTGTGTACCCTGTATAAATAGTGCCCCTTATTAATAATGTCCGTGTGTACCCTGTATAAATAGTGCCCCTTATTAATAATGTCCGTGTGTACCCTGTATAAATAGTGCCCTTTATTAATAATGTCCGTGTGTACACCCTGTATAAATAGCGCCCCTTATTAATAATGTCCGTGTGTGCCCTGTATAAATAGTGCCCCTTATTAATAATGTCCGTGTGTACCCTGTATAAATAGTGCCCCGTATTAATAATGTCCGTGTGTACCCTGTATAAATAGTGCCCCTTATTAATAATGTCCCAGTGTGTACCCTGTATAAATAGTGCCCCTTATTAATAATGTCCGTGTGTACTCTGTATAAATAGTGCCCCTTATTAATAATGTTCATGTGTACCCTGTATAAATAGCACCCCTTATTAATCATGTCCGTGTGTACCCTGTATATATAGCGCCCCTTATTAATAATGTCCGTGTGTACCCTGTATAAATAGTGCCCCTTATTAATAATGTCCGTGTGTACCCTGTATAAATAGCGCCCCTTATTAGTAATGTCCGTGTGTACTCAGTATAAATAGTGCCCCTTATTAATAATGTCCGTGTGTGCCCTGTATAAATAGTGCCCCTTATTAATAATGTCCGTGTGTGCCCTGTATAAATAGTGCCCCTTTATTAATAATGTCCGTGTTTCACCCTGTATAAATAGTGCCCCTTATTAATAATGTCCGTGTGTGCCCTGTATAAATAGTGCCCCTTATTAATAATGTCCGTGTGTACCCTGTATAAATAGTGCTCCTTATTAATAATGTCCGTGTGTACCCTGTTAAATAGTGCCCCTTATTAATAATGTCCGTGTGTACCCTGTATAAATAGTGCCCCTTACTAATAATGTCCGTGTGTACCCTGTATAAATAGCGCCCCTTATTAATAATGTCCGTGTGTACCCTGTATAAATAGTGCCCCTTATTAATAATGTCCGTGTGTACCCTGTATAAATAGTGCCCCTTATTAATAATGTCCGTGTGTACCCTGTATAAATAGTGCCCCTTATTAATAATGTCCCGGGTGTACCCTGTATAAATAGTGCCCCTTATTAATAATGTCCGTGTGTACCCTGTATAAATAGTGCCCCTTATTAATAATGTCCCAGTGTGTACCCTGTATAAATAGTGCCCCTTATTAATAATGTCCGTGTGTACCCTGTATAAATAGCGCCCCTTATTAATAATGTCCGTGTGTACCCTGTATAAATAGCGCCCCTTATTAATCATGTCCGTGTGTACCCTGTATATATAGCGCCCCTTATTAATAATGTCCGTGTGTACCCCGTATAAATAGTGCCCCTTATTAATAATGTCCGTGTGTACCCTGTATAAATAGCGCCCCTTATTAGTAATGTCCGTGTGTACTCAGTATAAATAGTGCCCCTTATTAATAATGTCCGTGTGTGCCCTGTATAAATAGTGCCCCTTATTAATAATGTCCGTGTGTGCCCTGTATAAATAGTGCCCCTTATTAATAATGTCCGTGTGTACACCCTATATAAATAGCGCCCCTTATTAATAATGTCCGTGTGTGCCCTGTATAAATAGTGCCCCTTATTAATAATGTCCGTGTGTACCCTGTATAAATAGTGCCCCTTATTAATAATGTCTGTGTGTACCCTGTATAAATAGCGCCCCTTATTAATAATGTCCGTGTGTACCCTGTATAAATAGTGCCCCTTATTAATAATGTCCCAGTGTGTACCCTGTATAAATAGTGCCCCTTACTAATAATGTCCGTGTGTCCCCTGTACCCTGTACAAATAGCGCCCCTTATTAATAATGTCCGTGTGTACCCTGTATAAATAGTGCCCCTTATTAATAATGTCCGTGTGTACCCTGTATAAATAGTGCCCCTTATTAATAATGTCCGTGTGTACCCTGTTATAGTGCCCCTTATTAATAATGTCCCAGTGTGTACCCTGTATAAATAGTGCCCCTTATTAATAATGTCCGTGTGTACCCTGTATAAATAGTGCCCCTTATTAATAATGTCCGTGTGTACCCTGTATAAATAGTGCCCCTTATTAATAATGTCCGTGTGTACCCTGTATAAATAGCGCCCCTTATTAATAATGTCCGTGTGTACCCTGTATAAATAGTGCCCCTTATTAATAATGTCCGTGTGTACCCTGTATAAATAGTGCCCCTTACTAATAATGTCCGTGTGTACCCTGTACAAATAGCGCCCCTTATTAATAATGTCCGTGTGTACCCTGTATAAATAGTGCCCCTTATTAATAATGTCCGTGTGTACCCTGTATAAATAGTGCCCCTTATTAATAATGTCCGTGTGTACCCTGTATAAATAGTGCCCCTTATTAATAATGTCCCAGTGTGTACCCTGTATAAATAGTGCCCCTTATTAATAATGTCCGTGTGTACCCTGTATAAATAGTGCCCCTTATTAATAATGTCCGTGTGTACCCTGTATAAATAGTGCCCCTTATTAATAATGTCCCAGTGTGTACCCTGTATAAATAGCGCCCCTTATTAATAATGTCCGTGTGTACCCTGTATAAATAGTGCCCCTTATTAATAATGTCCGTGTGTACCCTGTATAAATAGCGCCCCTTATCAATAATGTCCGTGTGTACCCTGTATAAATAGTGCCCCTTATTAATAATGTCCGTGTGTACCCTGTATAAATAGTGCCCCTTACTAATAATGTCCGTGTGTACCCTGTATAAATAGCGCCCCTTATTAATAATGTCCGTGTGTGCCCTGTATAAATAGTGCCCCTCCTTATTAATGTCCGTGTGTGCCCTGTATAAATAGTGCCCCTTATTAATAATGTCCGTGTGTACCCTGTATAAATAGTGCCCCTTATTAATAATGTCCTGTGTGTACCCTGTATAAATAGCGCCCCTTATTAATAATGTCCGTGTGTACCCTGTATAAATAGTGCCCCTTATTAATAATGTCCGTGTGTACCCTGTATAAATAGTGCCCCTTACTAATAATGTCCGTGTGTACCCTGTATAAATAGCGCCCCTTATTAATAATGTCCGTGTGTACCCTGTATAAATAGTGCCCCTTATTAATAATGTCCGTGTGTACCCTGTATAAATAGTGCCCCTTATTAATAATGTCCGTGTGTACCCTGTATAAATAGTGCCCCTTATTAATAATGTCCGTGTGTACCCTGTATAAATAGTGCCCCTTATTAATAATGTCCGTGTGTACCCTGTATAAATAGTGCCCCTTATTAATAATGTCCGTGTGTACCCTGTATAATTAGTGCCCCTTATTAATAACGTCCATGTGTACCCTGTATAAATAGTGCCCCTTATTAATAATGTCCGTGTGTACCCTGTATAAATAGTGCCCCTTATTAATAATGTCCATGTGTACCCTGTATAAATAGTGCCCCTTATTAATAATGTCCGTGTGTACCCTGTATAAATAGTGCCCCTTATTAATAATGTCCGTGTGTACCCTGTATAAATAGTGCCCCTTATTAATAATGTCCGTGTGTGCCCTGTATAAATAGTGCCCCTTATTAATAATGCCCCGTGTGTACCCTGTATAAGTAGTGCCCCTTATTAATAATGTCCGTGTGTACCCTGTATAAATAGTGCCCCTTATTAATAATGTCCGTGTGTACCCTGTATAAATAGTGCCCCTTACTAATAATGTCCGTGTGTACCCTGTATAAATAGCGCCCCTTATTAATAATGTCCGTGTGTACCCTGTATAAATAGTGCCCCTTATTAATAATGTCCGTGTGTACCCTGTATAAATAGTGCCCCTTATTAATAATGTCCGTGTGTACCCCTGTATAGTGCCCCTTATTAATAATGTCCCAGTGTGTACCCTGTATAAATAGCGCCCCTTATTAATAATGTCCGTGTGTACCCTGTATAAATAGTGCCCCTTATTAATAATGTCCGTGTGTACCCTGTATAAATAGCGCCCCTTATTAATAATGTCCGTCTGTACCCTGTATAAATAGCGCCCCTTATTAATAATGTCCATGTGTACCCTGTATAAATAGCGCCCCTTATTAATCATGTCCGTGTGTACCCTGTATAAATAGTGCCCCTTATTAATAATGTCCATGTGTACCCTGTATAAATAGCGCCCCTTATTAATAATGTCCGTGTGTGTCCTGTATAAATAGTGCCCCTTATTATAATGTCCGTGTGTGCCCTGTATAAATAGTGCCCCTTATTAATAATGTCCGTGTGTACCCTGTATAAATAGTGCCCCTTATTAATAATGTCCGTGTGTACCCTGTATAAATAGCGCCCCTTATTAATAATGTCCGTGTGTACCCTGTATAAATAGTGCCCCTTATTAATAATGTCCGTGTGTACCCTGTATAAATAGTGCCCCTTACTAATAATGTCCGTGTGTACCCTGTATAAATAGCGCCCCTTATTAATAATGTCCGTGTGTACCCTGTATAAATAGTGCCCCTTATTAATAATGTCCCAGTGTGTACCCTGTATAAATAGTGCCCCTTATTAATAATGTCCGTGTGTACCCTGTATAAATAGCGCCCCTTATTAATAATGTCCGTGTGTACCCTGTATAAATAGCGCCCCTTATTAATAATGTCCGTGTGTACCCTGTATAAATAGTGCCCCTTATTAATCATGTCCGTGTGTACCCTGTATAAATAGTGCCCCTTATTAATAATGTCCGTGTGTACCCTGTATAAATAGTGCCCCTTATTAATAATGTCCGTGTGTACCCTGTATAAATAGTGCCCCTTATTAATAATGTCCGTGTGTACCCTGTATAAATAGTGCCCCTTATTAATAATGTCCGTGTGTACCCTGTATAAATAGTGCCCCTTATTAATAATGTCCGTGTGTACCCTGTATAAATAGTGCCCCTTATTAATAATGTCCCAGTGTGTACCCTGTATAAATAGTGCCCCTTATTAATAATGTCCGTGTGTACCCTGTATAAATAGTGCCCCTTATTAATAATGTCCCAGTGTGTACCCTGTATAAATAGTGCCCCTTATTAATAATGTCCGTGTGTACCCTGTATAAATAGTGCCCCTTATTAATAATGTCCGTGTGTACCCTGTATAAATAGTGCCCCTTATTAATAATGTCCGTGTGTACCCTGTATAAATAGTGCCCCTTATTAATAATGTCCGTGTGTACCCTGTATAAATAGTGCCCCTTATTAATAATGTCCGTGTGTACCCTGTATAAATAGTGCCCCTTATTAATAATGTCCGTGTGTACCCTGTATAAATAGTGCCCCTTATTAATAATGTCCCAGTGTGTACCCTGTATAAATAGTGCCCCTTATTAATAATGTCCGTGTGTACCCTGTATAAATAGCGCCCCTTATTAATAATGTCCGTGTGTACCCTGTATAAATAGCGCCCCTTATTAATCATGTCCGTGTGTACCCTGTATATATAGTGCCCCTTATTAATAATGTCCGTGTGTACCCTGTATAAATAGTGCCCCTTATTAATAATGTCCGTGTGTACCCTGTATAAATAGCGCCCCTTATTAATAATGTCCGTGTGTACCCTGTATAAATAGTGCCCCTTATTAATAATGTCCGTGTGTACCCTGTATAAATAGTGCCCCTTATTAATAATGTCCGTGTGTACCCTGTATAAATAGTGCCCTTTATTAATAATGTCCGTGTGTACCCTGTATAAATAGTGCCCCTTATTAATAATGTCCGTGTGTACCCTGTATAAATAGTGCCCCTTATTAATAATGTCCGTGTGTACCCTGTATAAATAGTGCCCCTTATTAATAATGTCCGTGTGTACCCTGTATAAATAGTGCCCCTTATTAATAATGTCCCGGGTGTACCCTGTATAAATAGTGCCCCTTATTAATAATGTCCGTGTGTACCCTGTATAAATAGTGCCCCTTATTAATAATGTCCGTGTGTACCCTGTATAAATAGCGCCCCTTATTAATCATGTCCGTGTGTACCCTGTATATATAGCGCCCCTTATTAATAATGTCCGTGTGTACCCCGTATAAATAGTGCCCCTTATTAATAATGTCCGTGTGTACCCTGTATAAATAGCGCCCCTTATTAATAATGTCCGTGTGTACCCAGTATAAATAGTGCCCCTTATTAATAATGTCCGTGTGTGCCCTGTATAAATAGTGCCCCTTATTAATAATGTCCGTGTGTGCCCTGTATAAATAGTGCCCCTTATTAATAATGTCCGTGTGTACACCCTGTATAAATAGCGCCCCTTATTAATAATGTCCGTGTGTACCCTGTATAAATAGTGCCCCTTATTAATAATGTCTGTGTGTACCCTGTATAAATAGCGCCCCTTATTAATAATGTCCGTGTGTACCCTGTATAAATAGTGCCCCTTATTAATAATGTCCCAGTGTGTACCCTGTATAAATAGTGCCCCTTATTAATAATGTCCGTGTGTACCCTGTATAAATAGTGCCCCTTATTAATAATGTCCGTGTGTACCCTGTATAAATAGTGCCCCTTATTAATAATGTCCGTGTGTACCCTGTATAAATAGTGCCCCTTATTAATAATGTCCGTGTGTACCCTGTATAAATAGTGCCCCTTATTAATAATGTCCCAGTGTGTACCCTGTATAAATAGTGCCCCTTATTAATAATGTCCGTGTGTACCCTGTATAAATAGTGCCCCTTATTAATAATGTCCGTGTGTACCCTGTATAAATAGTGCCCCTTATTAATAATGTCCGTGTGTACCCTGTATAAATAGCGCCCCTTATTAATAATGTCCGTGTGTACCCTGTATAAATAGTGCCCCTTATTAATAATGTCCGTGTGTACCCTGTATAAATAGTGCCCCTTATTAATAATGTCCGTGTGTACCCTGTATAAATAGTGCCCCTTATTAATAATGTCCGTGTGTACCCTGTATAAATAGTGCCCCTTATTAATAATGTCCCAGTGTGTACCCTGTATAAATAGTGCCCCTTATTAATAATGTCCGTGTGTACCCTGTATAAATAGTGCCCCTTATTAATAATGTCCGTGTGTACCCTGTATAAATAGTGCCCCTTATTAATAATGTCCGTGTGTACCCTGTATAAATAGCGCCCCTTATTAATAATGTCCGTGTGTACCCTGTATAAATAGTGCCCCTTATTAATAATGTCCGTGTGTACCCTGTATAAATAGTGCCCCTTATTAATAATGTCCGTGTGTACCCTGTATAAATAGTGCCCCTTATTAATAATGTCCGTGTGTACCCTGTATAAATAGTGCCCCTTATTAATAATGTCCGTGTGTACCCTGTATAAATAGTGCCCCTTATTAATAATGTCCGTGTGTACCCTGTATATAGTGCCCCTTATTAATAATGTCCGTGTGTACCCCCTTATTAATAATGTCCGTGTGTACCCTGTATAAATAGTGCCCCTTATTAATAATGTCCGTGTGTACCCTGTATAAATAGTGCCCCTTATTAATAATGTCCGTGTGTACCCTGTATAAATAGTGCCCCTTATTAATAATGTCCGTGTGTACCCTGTATAAATAGTGCCCCTTATTAATAATGTCCGTGTGTACCCTGTATAAATAGTGCCCCTTATTAATAATGTCCGTGTGTACCCTGTATAAATAGTGCCCCTTATTAATAATGTCCGTGTGTACCCTGTATAAATAGTGCCCCTTATTAATAATGTCCGTGTGTACCCTGTATAAATAGTGCCCCTTATTAATAATGTCCGTGTGTACCCTGTATAAATAGTGCCCCTTATTAATAATGTCCGTGTGTACCCTGTATAAATAGTGCCCCTTATTAATAATGTCCGTGTGTACCCTGTATAAATAGTGCCCCTTATTAATAATGTCCGTGTGTACCCTGTATAAATAGTGCCCCTTATTAATAATGTCCGTGTGTACCCTGTATAAATAGTGCCCCTTATTAATAATGTCCGTGTGCCCCCTGTACCCTAAATAGTGCCCCTTATTAATAATGTCCGTGTGTACCCTGTATAAATAGTGCCCCTTATTAATAATGTCCGTGTGTACCCTGTATAAATAGTGCCCCTTATTAATAATGTCCGTGTGTACCCTGTATAAATAGTGCCCCTTATTAATAATGTCCGTGTGTACCCTGTATAAATAGTGCCCCTTATTAATAATGTCCGTGTGTACCCTGTATAAATAGTGCCCCTTATTAATAATGTCCGTGTGTACCCTGTATAAATAGTGCCCCTTATTAATAATGTCCGTGTGTACCCTGTATAAATAGTGCCCCTTATTAATAATGTCCGTGTGTACCCTGTATAAATAGTGCCCCTTATTAATAATGTCCCAGTGTGTACCCTGTATAAATAGTGCCCCTTATTAATAATGTCCGTGTGTACCCTGTATAAATAGTGCCCCTTATTAATAATGTCCGTGTGTACCCTGTATAAATAGTGCCCCTTATTAATAATGTCCGTGTGTACCCTGTATAAATAGTGCCCCTTATTAATAATGTCCGTGTGTACCCTGTATAAATAGTGCCCCTTATTAATAATGTCCGTGTGTACCCTGTATAAATAGTGCCCCTTATTAATAATGTCCGTGTGTACCCTGTATAAATAGTGCCCCTTATTAATAATGTCCGTGTGTACCCTGTATAAATAGTGCCCCTTATTAATAATGTCCGTGTGTACCCTGTATAAATAGTGCCCCTTATTAATAATGTCCGTGTGTACCCTGTATAAATAGTGCCCCTTATTAATAATGTCCCGTGTGTACCCTGTATAAATAGTGCCCCTTATTAATAATGTCCGTGTGTACCCTGTATAAATAGTGCCCCTTATTAATAATGTCCGTGTGTACCCTGTATAAATAGCGCCCCTTATTAATAATGTCCGTGTGTACCCTGTATAAATAGTGCCCCTTATTAATAATGTCCGTGTGTACCCTGTATAAATAGTGCCCCTTATTAATAATGTCCGTGTGTACCCTGTATAAATAGCGCCCCTTATTAATAATGTCCGTGTGTGCCCTGTATAAATAGTGCCCCTTATTAATAATGTCCGTGTGTGCCCTGTATAAATAGTGCCCCTTATTAATAATGTCCGTGTGTACCCTGTATAAATAGTGCCCCTTATTAATAATGTCCGTGTGTACCCTGTATAAATAGTGCCCCTTATTAATAATGTCCGTGTGTACCCTGTATAAATAGTGCCCCTTATTAATAATGTCCGTGTGTACCCTGTATAAATAGTGCCCCTTATTAATAATGTCCGTGTGTACCCTGTATAAATAGTGCCCCTTATTAATAATGTCCGTGTGTACCCTGTATAAATAGTGCCCCTTATTAATAATGTCCGTGTGTACCCTGTATAAATAGTGCCCCTTATTAATAATGTCTGTGTGTACCCTGTATAAATAGTGCCCCTTATTAATAATGTCCGTGTGTACCCTGTATAAATAGTGCCCCTTATTAATAATGTCCGTGTGTACCCTGTATAAATAGTGCCCCTTATTAATAATGTCCGTGTGTACCCTGTATAAATAGTGCCCCTTATTAATAATGTCCGTGTGTACCCTGTATAAATAGTGCCCCTTATTAATAATGTCCGTGTGTACCCTGTATAAATAGTGCCCCTTATTAATAATGTCCGTGTGTACCCTGTATAAATAGTGCCCCTTATTAATAATGTCCGTGTGTACCCTGTATAAATAGTGCCCCTTATTAATAATGTCCGTGTGTACCCTGTATAAATAGTGCCCCTTATTAATAATGTCCGTGTGTGCCCTGTATAAATAGTGCCCCTTATTAATAATGCTCCGTGTGTACCCTGTATAAATAGTGCCCCTTATTAATAATGTCCGTGTGTACCCTGTATAAATAGTGCCCCTTATTAATAATGTCCGTGTGTACCCTGTATAAATAGTGCCCCTTACTAATAATGTCCGTGTGTACCCTGTATAAATAGCGCCCCTTATTAATAATGTCCGTGTGTACCCTGTATAAATAGTGCCCCTTATTAATAATGTCCGTGTGTACCCTGTATAAATAGTGCCCCTTATTAATAATGTCCGTGTGTACCCTGTATAAATAGTGCCCCTTATTAATAATGTCCCGGGTGTACCCTGTATAAATAGTGCCCCTTATTAATAATGTCCGTGTGTACCCTGTATAAATAGTGCCCCTTATTAATAATGTCCGTGTGTACCCTGTATAAATAGTGCCCCTTATTAATAATGTCCGTGTGTACCCTGTATAAATAGTGCCCCTTATTAATAATGTCCGTGTGTACCCTGTATAAATAGTGCCCCTTATTAATAATGTCCGTGTGTACCCTGTATAAATAGTGCCCCTTATTAATAATGTCCGTGTGTACCCTGTATAAATAGTGCCCCTTATTAATAATGTCCGTGTGTACCCTGTATAAATAGTGCCCCTTATTAATAATGTCCGTGTGTACCCTGTATAAATAGTGCCCCTTATTAATAATGTCCGTGTGTACCCTGTATAAATAGTGCCCCTTATTAATAATGTCCGTGTGTACCCTGTATAAATAGTGCCCCTTATTAATAATGTCCGTGTGTACCCTGTATAAATAGTGCCCCTTATTAATAATGTCCGTGTGTACCCTGTATAAATAGTGCCCCTTATTAATAATGTCCGTGTGTACCCTGTATAAATAGTGCCCCTTATTAATAATGTCCGTGTGTACCCTGTATAAATAGTGCCCCTTATTAATAATGTCCGTGTGTACCCTGTATAAATAGTGCCCCTTATTAATAATGTCCGTGTGTACCCTGTATAAATAGTGCCCCTTATTAATAATGTCCGTGTGTACCCTGTATAAATAGCGCCCCTTATTAATAATGTCCGTGTGTACCCTGTATAAATAGTGCCCCTTATTAATAATGTCCGTGTGTACCCTGTATAAATAGTGCCCCTTATTAATAATGTCCGTGTGTACCCTGTATAAATAGTGCCCCTTATTAATAATGTCCGTGTGTACCCTGTATAAATAGCGCCCCTTATTAATAATGTCCGTGTGTACCCTGTATAAATAGTGCCCCTTATTAATAATGTCCGTGTGTACCCTGTATAAATAGTGCCCCTTATTAATAATGTCCGTGTGTACCCTGTATAAATAGTGCCCCTTATTAATAATGTCCGTGTGTACCCTGTATAAATAGTGCCCCTTATTAATAATGTCCGTGTGTACCCTGTATAAATAGTGCCCCTTATTAATAATGTCCCGTGTGTACCCTGTATAAATAGTGCCCCTTATTAATAATGTCCGTGTGTACCCTGTATAAATAGTGCCCCTTATTAATAATGTCCGTGTGTACCCTGTATAAATAGTGCCCCTTATTAATAATGTCCGTGTGTACCCTGTATAAATAGTGCCCCTTATTAATAATGTCCGTGTGTACCCTGTATAAATAGTGCCCCTTATTAATAATGTCCGTGTGTACCCTGTATAAATAGTGCCCCTTATTAATAATGTCCGTGTGTACCCTGTATAAATAGTGCCCCTTATTAATAATGTCCCGTGTGTACCCTGTATAAATAGTGCCCCTTATTAATAATGTCCGTGTGTACCCTGTATAAATAGCGCCCCTTATTAATAATGTCCTGTGTGTACCCTGTATAAATAGTGCCCCTTATTAATAATGTCCGTGTGTACCCTGTATAAATAGTGCCCCTTATTAATAATGTCCGTGTGTACCCTGTATAAATAGTGCCCCTTATTAATAATGTCCGTGTGTACCCTGTATAAATAGTGCCCCTTATTAATAATGTCCGTGTGTACCCTGTATAAATAGTGCCCCTTATTAATAATGTCCGTGTGTGTACCCTGTATAAATAGTGCCCCTTATTAATAATGTCCGTGTGTACCCTGTATAAATAGTGCCCCTTATTAATAATGTCCGTGTGTACCCTGTATAAATAGTGCCCCTTATTAATAATGTCCGTGTGTGCCCTGTATAAATAGTGCCCCTTATTAATAATGTCCGTGTGTACCCTGTATAAATAGTGCCCCTTATTAATAATGTCCGTGTGTACCCTGTATAAATAGCGCCCCTTATTAATAATGTCCGTGTGCCCCCTATGTCCGTGTGTCCCTGTATAAATAGTGCCCCTTATTAATAATGTCCGTGTGTACCCTGTATAAATAGTGCCCCTTATTAATAATGTCCGTGTGTACCCTGTATAAATAGTGCCCCTTATTAATAATGTCCGTGTGTACCCTGTATAAATAGTGCCCCTTATTAATAATGTCCGTGTGTACCCTGTATAAATAGTGCCCCTTATTAATAATGTCCGTGTGTACCCTGTATAAATAGTGCCCCTTATTAATAATGTCCGTGTGTACCCTGTATAAATAGTGCCCCTTATTAATAATGTCCGTGTGTACCCTGTATAAATAGTGCCCCTTATTAATAATGTCCGTGTGTACCCTGTATAAATAGTGCCCCTTATTAATAATGTCCGTGTGTACCCTGTATAAATAGTGCCCCTTATTAATAATGTCCGTGTGTACCCTGTATAAATAGTGCCCCTTATTAATAATGTCCGTGTGTACCCTGTATAAATAGTGCCCCTTATTAATAATGTCCGTGTGTACCCTGTATAAATAGTGCCCCTTATTAATAATGTCCGTGTGTACCCTGTATAAATAGTGCCCCTTATTAATAATGTCCGTGTGTACCCTGTATAAATAGTGCCCCTTATTAATAATGTCCGTGTGTACCCTGTATAAATAGTGCCCCTTATTAATAATGTCCGTGTGTACCCTGTATAAATAGCGCCCCTTATTAATAATGTCCGTGTGTACCCTGTATAAATAGTGCCCCTTATTAATAATGTCCGTGTGTACCCTGTATAAATAGTGCCCCTTATTAATAATGTCCGTGTGTACCCTGTATAAATAGTGCCCCTTATTAATAATGTCCGTGTGTACCCTGTATAAATAGTGCCCCTTATTAATAATGTCCGTGTGTACCCTGTATAAATAGTGCCCCTTATTAATAATGTCCGTGTGTACCCTGTATAAATAGTGCCCCTTATTAATAATGTCCGTGTGTACCCTGTATAAATAGCCCCTATGCCCCCCCCTTATTAATAATGTCCGTGTGTACCCTGTATAAATAGTGCCCCTTATTAATAATGTCCGTGTGTACCCTGTATAAATAGTGCCCCTTATTAATAATGTCCGTGTGTACCCTGTATAAATAGTGCCCCTTATTAATAATGTCCGTGTGTACCCTGTATAAATAGTGCCCCTTATTAATAATGTCCGTGTGTACCCTGTATAAATAGTGCCCCTTATTAATAATGTCCGTGTGTACCCTGTATAAATAGTGCCCCTTATTAATAATGTCCGTGTGTACCCTGTATAAATAGTGCCCCTTATTAATAATGTCCCAGTGTGTACCCTGTATAAATAGTGCCCCTTATTAATAATGTCCGTGTGTACCCTGTATAAATAGTGCCCCTTATTAATAATGTCCGTGTGTACCCTGTATAAATAGTGCCCCTTATTAATAATGTCCGTGTGTACCCTGTATAAATAGTGCCCCTTATTAATAATGTCCGTGTGTACCCTGTATAAATAGTGCCCCTTATTAATAATGTCCGTGTGTACCCTGTATAAATAGTGCCCCTTATTAATAATGTCCGTGTGTACCCTGTATAAATAGTGCCCCTTATTAATAATGTCCGTAAAGCCGTGTACCCTGTATAAATAGTGCCCCTTATTAATAATGTCCGTGTGTGCCCTGTATAAATAGTGCCCCTTATTAATAATGTCCGTGTGTACCCTGTATAAATAGTGCCCCTTATTAATAATGTCCGTGTGTACCCTGTATAAATAGTGCCCCTTATTAATAATGTCCGTGTGTACCCTGTATAAATAGTGCCCCTTATTAATAATGTCCGTGTGTACCCTGTATAAATAGTGCCCCTTATTAATAATGTCCGTGTGTACCCTGTATAAATAGTGCCCCTTATTAATAATGTCCGTGTGTACCCTGTATAAATAGTGCCCCTTATTAATAATGTCCGTGTGTACCCTGTATAAATAGTGCCCCTTATTAATAATGTCCGTGTGTACCCTGTATAAATAGTGCCCCTTATTAATAATGTCCGTGTGTACCCTGTATAAATAGTGCCCCTATTATATGTCCTGTTACCCTTATAAGTGCCCCTTATTAATAATGTCCGTGTGTACCCTGTATAAATAGTGCCCCTTATTAATAATGTCCGTGTGTACCCTGTATAAATAGTGCCCCTTATTAATAATGTCCGTGTGTACCCTGTATAAATAGTGCCCCTTATTAATAATGTCCGTGTGTACCCTGTATAAATAGTGCCCCTTATTAATAATGTCCGTGTGTACCCTGTATAAATAGTGCCCCTTATTAATAATGTCCGTGTGTACCCTGTATAAATAGTGCCCCTTATTAATAATGTCCGTGTGTACCCTGTATAAATAGTGCCCCTTATTAATAATGTCCGTGTGTACCCTGTATAAATAGTGCCCCTTATTAATAATGTCCGTGTGTACCCTGTATAAATAGTGCCCCTTATTAATAATGTCCGTGTGTACCCTGTATAAATAGTGCCCCTTATTAATAATGTCCCAGTGTGTACCCTGTATAAATAGTGCCCCTTATTAATAATGTCCGTGTGTACCCTGTATAAATAGTGCCCCTTATTAATAATGTCCGTGTGTACCCTGTATAAATAGTGCCCCTTATTAATAATGTCCGTGTGTACCCTGTATAAATAGTGCCCCTTATTAATAATGTCCGTGTGTACCCTGTATAAATAGTGCCCCTTATTAATAATGTCCGTGTGTACCCTGTATAAATAGTGCCCCTTATTAATAATGTCCGTGTGTACCCTGTATAAATAGTGCCCCTTATTAATAATGTCCGTGTGTACCCTGTATAAATAGTGCCCCTTATTAATAATGTCCGTGTGTACCCTGTATAAATAGTGCCCCTTATTAATAATGTCCGTGTGTACCCTGTATAAATAGTGCCCCTTATTAATAATGTCCGTGTGTACCCTGTATAAATAGTGCCCCTTATTAATAATGTCCGTGTGTACCCTGTATAAATAGTGCCCCTTATTAATAATGTCCTGTGTGTACCCTGTATAAATAGTGCCCCTTATTAATAATGTCCGTGTGTACCCTGTATAAATAGTGCCCCTTATTAATAATGTCCGTGTGTACCCTGTATAAATAGTGCCCCTTATTAATAATGTCCGTGTGTACCCTGTATAAATAGTGCCCCTTATTAATAATGTCCGTGTGTACCCTGTATAAATAGTGCCCCTTATTAATAATGTCCGTGTGTACCCTGTATAAATAGTGCCCCTTATTAATAATGTCCGTGTGTACCCTGTATAAATAGTGCCCCTTATTAATAATGTCCGTGTGTACCCTGTATAAATAGTGCCCCTTATTAATAATGTCCGTGTGTACCCTGTATAAATAGTGCCCCTTATTAATAATGTCCGTGTGTACCCTGTATAAATAGTGCCCCTTATTAATAATGTCCGTGTGTACCCTGTATAAATAGTGCCCCTTATTAATAATGTCCGTGTGTACCCTGTATAAATAGTGCCCCTTATTAATAATGTCCGTGTGTACCCTGTATAAATAGTGCCCCTTATTAATAATGTCCGTGTGTACCCTGTATAAATAGTGCCCCTTATTAATAATGTCCGTGTGTACCCTGTATAAATAGTGCCCCTTATTAATAATGTCCGTGTGTGCCCTGTATAAATAGTGCCCCTTATTAATAATGTCCGTGTGTACCCTGTATAAATAGTGCCCCTTATTAATAATGTCCGTGTGTACCCTGTATAAATAGTGCCCCTTATTAATAATGTCCGTGTGTACCCTGTATAAATAGTGCCCCTTATTAATAATGTCCGTGTGTACCCTGTATAAATAGTGCCCCTTATTAATAATGTCCGTGTGTACCCTGTATAAATAGTGCCCCTTATTAATAATGTCCGTGTGTACCCTGTATAAATAGTGCCCCTTATTAATAATGTCCGTGTGTACCCTGTATAAATAGTGCCCCTTATTAATAATGTCCCGTGTGTACCCTGTATAAATAGTGCCCCTTATTAATAATGTCCGTGTGTACCCTGTATAAATAGTGCCCCTTATTAATAATGTCCGTGTGTACCCTGTATAAATAGTGCCCCTTATTAATAATGTCCGTGTGTACCCTGTATAAATAGTGCCCCTTATTAATAATGTCCGTGTGTACCCTGTATAAATAGTGCCCCTTATTAATAATGTCCGTGTGTACCCTGTATAAATAGTGCCCCTTATTAATAATGTCCGTGTGTACCCTGTATAAATAGCGCCCCTTATTAATAATGTCCGTGTGTACCCTGTATAAATAGTGCCCCTTATTAATAATGTCCGTGTGTACCCTGTATAAATAGTGCCCCTTATTAATAATGTCCGTGTGTACCCTGTATAAATAGTGCCCCTTATTAATAATGTCTGTGTGTACCCTGTATAAATAGTGCCCCTTATTAATAATGTCCGTGTGTACCCTGTATAAATAGTGCCCCTTATTAATAATGTCCGTGTGTACCCTGTATAAATAGTGCCCCTTATTAATAATGTCCGTGTGTACCCTGTATAAATAGCGCCCCTTATTAATAATGTCCGTGTGTACCCTGTATAAATAGTGCCCCTTATTAATAATGTCCCAGTGTGTACCCTGTATAAATAGTGCCCCTTATTAATAATGTCCGTGTGTACCCTGTATAAATAGCGCCCCTTATTAATAATGTCCGTGTGTACCCTGTATAAATAGTGCCCCTTATTAATAATGTCCGTGTGTACCCTGTATAAATAGCGCCCCTTATTAATAATGTCCGTGTGTACCCTGTATAAATAGTGCCCCTTATTAATAATGTCCGTGTGTACCCTGTATAAATAGTGCCCCTTATTAATAATGTCCGTGTGTACCCTGTATAAATAGTGCCCCTTATTAATAATGTCCGTGTGTACCCTGTATAAATAGTGCCCCTTATTAATAATGTCCGTGTGTACCCTGTATAAATAGTGCCCCTTATTAATAATGTCCGTGTGTACCCTGTATAAATAGTGCCCCTTATTAATAATGTCCCGTGTGTACCCTGTATAAATAGCGCCCCTTATTAATAATGTCCGTGTGTACCCTGTATAAATAGTGCCCCTTATTAATAATGTCCCAGTGTGTACCCTGTATAAATAGTGCCCCTTATTAATAATGTCCGTGTGTACCCTGTATAAATAGTGCCCCTTATTAATAATGTCCGTGTGTACCCTGTATAAATAGTGCCCCTTATTAATAATGTCCGTGTGTACCCTGTATAAATAGTGCCCCTTATTAATAATGTCCGTGTGTACCCTGTATAAATAGTGCCCCTTATTAATAATGTCCGTGTGTACCCTGTATAAATAGTGCCCCTTATTAATAATGTCCGTGTGTACCCTGTATAATAGTGCCCCTTATTAATAATGTCCCAGTGTGTACCCTGTATAAATAGTGCCCCTTATTAATAATGTCCGTGTGTACCCTGTATAAATAGTGCCCCTTATTAATAATGTCCGTGTGTACCCTGTATAAATAGCGCCCCTTATTAATAATGTCCGTGTGTACCCTGTATAAATAGTGCCCCTTATTAATAATGTCCGTGTGTACCCTGTATAAATAGTGCCCCTTATTAATAATGTCCGTGTGTACCCTGTATAAATAGCGCCCCTTATTAATAATGTCCGTGTGTACCCTGTATAAATAGTGCCCCTTATTAATAATGTCCGTGTGTACCCTGTATAAATAGTGCCCCTTATTAATAATGTCCGTGTGTGCCCTGTATAAATAGTGCCCCTTATTAATAATGTCCGTGTGTACCCTGTATAAATAGTGCCCCTTATTAATAATGTCCGTGTGTACCCTGTATAAATAGTGCCCCTTATTAATAATGTCCGTGTGTACCCTGTATAAATAGTGCCCCTTATTAATAATGTCCGTGTGTACCCTGTATAAATAGTGCCCCTTATTAATAATGTCCCAGTGTGTACCCTGTATAAATAGTGCCCCTTATTAATAATGTCCGTGTGTACCCTGTATAAATAGCGCCCCTTATTAATAATGTCCGTGTGTACCCTGTATAAATAGTGCCCCTTATTAATAATGTCCGTGTGTACCCTGTATAAATAGCGCCCCTTATTAATAATGTCCGTGTGTACCCTGTATAAATAGTGCCCCTTATTAATAATGTCCGTGTGTACCCTGTATAAATAGCGCCCCTTATTAATAATGTCCGTGTGTACCCTGTATAAATAGTGCCCCTTATTAATAATGTCCGTGTGTGCCCTGTATAAATAGTGCCCCTTATTAATAATGTCCGTGTGTGCCCTGTATAAATAGTGCCCCTTATTAATAATGTCCGTGTGTCACCCTGTATAAATAGCGCCCCTTATTAATAATGTCCGTGTGTACCCTGTATAAATAGTGCCCCTTATTAATAATGTCCGTGTGTACCCTGTATAAATAGCGCCCCTTATTAATAATGTCCGTGTGTACCCTGTATAAATAGTGCCCCTTATTAATAATGTCCCAGTGTGTACCCTGTATAAATAGTGCCCCTTATTAATAATGTCCGTGTGTACCCTGTATAAATAGCGCCCCTTATTAATAATGTCCGTGTGTACCCTGTATAAATAGTGCCCCTTATTAATAATGTCCGTGTGTACCCTGTATAAATAGTGCCCCTTATTAATAATGTCCGTGTGTACCCTGTATAAATAGTGCCCCTTATTAATAATGTCCCAGTGTGTACCCTGTATAAATAGTGCCCCTTATTAATAATGTCCGTGTGTACCCTGTATAAATAGTGCCCCTTATTAATAATGTCCGTGTGTACCCTGTATAAATAGTGCCCCTTATTAATAATGTCCGTGTGTACCCTGTATAAATAGTGCCCCTTATTAATAATGTCCGTGTGTACCCTGTATAAATAGTGCCCCTTATTAATAATGTCCGTGTGTACCCTGTATAAATAGTGCCCCTTATTAATAATGTCCGTGTGTACCCTGTATAAATAGCGCCCCTTATTAATAATGTCCGTGTGTACCCTGTATAAATAGTGCCCCTTATTAATAATGTCCCAGTGTGTACCCTGTATAAATAGTGCCCCTTATTAATAATGTCCGTGTGTACCCTGTATAAATAGTGCCCCTTATTAATAATGTCCGTGTGTACCCTGTATAAATAGCGCCCCTTATTAATAATGTCCGTGTGTACCCTGTATAAATAGCGCCCCTTATTAATAATGTCCGTGTGTACCCTGTATAAATAGTGCCCCTTATTAATAATGTCCGTGTGTACCCTGTATAAATAGTGCCCCTTATTAATAATGTCCGTGTGTACCCTGTATAAATAGTGCCCCTTATTAATAATGTCCGTGTGTACCCTGTATAAATAGTGCCCCTTATTAATAATGTCCGTGTGTACCCTGTATAAATAGTGCCCCTTATTAATAATGTCCGTGTGTACCCTGTATAAATAGTGCCCCTTATTAATAATGTCCCGTGTGTACCCTGTATAAATAGCGCCCCTTATTAATAATGTCCGTGTGTACCCTGTATAAATAGTGCCCCTTATTAATAATGTCCGTGTGTACCCTGTATAAATAGTGCCCCTTATTAATAATGTCCGTGTGTGCCCTGTATAAATAGTGCCCTTTATTAATAATGTCCGTGTGTACACCCTATATAAATAGTGCCCCTTATTAATAATGTCCGTGTGTGCCCTGTATAAATAGTGCCCCTTATTAATAATGTCCGTGTGTACCCTGTATAAATAGTGCCCCTTATTAATAATGTCCGTGTGTACCCTGTATAAATAGTGCCCCTTATTAATAATGTCCGTGTGTACCCTGTATAAATAGTGCCCCTTATTAATAATGTCCCAGTGTGTACCCTGTATAAATAGTGCCCCTTATTAATAATGTCCGTGTGTACCCTGTATAAATAGTGCCCCTTATTAATAATGTCCGTGTGTACCCTGTATAAATAGTGCCCCTTATTAATAATGTCCGTGTGTACCCTGTATAAATAGTGCCCCTTATTAATAATGTCCGTGTGTACCCTGTATTAGTGCCCCTTATTAATAATGTCCCAGTGTGTACCCTGTATAAATAGTGCCCCTTATTAATAATGTCCGCGTGTGTCCCTGTATAAATAGTGCCCCTTATTAATAATGTCCGTGTGTACCCTGTATAAATAGTGCCCCTTATTAATAATGTCCGTGTGTACCCTGTATAAATAGCGCCCCTTATTAATAATGTCCGTGTGTACCCTGTATAAATAGTGCCCCTTATTAATAATGTCCGTGTGTACCCTGTATAAATAGTGCCCCTTATTAATAATGTCCGTGTGTACCCTGTATAAATAGTGCCCCTTATTAATAATGTCCGTGTGTACCCTGTATAAATAGTGCCCCTTATTAATAATGTCCCAGTGTGTACCCTGTATAAATAGTGCCCCTTATTAATAATGTCCGTGTGTACCCTGTATAAATAGCGCCCCTTATTAATAATGTCCGTGTGTACCCTGTATAAATAGCGCCCCTTATTAATAATGTCCGTGTGTACCCTGTATAAATAGCGCCCCTTATTAATAATGTCCGTGTGTACCCTGTATAAATAGTGCCCCTTATTAATAATGTCCGTGTGTACCCTGTATAAATAGTGCCCCTTACTAATAATGTCCGTGTGTACCCTGTATAAATAGCGCCCCTTATTAATAATGTCCGTGTGTACCCTGTATAAATAGTGCCCCTTATTAATAATGTCCGTGTGTACCCTGTATAAATAGTGCCCCTTATTAATAATGTCCGTGTGTACCCTGTATAAATAGTGCCCCTTATTAATAATGTCCCAGTGTGTACCCTGTATAAATAGCGCCCCTTATTAATAATG
Source organism: Leptodactylus fallax (assembly GCA_947044405.1). Taxonomy (NCBI): domain Eukaryota; kingdom Metazoa; phylum Chordata; class Amphibia; order Anura; family Leptodactylidae; genus Leptodactylus; species Leptodactylus fallax. The sequence goes on from CAMRHE010000603.1 coordinate 796,515, forward strand.
TCCGTGTGTACCCTGTATAAATAGTGCCCCTTATTAATAATGTCTGTGTGTACCCTGTATAAATAACGCCCCTTATCAATAATGTCCGTGTGTACCCTGTATAAATAGTGCCCCTTATTAATAATGTCCGTGTGTACCCTGTATAAATAGTGCCCCTTACTAATAATGTCCGTGTGTACCCTGTATAAATAGCGCCCCTTATTAATAATGTCCGTGTGTGCCCTGTATAAATAGTGCCCCTTATTAATGTCCGTGTGTGCCCTGTATAAATAGTGCCCCTTATTAATAATGTCCGTGTGTACCCTGTATAAATAGTGCCCCTTATTAATAATGTCCGTCGTGTGTACCCTGTATAAATAGCGCCCCTTATTAATAATGTCCGTGTGTACCCTGTATAAATAGTGCCCCTTATTAATAATGTCCGTGTGTACCCTGTATAAATAGTGCCCCTTACTAATAATGTCCGTGTGTACCCTGTATAAATAGCGCCCCTTATTAATAATGTCCGTGTGTACCCTGTATAAATAGTGCCCCTTATTAATAATGTCCGCGTGTACCCTGTATAAATAGTGTCTCTTATTAATAATGTCTGTGTGTACCCTGTATAAATAGTGCCCCTTATTAATAATGTCAGTGTGTTCCCTGTATAAATAGTGCTCCTTATTAATAATGTCCGTGTGTACCCTGTATAATTAGTGCCCCTTATTAATAATGTCCGTGTGTACCCTGTATAATTAGTGCCCCTTATTAATAACGTCCATGTGTACCCTGTATAAATAGTGCCCCTTATTAATAATGTCCGTGTGTACCCTGTATAAATAGTGCCCCTTATTAATAATGTCCATGTGTACCCTGTATAAATAGTGCCCCTTATTAATAATGTCCGTGTGTACCCTGTATAAATAGTGCCCCTTATTAATAATGTCCGTGTGTACCCTGTATAAATAGTGCCCCTTATTAATAATGTCCGTGTGTGCCCTGTATAAATAGTGCCCCTTATTAATAATGCCCCGTGTGTACCCTGTATAAGTAGTGCCCCTTATTAATAATGTCCGTGTGTACCCTGTATAAATAGTGCCCCTTATTAATAATGTCCGTGTGTACCCTGTATAAATAGTGCCCCTTACTAATAATGTCCGTGTGTACCCTGTATAAATAGCGCCCCTTATACATAATGTCCGTGTGTACCCTGTATAAATAGTGCCCCTTATTAATAATGTCCGTGTGTACCCTGTATAAATAGTGCCCCTTATTAATAATGTCCGTGTGTACCCTGTATAGTACCCCTTATTAATAATGTCCCAGGTGTACCCTGTATAAATAGCGCCCCTTATTAATAATGTCCGTGTGTACCCTGTATAAATAGTGCCCCTTATTAATAATGTCTGTGTGTACCCTGTATAAATAGCGCCCCTTATTAATAATGTCCGTCTGTACCCTGTATAAATAGCGCCCCTTATTAATAATGTCCGTGTGTACCCTGTATAAATAGCGCCCCTTATTAATCATGTCCGTGTGTACCCTGTATAAATAGTGCCCCTTATTAATAATGTCCATGTGTACCCTGTATAAACAGCGCCCCTTATTAATAATGTCCGTGTGTGTCCTGTATAAATAGTGCCCCTTATTAATGTCCGTGTGTGCCCTGTATAAATAGTGCCCCTTATTAATAATGTCCGTGTGTACCCTGTATAAATAGTGCCCCTTATTAATAATGTCTGTGTGTACCCTGTATAAATAGCGCCCCTTATTAATAATGTCCGTGTGTACCCTGTATAAATAGTGCCCCTTATTAATAATGTCCGTGTGTACCCTGTATAAATAGTGCCCCTTACTAATAATGTCCGTGTGTACCCTGTATAAATAGCGCCCCTTATTAATAATGTCCGTGTGTACCCTGTATAAATAGTGCCCCTTATTAATAATGTCCCAGGTGTACCCTGTATAAATAGTGCCCCTTATTAATAATGTCCGTGTGTACCCTGTATAAATAGCGCCCCTTATTAATAATGTCCGTCTGTACCCTGTATAAATAGCGCCCCTTATTAATAATGTCCGTGTGTACCCTGTATAAATAGCGCCCCTTATTAATAATGTCCGTGTGTACCCTGTATAAATAGTGCCCCTTATTAATAATGTCCGTGTGTACCCTGTATAAATAGTGCCCCTTACTAATAATGTCCGTGTGTACCCTGTATAAATAGCGCCCCTTATTAATAATGTCCGTGTGTACCCTGTATAAATAGTGCCCCTTATTAATAATGTCCGTGTGTACCCTGTATAAATAGTGCCCCTTATTAATAATGTCCGTGTGTACCCTGTAAATAGTGCCCCTTATTAATAATGTCCCAGTGTGTACCCTGTATAAATAGCGCCCCTTTTTAATAATGTCCGTGTGTACCCTGTATAAATAGTGCCCCTTATTAATAATGTCCCAGGTGTACCCTGTATAAATAGTGCCCCTTATTAATAATGTCCGTGTGTGCCCTGTATAAATAGTGCCCCTTATTAATAATGTCCGTGTGTACCCTGTATAAATAGTGCCCCTTATTAATCATTTCCGTGTGTGCCCTGTATAAATAGTGCCCCTTATTAATAATGTCCGTGTGTACCCTGTATAAATAGTGCCCCTTATTAATAATGTCCGTGTGTACCCTGTATAAATAGTGCCCCTTATTAATAATGTCCGTGTGTACCCTGTATAGTGCCCCTTATTAATAATGTCCCAGGTGTACCCTGTATAAATAGTGCCCCTTATTAATAATGTCCATGTGTACTCTGTATAAATAGCGCCCCTTATTAATAATGTCCATGTGTACCCTGTATAAATAGCGCCCCTTATTAATCATGTCCGTGTGTACCCTGTATATATAGCGCCCCTTATTAATAATGTCCGTGTGTACCCTGTATAAATAGTGCCCCTTATTAATAATGTCCGTGTGTACCCTGTATAAATAGCGCCCCTTATTAGTAATGTCCGTGTGTACCCAGTATAAATAGTGCCCCTTATTAATAATGTCCGTGTGTGCCCTGTATAAATAGTGCCCCTTATTAATAATGTCCGTGTGTGCCCTGTATAAATAGTGCCCCTTATTAATAATGTCCGTGTGTACACCCTATATAAATAGCGCCCCTTATTAATAATGTCCGTGTGTGCCCTGTATAAATAGTGCCCCTTATTAATAATGTCCGTGTGTACCCTGTATAAATAGTGCCCCTTATTAATAATGTCTGTGTGTACCCTGTATAAATAGCGCCCCTTATTAATAATGTCCGTGTGTACCCTGTATAAATAGTGCCCCTTATTAATAATGTCCGTGTGTACCCTGTATAAATAGTGCCCCTTACTAATAATGTCCGTGTGTACCCTGTACAAATAGCGCCCCTTATTAATAATGTCCGTGTGTACCCTGTATAAATAGTGCCCCTTATTAATAATGTCCGTGTGTACCCTGTATAAATAGTGCCCCTTATTAATAATGTCCCAGTGTGTACCCTGTATAAATAGTGCCCCTTATTAATAATGTCCGTGTGTACTCTGTATAAATAGTGCCCCTTATTAATCATGTCCGTGTGTACCCTGTATATATAGCGCCCCTGGGGTATTAATAATGTCCGTGTGTACCCTGTATAAATAGTGCCCCTTATTAATAATGTCCGTGTGTGCCCTGTATAAATAGTGCCCCTTATTAATAATGTCCGTGTGTGCCCTGTATAAATAGTGCCCCTTTATTAATAATGTCCGTGTGTGTACCCTGTATAAATAGTGCCCCTTATTAATAATGTCCGTGTGTGCCCTGTATAAATAGTGCCCCTTATTAATAATGTCCGTGTGTACCCTGTATAAATAGTGCCCCTTATTAATAATGTCCGTGTGTACCCTGTATAAATAGTGCCCCTTATTAATAATGTCCCAGTGTGTACCCTGTATAAATAGTGCCCCTTATTAATAATGTCCGTGTGTACCCTGTATAAATAGCGCCCCTTATTAATAATGTCCGTGTGTACCCTGTATAAATACCGCGCCCCTTATTAATCATGTCCGTGTGTACCCTGTATATATAGCGCCCCTTATTAATAATGTCCGTGTGTACCCTGTATAAATAGTGCCCCTTATTAATAATGTCCGTGTGTACCCTGTATAAATAGCGCCCCTTATTAGTAATGTCCGTGTGTACCCAGTATAAATAGTGCCCCTTATTAATAATGTCCGTGTGTGCCCTGTATAAATAGTGCCCCTTATTAATAATGTCCGTGTGTGCCCTGTATAAATAGTGCCCCTTATTAATAATGTCCGTGTTTACACCCTATATAAATAGTGCCCCTTATTAATAATGTCCGTGTGTGCCCTGTATAAATAGTGCCCCTTATTAATAATGTCCGTGTGTACCCTGTATAAATAGTGCTCCTTATTAATAATGTCCGTGTGTACCCTGTATAAATAGCGCCCCTTATTAATAATGTCCGTGTGTACCCTGTATAAATAGTGCCCCTTATTAATAATGTCCGTGTGTACCCTGTATAAATAGTGCCCCTTACTAATAATGTCCGTGTGTACCCTGTACAAATAGCGCCCCTTATTAATAATGTCCGTGTGTACCCTGTATAAATAGTGCCCCTTATTAATAATGTCCGTGTGTACCCTGTATAAATAGTGCCCCTTATTAATAATGTCCGTGTGTACCCTGTAAAATAGTGCCCCTTATTAATAATGTCCCAGGTGTACCCTGTATAAATAGTGCCCCTTATTAATAATGTCCGTGTGTACCCTGTATAAATAGTGCCCCTTATTAATAATGTCCCAGGTGTACCCTGTATAAATAGTGCCCCTTATTAATAATGTCCATGTGTACTCTGTATAAATAGCGCCCCTTATTAATAATGTTCATGTGTACCCTGTATAAATAGCGCCCCTTATTAATCATGTCCGTGTGTACCCTGTATATATAGCGCCCCTTATTAATAATGTCCGTGTGTACCCCGTATAAATAGTGCCCCTTATTAATAATGTCCGTGTGTACCCTGTATAAATAGCGCCCCTTATTAGTAATGTCCGTGTGTACCCAGTATAAATAGTGCCCCTTATTAATAATGTCCGTGTGTGCCCTGTATAAATAGTGCCCCTTATTAATAATGTCCGTGTGTGCCCTGTATAAATAGTGCCCTTTATTAATAATGTCCGTGTTTACACCCTATATAAATAGTGCTCCTTATTAATAATGTCCGTGTGTACCCTGTATAAATAGTGCCCCTTATTAATAATGTCCGTGTGTACCCTGTATAAATAGTGCCCCTTATTAATAATGTCCGTGTGTACCCTGTATAAATAGCGCCCCTTATTAATAATGTCCGTGTGTACCCTGTATAAATAGTGCCCCTTATTAATAATGTCCGTGTGTACCCTGTATAAATAGTGCCCCTTATTAATAATGTCCGTGTGTACCCTGTACAAATAGCGCCCCTTATTAATAATGTCCGTGTGTACCCTGTATAAATAGTGCCCCTTATTAATAATGTCCGTGTGTCCTGTGGCCCCTGTATAAATAGTGCCCCTTATTAATAATGTCCGTGTGTACCCTGTAATAGTGCCCCTTATTAATAATGTCCCAGGTGTACCCTGTATAAATAGTGCCCCTTATTAATAATGTCCGTGTGTACCCTGTATAAATAGTGCCCCTTATTAATAATGTCCCAGTGTGTACCCTGTATAAATAGTGCCCCTTATTAATAATGTCCATGTGTACCCTGTATAAATAGCGCCCCTTATTAATAATGTCCGTGTGTACCCTGTATAAATAGCGCCCCTTATTAATAATGTCCGTGTGTACCCTGTATATATAGCGCCCCTTATTAATAATGTCCGTGTGTACCCCGTATAAATAGTGCCCCTTATTAATAATGTCCGTGTGTACCCTGTATAAATAGCGCCCCTTATTAGTAATGTCCGTGTGTACCCTGTATAAATAGTGCCCCTTATTAATAATGTCCGTGTGTGCCCTGTATAAATAGTGCCCCTTATTAATAATGTCCGTGTGTGCCCTGTATAAATAGTGCCCCTTATTAATAATGTCCGTGTGTACACCCTGTATAAATAGCGCCCCTTATTAATAATGTCCGTGTGTACCCTGTATAAATAGTGCCCCTTATTAATAATGTCCGTGTGTACCCTGTATAAATAGTGCCCCTTATTAATAATGTCCGTGTGTACCCTGTATAAATAGCGCCCCTTATTAATAATGTCCGTGTGTACCCTGTACAAATAGCGCCCCTTATTAATAATGTCCGTGTGTACCCTGTATAAATAGTGCCCCTTATTAATAATGTCCGTGTGTACCCTGTATAAATAGTGCCCCTTATTAATAATGTCCGTGTGTACCCTGTATAGTGCCCCTTATTAATAATGTCCCAGGTGTACCCTGTATAAATAGTGCCCCTTATTAATAATGTCCGTGTGTACCCTGTATAAATAGTGCCCCTTATTAATAATGTCCCAGGTGTACCCTGTATAAATAGTGCCCCTTATTAATAATGTCCGTGTGTACCCTGTATAAATAGTGCCCCTTATTAATAATGTTCATGTGTACCCTGTATAAATAGCGCCTCTTATTAATCATGTCCGTGTGTACCCTGTATATATAGCGCCCCTTATTAATAATGTCCGTGTGTACCCTGTATAAATAGTGCCCCTTATTAATAATGTCCGTGTGTGCCCTGTATAAATAGTGCCCCTTATTAATAATGTCCGTGTGTGCCCTGTATAAATAGTGCCCTTTATTAATAATGTCCGTGTGTACACCCTATATAAATAGCGCCCCTTATTAATAATGTCCGTGTGTGCCCTGTATAAATAGTGCCCCTTATTAATAATGTCCGTGTGTACCCTGTATAAATAGTGCCCCTTATTAATAATGTCCGCGTGTACCCTGTATAAATAGTGTCTCTTATTAATAATGTCTGTGTGTACCCTGTATAAATAGTGCCCCTTATTAATAATGTCCGTGTGTACCCTGTATAAATAGTGCCCCTTATTAATAATGTCCGTGTGTGCCCTGTATAAATAGTGCCCCTTATTAATAATGTCCGTGTGTACCCTGTATAAATAGTGCCCCTTATTAATAATGTCCGCGTGTACCCTGTATAAATAGTGTCCCTTATTAATAATGTCTGTGTGTACCCTGTATAAATAGTGCCCCTTATTAATAATGTCAGTGTGTACCCTGTATAAATAGTGCCCCTTATTAATAATGTCCGTGTGTACCCTGTATAAATAGTGCCCCTTATTAATAATGTCCGTGTGTACCCTGTATAAATAGTGCCCCTTACTAATAATGTCCGTGTGTACCCTGTATAAATAGCGCCCCTTATTAATAATGTCCGTGTGTACCCTGTATAAATAGTGCCCCTTATTAATAATGTCCGTGTGTACCCTGTATAAATAGTGCCCCTTATTAATAATGTCCGTGTGTACCCTGTAAAATAGTGCCCCTTATTAATAATGTCCCAGTGTGTACCCTGTATAAATAGCGCCCCTTATTAATAATGTCCGTGTGTACCCTGTATAAATAGTGCCCCTTATTAATAATGTCCTGTGTGTACCCTGTATAAATAGCGCCCCTCATCAATAATGTCCGTGTGTACCCTGTATAAATATTGCCCCTTATTAATAATGTCCGTGTGTACCCTGTATAAATAGTGCCCCTTACTAATAATGTCCGTGTGTACCCTGTATAAATAGCGCCCCTTATTAATAATGTCCGTGTGTGCCCTGTATAAATAGTGCCCCTTATTAATAATGTCCGTGTGTGCCCTGTATAAATAGTGCCCCTTATTAATAATGTCCGTGTGTACCCTGTATAAATAGCGCCCCTTATTAGTAATGTCCGTGTGTACCCAGTATAAATAGTGCCCCTTATTAATAATGTCCGTGTGTGCCCTGTATAAATAGTGCCCCTTATTAATAATGTCCGTGTGTGCCCTGTATAAATAGTGCCCTTTATTAATAATGTCCGTGTGTACACCCTATATAAATAGCGCCCCTTATTAATAATGTCCGTGTGTGCCCTGTATAAATAGTGCCGCCGTAGTGCCCCTTATTAATAATGTCCGTGTGTACCCTGTATAAATAGTGCTCCTTATTAATAATGTCTGTGTGTACCATGTATAAATAGCGCCCCTTATTAATAATGTCCGTGTGTACCCTGTATAAATAGTGCCCCTTATTAATAATGTCCGTGTGTACCCTGTATAAATAGTGCCCCTTACTAATAATGTCCGTGTGTACCCTGTACAAATAGCGCCCCTTATTAATAATGTCCGTGTGTACCCTGTATAAATAGTGCCCCTTATTAATAATGTCCGTGTGTACCCTGTATAAATAGTGCCCCTTATTAATAATGTCCCAGGTGTACCCTGTATAAATAGTGCCCCTTATTAATAATGTCCGTGTGTACTCTGTATAAATAGTGCCCCTTATTAATCATGTCCGTGTGTACCCTGTATATATAGCGCCCCTTATTAATAATGTCCGTGTGTACCCTGTATAAATAGTGCCCCTTATTAATAATGTCCGTGTGTGCCCTGTATAAATAGTGTCCCTTATTAATAATGTCCGTGTGTGCCCTGTATAAATAGTGCCCTTTATTAATAATGTCCGTGCGTGCACCCTATATTAATAGCGCTCCTTATTAATAATGTCCGTGTGTGCCCTGTATAAATAGTGCCCCTTATTAATAATGTCCGTGTGTACCCTGTATAAATAGTGCCCCGTATTAATAATGTCCGTGTGTACCCTGTATAAATAGTGCCCCTTATTAATAATGTCCCAGGTGTACCCAGTATAAATAGTGCCCCTTATTAATAATGTCCGTGTGTACTCTGTATAAATAGCGCCCCTTATTAATAATGTTCATGTGTACCCTGTATAAATAGCACCCCTTATTAATCATGTCCGTGTGTACCCTGTATATATAGCGCCCCTTATTAATAATGTCCGTGTGTACCCTGTATAAATAGTGCCCCTTATTAATAATGTCCGTGTGTACCCTGTATAAATAGCGCCCCTTATTAGTAATGTCCGTGTGTACTCAGTATAAATAGTGCCCCTTATTAATAATGTCCGTGTGTGCCCTGTATAAATAGTGTCCCTTATTAATAATGTCCGTGTGTGCCCTGTATAAATAGTGCCCTTTATTAATAATGTCCGTGTTTACACCCTATATAAATAGTGCTCCTTATTAATAATGTCCGTGTGTGCCCTGTATAAATAGTGCCCCTTATTAATAATGTCCGTGTGTACCCTGTATAAATAGTGCTCCTTATTAATAATGTCTGTGTGTACCATGTATAAATAGCGCCCCTTATTAATAATGTCCGTGTGTACCCTGTATAAATAGTGCCCCTTATTAATAATGTCCGTGTGTACCCTGTATAAATAGTGCCCCTTACTAATAATGTCCGTGTGTACCCTGTACAAATAGCGCCCCTTATTAATAATGTCCGTGTGTACCCTGTATAAATAGTGCCCCTTATTAATAATGTCCGTGTGTACCCTGTATAAATAGTGCCCCTTATTAATAATGTCCGTGTGTACCCTGTATAGTGCCCCTTATTAATAATGTCCCAGGTGTACCCTGTATAAATAGTGCCCCTTATTAATAATGTCCGTGTGTACCCTGTATAAATAGTGCCCCTTATTAATAATGTCCCAGGTGTACCCTGTATAAATAGTGCCCCTTATTAATAATGTCCATGTGTACTCTGTATAAATAGCGCCCCTTATTAATAATGTTCATGTGTACCCTGTATAAATAGCACCCCTTATTAATCATGTCCGTGTGTACCCTGTATATATAGCGCCCCTTATTAATAATGTCCGTGTGTACCCCGTATAAATAGTGCCCCTTATTAATAATGTCCGTGTGTACCCTGTATAAATAGCGCCCCTTATTAGTAATGTCCGTGTGTACTCAGTATAAATAGTGCCCCTTATTAATAATGTCCGTGTGTGCCCTGTATAAATAGTGTCCCTTATTAATAATGTCCGTGTGTGCCCTGTATAAATAGTGCCCTTTATTAATAATGTCCGTGTTTACACCCTATATAAATAGTGCTCCTTATTAATAATGTCCGTGTGTGCCCTGTATAAATAGTGCCCCTTATTAATAATGTCCGTGTGTACCCTGTATAAATAGTGCTCCTTATTAATAATGTCTGTGTGTACCATGTATAAATAGCGCCCCTTATTAATAATGTCCGTGTGTACCCTGTATAAATAGTGCCCCTTATTAATAATGTCCGTGTGTACCCTGTATAAATAGTGCCCCTTACTAATAATGTCCGTGTGTACCCTGTACAAATAGCGCCCCTTATTAATAATGTCCGTGTGTACCCTGTATAAATAGTGCCCCTTATTAATAATGTCCGTGTGTACCCTGTATAAATAGTGCCCCTTATTAATAATGTCCGTGTGTACCCTGTATAGTGCCCCTTATTAATAATGTCCCAGGTGTACCCTGTATAAATAGTGCCCCTTATTAATAATGTCCGTGTGTACCCTGTATAAATAGTGCCCCTTATTAATAATGTCCCAGGTGTACCCTGTATAAATAGTGCCCCTTATTAATAATGTCCATGTGTACTCTGTATAAATAGCGCCCCTTATTAATAATGTTCATGTGTACCCTGTATAAATAGCACCCCTTATTAATCATGTCCGTGTGTACCCTGTATATATAGCGCCCCTTATTAATAATGTCCGTGTGTACCCCGTATAAATAGTGCCCCTTATTAATAATGTCCGTGTGTACCCTGTATAAATAGCGCCCCTTATTAGTAATGTCCGTGTGTACTCAGTATAAATAGTGCCCCTTATTAATAATGTCCGTGTGTGCCCTGTATAAATAGTGTCCCTTATTAATAATGTCCGTGTGTGCCCTGTATAAATAGTGCCCTTTATTAATAATGTCCGTGTGTACACCCTATATAAATAGCGCTCCTTATTAATAATGTCCGTGTGTGCCCTGTATAAATAGTGCCCCTTATTAATAATGTCCGTGTGTACCCTGTATAAATAGTGCTCCTTATTAATAATGTCTGTGTGTACCATGTATAAATAGCGCCCCTTATTAATAATGTCCGTGTGTACCCTGTATAAATAGTGCCCCTTATTAATAATGTCCCAGGTGTACCCTGTATAAATAGTGCCCCTTACTAATAATGTCCGTGTGTACCCTGTACAAATAGCGCCCCTTATTAATAATGTCCGTGTGTACCCTGTATAAATAGTGCCCCTTATTAATAATGTCCGTGTGTACCCTGTATAAATAGTGCCCCTTATTAATAATGTCCGTGTGTACCCTGTATAGTGCCCCTTATTAATAATGTCCCAGGTGTACCCTGTATAAATAGTGCCCCTTATTAATAATGTCCGTGTGTACCCTGTATAAATAGTGCCCCTTATTAATAATGTCCCAGGTGTACCCTGTATAAATAGTGCCCCTTATTAATAATGTCCGTGTGTACTCTGTATAAATAGTGCCCCTTATTAATAATGTTCATGTGTACCCTGTATAAATAGCACCTCTTATTAATCATGTCCGTGTGTACCCTGTATATATAGCGCCCCTTATTAATAATGTCCGTGTGTACCCTGTATAAATAGTGCCCCTTATTAATAATGTCCGTGTGTGCCCTGTATAAATAGTGTCCCTTATTAATAATGTCCGTGTGTGCCCTGTATAAATAGTGCCCTTTATTAATAATGTCCGTGTGTACACCCTATATAAATAGCGCTCCTTATTAATAATGTCCGTGTGTGCCCTGTATAAATAGTGCCCCTTATTAATAATGTCCGTGTGTACCCTGTATAAATAGTGCCCCTTATTAATAATGTCCGCGTGTACCCTGTATAAATAGTGTCTCTTATTAATAATGTCTGTGTGTACCCTGTATAAATAGTGCCCCTTATTAATAATGTCAGTGTGTTCCCTGTATAAATAGTGCTCCTTATTAATAATGTCCGTGTGTGCCCTGTATAAATAGTGCCCCTTATTAATAATGTCCGTGTGTACCCTGTATAAATAGTGCCCCTTATTAATAATGTCCGCGTGTACCCTGTATAAATAGTGTCTCTTATTAATAATGTCTGTGTGTACCCTGTATAAATAGTGCCCCTTATTAATAATGTCAGTGTGTTCCCTGTATAAATAGTGCTCCTTATTAATAATGTCCGTGTGTACCCTGTATAAATAGTGCCCCTTATTAATAATGTCCGTGTGTACCCTGTATAAATAGTGCCCCTTACTAATAATGTCCGTGTGTACCCTGTATAAATAGCGCCCCTTATTAATAATGTCCGTGTGTACCCTGTATAAATAGTGCCCCTTATTAATAATGTCCGTGTGTACCCTGTATAAATAGTGCCCCTTATTAATAATGTCCGTGTGTACCCTGTATAGTGCCCCTTATTAATAATGTCCCAGGTGTACCCTGTATAAATAGCGCCCCTTATTAATAATGTCCGTGTGTACCCTGTATAAATAGTGCCCCTTATTAATAATGTCTGTGTGTACCCTGTATAAATAACGCCCCTCATCAATAATGTCCGTGTGTACCCTGTATAAATATTGCCCCTTATTAATAATGTCCGTGTGTACCCTGTATAAATAGTGCCCCTTACTAATAATGTCCGTGTGTACCCTGTATAAATAGCGCCCCTTATTAATAATGTCCGTGTGTGTCCTGTATAAATAGTGCCCCTTATTAATGTCCGTGTGTGCCCTGTATAAATAGTGCCCCTTATTAATAATGTCCGTGTGTGCCCTGTATAAATAGTGCCCCTTATTAATAATGTCTGTGTGTACCCTGTATAAATAGCGCCCCTTATTAATAATGTCCGTGTGTACCCTGTATAAATAGCGCCCCTTATTAATAATGTCCGTGTGTACCCTGTATAAATAGTGCCCCTTATTAATAATGTCCGTGTGTACCCTGTATAAATAGTGCCCCTTACTAATAATGTCCGTGTGTACCCTGTATAAATAGCGCCCCTTATTAATAATGTCCGTGTGTACCCTGTATAAATAGTGCCCCTTATTAATAATGTCCGCGTGTACCCTGTATAAATAGTGTCTCTTATTAATAATGTCTGTGTGTACCCTGTATAAATAGTGCCCCTTATTAATAATGTCAGTGTGTTCCCTGTATAAATAGTGCTCCTTATTAATAATGTCCGTGTGTACCCTGTATAATTAGTGCCCCTTATTAATAATGTCCGTGTGTACCCTGTATAATTAGTGCCCCTTATTAATAACGTCCATGTGTACCCTGTATAAATAGTGCCCCTTATTAATAATGTCCGTGTGTACCCTGTATAAATAGTGCCCCTTATTAATAATGTCCATGTGTACCCTGTATAAATAGTGCCCCTTATTAATAATGTCCGTGTGTACCCTGTATAAATAGTGCCCCTTATTAATAATGTCCGTGTGTACCCTGTATAAATAGTGCCCCTTATTAATAATGTCCGTGTGTGCCCTGTATAAATAGTGCCCCTTATTAATAATGCCCCGTGTGTACCCTGTATAAGTAGTGCCCCTTATTAATAATGTCCGTGTGTACCCTGTATAAATAGTGCCCCTTATTAATAATGTCCGTGTGTACCCTGTATAAATAGTGCCCCTTACTAATAATGTCCGTGTGTACCCTGTATAAATAGCGCCCCTTATACATAATGTCCGTGTGTACCCTGTATAAATAGTGCCCCTTATTAATAATGTCCGTGTGTACCCTGTATAAATAGTGCCCCTTATTAATAATGTCCGTGTGTACCCTGTATAGTACCCCTTATTAATAATGTCCCAGGTGTACCCTGTATAAATAGCGCCCCTTATTAATAATGTCCGTGTGTACCCTGTATAAATAGTGCCCCTTATTAATAATGTCTGTGTGTACCCTGTATAAATAGCGCCCCTTATTAATAATGTCCGTCTGTACCCTGTATAAATAGCGCCCCTTATTAATAATGTCCGTGTGTACCCTGTATAAATAGCGCCCCTTATTAATCATGTCCGTGTGTACCCTGTATAAATAGTGCCCCTTATTAATAATGTCCATGTGTACCCTGTATAAACAGCGCCCCTTATTAATAATGTCCGTGTGTGTCCTGTATAAATAGTGCCCCTTATTAATGTCCGTGTGTGCCCTGTATAAATAGTGCCCCTTATTAATAATGTCCGTGTGTACCCTGTATAAATAGTGCCCCTTATTAATAATGTCTGTGTGTACCCTGTATAAATAGCGCCCCTTATTAATAATGTCCGTGTGTACCCTGTATAAATAGTGCCCCTTATTAATAATGTCCGTGTGTACCCTGTATAAATAGTGCCCCTTACTAATAATGTCCGTGTGTATCCTGTATAAATAGCGCCCCTTATTAATAATGTCCGTGTGTACCCTGTATAAATAGTGCCCCTTATTAATAATGTCCCAGGTGTACCCTGTATAAATAGTGCCCCTTATTAATAATGTCCGTGTGTACTCTGTATAAATAGCGCCCCTTATTAATAATGTCCGTGTGTACCCTGTATAGTGCCCCTTATTAATAATGTCCCAGGTGTACCCTGTATAAATAGCGCCCCTTTTTAATAATGTCCGTGTGTACCCTGTATAAATAGTGCCCCTTATTAATAATGTCCCAGGTGTACCCTGTATAAATAGTGCCCCTTATTAATAATGTCCGTGTGTGCCCTGTATAAATAGTGCCCCTTATTAATAATGTCCGTGTGTACCCTGTATAAATAGTGCCCCTTATTAATCATTTCCGTGTGTGCCCTGTATAAATAGTGCCCCTTATTAATAATGTCCGTGTGTACCCTGTATAAATAGTGCCCCTTATTAATAATGTCCGTGTGTACCCTGTATAAATAGTGCCCCTTATTAATAATGTCCCAGGTGTACCCTGCATAAATAGTGCCCCTTATTAATAATGTCCGTGTGTACACTGTATAAATAGTGCCCCTTATTAATAATGTCCGTGTGTACCCTGTATAAATAGTGCCCCTTATTAATAATGTCCGTGTGTACCCTGTATAAATAGTGCCCCTTATTAATAATGTCCGTGTGTACCCTGTATAAATAGCGACCCTTATTAATCATGTCCGTGTGTACCCTGTATAAATAGTGCCCCTTATTAATAATGTCCGTGTGTACCCTGTATAAATAGTGCCCCTTATTAATAATGTCTGTGTGTACCCTGTATAAATAACGCCCCTTATTAATAATGTCCGTGTGTACCGTGTATAAATAGTGCCCCTTATTAATAATGTCCGTGTGTACCCTGTATAAATAGTGCCCCTTACTAATAAGGTCCGTGTGTACCCTGTATAAATAGCGCCCCTTATCAATAATGTCCGTGTGTGTCCTGTATAAATAGTGCCCCTTATTAATGTCTGTGTGTGCCCTGTATAAATAGTGCCCCTTATTAATAATGTCCGTGTGTACCCTGTATAAATAGTGCCCCTTATTAATAATGTCCGTGTGTACCCTGTATAAATAGTGCCCCTTATTAATAATGTCTGTGTGTGCCCTGTATAAATAGTGCCCCTTATTAATAATGTCCGTGTGTACCCTGTATAAATAGCGCCCCTTATTAATAATGTCCGTGTGTACCCTGTATAAATAGTGCCCCTTATTAATAATGTCCGTGTGTACCCTGTATAAATAGTGCCCCTTACTAATAATGTCCGTGTGTGCCCTGTATAAATAGTGCCCCTTATTAATAATGTCCGTGTGTACCCTGTATAAATAGTGCCCCTTATTAATAATGTCCGTGTGTACCCTGTATAAATAGTGCCCCTTACTAATAATGTCCGTGTGTACCCTGTATAAATAGCGCCCCTTATTAATAATGTCCGTGTGTACCCTGTATAAATAGTGCCCCTTATTAATAATGTCCATGTGTACCCTGTATAAATAGTGCCCCTTATTAATAATGTCCCAGGTGTACCCTGTATAAATAGTGCCCCTTATTAATAATGTCCGTGTGTACTCTGTATAAATAGCGCCCCTTATTAATAAAGTCCGTGTGTACCCTGTATAAATAGCGCCCCTTATTAATAATGTCCGTGTGTACCGTGTATAAATAGTGCCCCTTATTAATAATGTCCGTGTGTACCCTGTATAAATAGTGCCCCTTACTAATAATGTCCGTGTGTACCCTGTATAAATAGCGCCCCTTATTAATAATGTCCGTGTGTGTCCTGTATAAATAGTGCCCCTTATTAATGTCCGTGTGTACCCTGTATAAATAGCGCCCCTTATTAATAATGTCCGTGTGTACCCTGTATAAATAGTGCCCCTTATTAATAATGTCTGTGTGTACCCTGTATAAATAACGCCCCTTATCAATAATGTCCGTGTGTACCCTGTATAAATAGTGCCCCTTATTAATAATGTCCGTGTGTACCCTGTATAAATAGTGCCCCTTACTAATAATGTCCGTGTGTACCCTGTATAAATAGCGCCCCTTATTAATAATGTCCGTGTGTGTCCTGTATAAATAGTGCCCCTTATTAATGTCCGTGTGTGCCCTGTATAAATAGTGCCCCTTATTAATAATGTCCGTGTGTACCCTGTATAAATAGTGCCCCTTATTAATAATGTCTGTGTGTACCCTGTATAAATAGCGCCCCTTATTAATAATGTCCGTGTGTACCCTGTATAAATAGTGCCCCTTATTAATAATGTCCGTGTGTACCCTGTATAAATAGTGCCCCTTATTAATAATGTCCGTGTGTACCCTGTATAGTGCCCCTTATTAATAATGTCCCAGGTGTACCCTGTATAAATAGCGCCCCTTATTAATAATGTCCGTGTGTACCCTGTATAAATAGTGCCCCTTATTAATAATGTCCCAGGTGTACCCTGTATAAATAGTGCCCCTTATTAATAATGTCCGTGTGTACCCTGTATAAATAGCGCCCCTTATTAATAATGTCCGTGTGTACCCTGTATAAATAGTGCCCCTTATTAATAATGTCCGTGTGTACCCTGTATAAATAGTGCCCCTTATTAATAATGTCCGTGTGTACCCTGTATAAATAGTGCCCCTTATTAATAATGTCCGTGTGTACCCTGTATAAATAGTGCCCCTTATTAATAATGTCCGTGTGTACCCTGTATAAATAGTGCCCCTTATTAATAATGTCCGTGTGTACCCTGTATAAATAGTGCCCCTTATTAATAATGTCCGTGTGTACCCTGTATAAATAGTGCCCCTTATTAATAATGTCCGTGTGTACCCTGTATAAATAGTGCCCCTTATTAATAATGTCCGTGTGTACCCTGTATAAATAGTGCCCCTTATTAATAATGTCCGTGTGTACCCTGTATAAATAGTGCCCCTTATTAATAATGTCCGTGTGTACCCTGTATAAATAGTGCCCCTTATTAATAATGTCCGTGTGTACCCTGTATAAATAGTGCCCCTTATTAATAATGTCCGTGTGTACCCTGTATAAATAGTGCCCCTTATTAATAATGTCCGTGTGTACCCTGTATAAATAGTGCCCCTTATTAATAATGTCCCAGTGTGTACCCTGTATAAATAGTGCCCCTTATTAATAATGTCCGTGTGTACCCTGTATAAATAGTGCCCCTTATTAATAATGTCCCAGTGTGTACCCTGTATAAATAGCGCCCCTTATTAATAATGTCCGTGTGTACCCTGTATAAATAGCGCCCCTTATTAATAATGTCCGTGTGTACCCTGTATAAATAGCGCCCCTTATTAATAATGTCCGTGTGTACCCTGTATAAATAGTGCCCCTTATTAATAATGTCCGTGTGTACCCTGTATAAATAGTGCCCCTTATTAATAATGTCCGTGTGTACCCTGTATAAATAGTGCCCCTTATTAATAATGTCCGTGTGTGCCCTGTATAAATAGTGCCCCTTATTAATAATGTCCGTGTGTGCCCCGAAAAGGCCCCTATTAATAATGTCCGTGTGTGCCCTGTATAAATAGTGCCCCTTATTAATAATGTCCGTGTGTACACCCTATATAAATAGTGCCCCTTATTAATAATGTCCGTGTGTGCCCTGTATAAATAGTGCCCCTTATTAATAATGTCCGTGTGTACCCTGTATAAATAGTGCCCCTTATTAATAATGTCTGTGTGTACCCTGTATAAATAGCGCCCCTTATTAATAATGTCCGTGTGTACCCTGTATAAATAGTGCCCCTTATTAATAATGTCCGTGTGTACCCTGTATAAATAGTGCCCCTTACTAATAATGTCCGTGTGTACCCTGTACAAATAGCGCCCCTTATTAATAATGTCCGTGTGTACCCTGTATAAATAGTGCCCCTTATTAATAATGTCCGTGTGTACCCTGTATAAATAGTGCCCCTTATTAATAATGTCCGTGTGTACCCTGTATAATAGTGCCCCTTATTAATAATGTCCCAGGTGTACCCTGTATAAATAGTGCCCCTTATTAATAATGTCCGTGTGTACCCTGTATAAATAGTGCCCCTTATTAATAATGTCCCAGTGTGTACCCTGTATAAATAGTGCCCCTTATTAATAATGTCCATGTGTACTCTGTATAAATAGCGCCCCTTATTAATAATGTTCATGTGTACCCTGTATAAATAGCACCCCTTATTAATCATGTCCGTGTGTACCCTGTTATATATAGCGCCCCTTATTAATAATGTCCGTGTGTACCCCGTATAAATAGTGCCCCTTATTAATAATGTCCGTGTGTACCCTGTATAAATAGCGCCCCTTATTAGTAATGTCCGTGTGTACTCAGTATAAATAGTGCCCCTTATTAATAATGTCCGTGTGTGCCCTGTATAAATAGTGTCCCTTATTAATAATGTCCGTGTGTGCCCTGTATAAATAGTGCCCTTTATTAATAATGTCCGTGTGTACACCCTATATAAATAGCGCTCCTTATTAATAATGTCCGTGTGTGCCCTGTATAAATAGTGCCCCTTATTAATAATGTCCGTGTGTACCCTGTATAAATAGTGCTCCTTATTAATAATGTCTGTGTGTACCCTGTATAAATAGCGCCCCTTATTAATAATGTCCGTGTGTACCCTGTATAAATAGTGCCCCTTATTAATAATGTCCCAGTGTGTACCCTGTATAAATAGTGCCCCTTACTAATAATGTCCGTGTGTACCCTGTACAAATAGCGCCCCTTATTAATAATGTCCGTGTGTACCCTGTATAAATAGTGCCCCTTATTAATAATGTCCGTGTGTACCCTGTATAAATAGTGCCCCTTATTAATAATGTCCGTGTGTACCCTGTATAGTGCCCCTTATTAATAATGTCCCAGGTGTACCCTGTATAAATAGTGCCCCTTATTAATAATGTCCGTGTGTACCCTGTATAAATAGTGCCCCTTATTAATAATGTCCCAGTGTGTACCCTGTATAAATAGTGCCCCTTATTAATAATGTCCGTGTGTACCCTGTATAAATAGTGCCCCTTATTAATAATGTTCATGTGTACCCTGTATAAATAGCACCTGCCCTTATTAATCATGTCCGTGTGTACCCTGTATAATATAGCGCCCCTTATTAATAATGTCCGTGTGTACCCTGTATAAATAGTGCCCCTTATTAATAATGTCCGTGTGTGCCCTGTATAAATAGTGCCCCTTATTAATAATGTCCGTGTGTGCCCTGTATAAATAGTGCCCCTTATTAATAATGTCCGTGTGTACACCCTATATAAATAGCGCCCCTTATTAATAATGTCCGTGTGTGCCCTGTATAAATAGTGCCCCTTATTAATAATGTCCGTGTGTACCCTGTATAAATAGTGCCCCTTATTAATAATGTCCGCGTGTACCCTGTATAAATAGTGTCTCCCTTATTAATAATGTCTGTGTGTACCCTGTATAAATAGTGCCCCTTATTAATAATGTCAGTGTGTTCCCTGTATAAATAGTGCCCCTTATTAATAATGTCCGTGTGTGCCCTGTATAAATAGTGCCCCTTATTAATAATGTCCGTGTGTACCCTGTATAAATAGTGCCCCTTATTAATAATGTCCGCGTGTACCCTGTATAAATAGTGTCTCTTATTAATAATGTCTGTGTGTACCCTGTATAAATAGTGCCCCTTATTAATAATGTCAGTGTGTTCCCTGTATAAATAGTGCCCCTTATTAATAATGTCCGTGTGTACCCTGTATAAATAGTGCCCCTTATTAATAATGTCCGTGTGTACCCTGTATAAATAGTGCCCCTTACTAATAATGTCCGTGTGTACCCTGTATAAATAGCGCCCCTTATTAATAATGTCCGTGTGTACCCTGTATAAATAGTGCCCCTTATTAATAATGTCCGTGTGTACCCTGTATAAATAGTGCCCCTTATTAATAATGTCCGTGTGTACCCTGTTAATAGTGCCCCTTATTAATAATGTCCCAGTGTGTACCCTGTATAAATAGCGCCCCTTATTAATAATGTCCGTGTGTACCCTGTATAAATAGTGCCCCTTATTAATAATGTCCGTGTGTACCCTGTATAAATAGCGCCCCTCATCAATAATGTCCGTGTGTACCCTGTATAAATAGTGCCCCTTATTAATAATGTCCGTGTGTACCCTGATAAATAGTGCCCCTTACTAATAATGTCCGTGTGTACCCTGTATAAATAGCGCCCCTTATTAATAATGTCCGTGTGTGTCCTGTATAAATAGTGCCCCTTATTAATAATGTCCGTGTGTGCCCTGTATAAATAGTGCCCCTTATTAATAATGTCCGTGTGTACCCTGTATAAATAGCGCCCCTTATTAGTAATGTCCGTGTGTACCCAGTATAAATAGTGCCCCTTATTAATAATGTCCGTGTGTGCCCTGTATAAATAGTGCCCCTTATTAATAATGTCCGTGTGTGCCCTGTATAAATAGTGCCCCTTATTAATAATGTCCGTGTGTATACCCTATATAAATAGCGCCTCCTTATTAATAATGTCCGTGTGTGCCCTGTATAAATAGTGCCCCTTATTAATAATGTCCGTGTGTACCCTGTATAAATAGTGCCCCTTATTAATAATGTCTGTGTGTACCACCCTGTATAAATAGCGCCCCTTATTAATAATGTCCGTGTGTACCCTGTATAAATAGTGCCCCTTATTAATAATGTCCGTGTGTACCCTGTATAAATAGTGCCCCTTACTAATAATGTCCGTGTGTACCCTGTACAAATAGCGCCCCTTATTAATAATGTCCGTGTGTACCCTGTATAAATAGTGCCCCTTATTAATAATGTCCGTGTGTACCCTGTATAAATAGTGCCCCTTATTAATAATGTCCCAGGTGTACCCTGTATAAATAGTGCCCCTTATTAATAATGTCCGTGTGTACCCTGTATAAATAGTGCCCCTTATTAATCATGTCCGTGTGTACCCTGTATATATAGCGCCCCTTATTAATAATGTCCGTGTGTACCCTGTATAAATAGTGCCCCTTATTAATAATGTCCGTGTGTGCCCTGTATAAATAGTGCCCCTTATTAATAATGTCCGTGTGTGCCCTGTATAAATAGTGCCCTTTATTAATAATGTCCGTGCGTACCCTGTATAAATAGCGCCCCTTATTAATAATGTCCGTGTGTGCCCTGTATAAATAGTGCCCCTTATTAATAATGTCCGTGTGTACCCTGTATAAATAGTGCCCCTTATTAATAATGTCCGTGTGTACCCTGTATAAATAGTGCCCCTTATTAATAATGTCCCAGGTGTACCCAGTATAAATAGTGCCCCTTATTAATAATGTCCGTGTGTACTCTGTATAAATAGCGCCCCTTATTAATAATGTCCATGTGTACCCTGTATAAATAGCGCCCCTTATTAATCATGTCCGTGTGTACCCTGTATATATAGCGCCCCTTATTAATAATGTCCGTGTGTACCCTGTATAAATAGTGCCCCTTATTAATAATGTCCGTGTGTACCCTGTATAAATAGCGCCCCTTATTAGTAATGTCCGTGTGTACTCAGTATAAATAGTGCCCCTTATTAATAATGTCCGTGTGTGCCCTGTATAAATAGTGCCCCTTATTAATAATGTCCGTGTGTGCCCTGTATAAATAGTGCCCTTTATTAATAATGTCCGTGTTTACACCCTATATAAATAGTGCTCCTTATTAATAATGTCCGTGTGTGCCCTGTATAAATAGTGCCCCTTATTAATAATGTCCGTGTGTACCCTGTATAAATAGTGCTCCTTATTAATAATGTCTGTGTGTACCATGTATAAATAGCGCCCCTTATTAATAATGTCCGTGTGTACCCTGTATAAATAGTGCCCCTTATTAATAATGTCCGTGTGTACCCTGTATAAATAGTGCCCCTTACTAATAATGTCCGTGTGTACCCTGTACAAATAGCGCCCCTTATTAATAATGTCCGTGTGTACCCTGTATAAATAGTGCCCCTTATTAATAATGTCCGTGTGTACCCTGTATAAATAGTGCCCCTTATTAATAATGTCCGTGTGTACCCTGTTATAGTGCCCCTTATTAATAATGTCCCAGGTGTACCCTGTATAAATAGTGCCCCTTATTAATAATGTCCGTGTGTACCCTGTATAAATAGTGCCCCTTATTAATAATGTCCCAGTGTGTACCCTGTATAAATAGTGCCCCTTATTAATAATGTCCATGTGTACTCTGTATAAATAGCGCCCCTTATTAATAATGTCCATGTGTACCCTGTATAAATAGCGCCCCTTATTAATCATGTCCGTGTGTACCCTGTATATATAGCGCCCCTTATTAATAATGTCCGTGTGTACCCCGTATAAATAGTGCCCCTTATTAATAATGTCCGTGTGTACCCTGTATAAATAGCGCCCCTTATTAGTAATGTCCGTGTGTACTCAGTATAAATAGTGCCCCTTATTAATAATGTCCGTGTGTGCCCTGTATAAATAGTGTCCCTTATTAATAATGTCCGTGTGTGCCCTGTATAAATAGTGCCCTTTATTAATAATGTCCGTGTTTACACCCTATATAAATAGTGCCCCTTATTAATAATGTCCGTGTGTGCCCTGTATAAATAGTGCCCCTTATTAATAATGTCCGTGTGTACCCTGTATAAATAGTGCTCCTTATTAATAATGTCTGTGTGTACCCTGTATAAATAGCGCCCCTTATTAATAATGTCCGTGTGTACCCTGTATAAATAGTGCCCCTTATTAATAATGTCCGTGTGTACCCTGTATAAATAGTGCCCCTTACTAATAATGTCCGTGTGTACCCTGTACAAATAGCGCCCCTTATTAATAATGTCCGTGTGTACCCTGTATAAATAGTGCCCCTTATTAATAATGTCCGTGTGTACCCTGTATAAATAGTGCCCCTTATTAATAATGTCCGTGTGTACCCTGTAATAGTGCCCCTTATTAATAATGTCCCAGTGTGTACCCTGTATAAATAGTGCCCCTTATTAATAATGTCCGTGTGTACCCTGTATAAATAGTGCCCCTTATTAATAATGTCCCAGGTGTACCCTGTATAAATAGTGCCCCTTATTAATAATGTCCATGTGTACTCTGTATAAATAGCGCCCCTTATTAATAATGTTCATGTGTACCCTGTATAAATAGCGCCCCTTATTAATCATGTCCGTGTGTACCCTGTATATATAGCGCCCCTTATTAATAATGTCCGTGTGTACCCCGTATAAATAGTGCCCCTTATTAATAATGTCCGTGTGTACCCTGTATAAATAGCGCCCCTTATTAGTAATGTCCGTGTGTACTCAGTATAAATAGTGCCCCTTATTAATAATGTCCGTGTGTGCCCTGTATAAATAGTGTCCCTTATTAATAATGTCCGTGTGTGCCCTGTATAAATAGTGCCCCTTATTAATAATGTCCGTGTGTACACCCTATATAAATAGCGCCCCTTATTAATAATGTCCGTGTGTGCCCTGTATAAATAGTGCCCCTTATTAATAATGTCCGTGTGTACCCTGTATAAATAGTGCCCCTTATTAATAATGTCTGTGTGTACCCTGTATAAATAGCGCCCCTTATTAATAATGTCCGTGTGTACCCTGTATAAATAGTGCCCCTTATTAATAATGTCCCAGTGTGTACCCTGTATAAATAGTGCCCCTTACTAATAATGTCCGTGTGTACCCTGTACAAATAGCGCCCCTTATTAATAATGTCCGTGTGTACCCTGTATAAATAGTGCCCCTTATTAATAATGTCCGTGTGTACCCTGTATAAATAGTGCCCCTTATTAATAATGTCCGTGTGTACCCTGTAATAGTGCCCCTTATTAATAATGTCCCAGTGTGTACCCTGTATAAATAGTGCCCCTTATTAATAATGTCCGTGTGTACCCTGTATAAATAGTGCCCCTTATTAATAATGTCCCAGTGTGTACCCTGTATAAATAGTGCCCCTTATTAATAATGTCCGTGTGTACCCTGTATAAATAGTGCCCCTTATTAATAATGTTCATGTGTACCCTGTATAAATAGCACCCCTTATTAATCATGTCCGTGTGTACCCTGTATATATAGCGCCCCTTATTAATAATGTCCGTGTGTACCCTGTATAAATAGTGCCCCTTATTAATAATGTCCGTGTGTACCCTGTATAAATAGTGCCCCTTATTAATAATGTCCGTGTGTACCCTGTATAAATAGTGCCCCTTATTAATAATGTCCGTGTGTACACCCTGTATAAATAGCGCCCCTTATTAATAATGTCCGTGTGTGCCCTGTATAAATAGTGCCCCTTATTAATAATGTCCGTGTGTACCCTGTATAAATAGTGCCCCTTATTAATAATGTCCGTGTGTACCCTGTATAAATAGTGCCCCTTATTAATAATGTCTGTGTGTACCCTGTATAAATAGTGCCCCTTATTAATAATGTCAGTGTGTACCCTGTATAAATAGTGCCTCCTTATTAATAATGTCCGTGTGTACCCTGTATAAATAGTGCCCCTTATTAATAATGTCCGTGTGTACCCTGTATAAATAGTGCCCCTTATTAATAATGTCCGGCCGTGTACCCTGTATAAATAGTGCCCCTTATTAATAATGTCCGTGTGTACCCTGTATAAATAGTGCCCCTTATTAATAATGTCCGTGTGTACCCTGTATAAATAGTGCCCCTTATTAATAATGTCCGTGTGTACCCTGTATAAATAGTGCCCCTTATTAATAATGTCCGTGTGTACCCTGTATAAATAGTGCCCCTTATTAATAATGTCCGTGTGTACCCTGTATAAATAGCGCCCCTTATTAATAATGTCCGTGTGTACCCTGTATAAATAGTGCCCCTTATTAATAATGTCCGTGTGTACCCTGTATAAATAGTGCCCCTTATTAATAATGTCCGTGTGTACCCTGTATAGTGCCCCTTATTAATAATGTCCCAGGTGTACCCTGTATAAATAGCGCCCCTTATTAATAATGTCCGTGTGTACCCTGTATAAATAGTGCCCCTTATTAATAATGTCTGTGTGTACCCTGTATAAATAGCGCCCCTTATTAATAATGTCCGTGTGTACCCTGTATAAATAGTGCCCCTTATTAATAATGTCCGTGTGTACCCTGTATAAATAGTGCCCCTTATTAATAATGTCCGTGTGTACCCTGTATAAATAGCGCCCCTTATTAATAATGTCCGTGTGTGCCCTGTATAAATAGTGCCCCTTATTAATAATGTCCGTGTGTGCCCTGTATAAATAGTGCCCCTTATTAATAATGTCCGTGTGTGCCCTGTATAAATAGTGCCCCTTATTAATAATGTCTGTGTGTACCCTGTATAAATAGCGCCCCTTATTAATAATGTCCGTGTGTACCCTGTATAAATAGCGCCCCTTATTAATAATGTCCGTGTGTACCCTGTATAAATAGTGCCCCTTATTAATAATGTCCGTGTGTACCCTGTATAAATAGTGCCCCTTACTAA
This sequence comes from Leptodactylus fallax, assembly GCA_947044405.1. Taxonomy (NCBI): domain Eukaryota; kingdom Metazoa; phylum Chordata; class Amphibia; order Anura; family Leptodactylidae; genus Leptodactylus; species Leptodactylus fallax. Next base: position 822,480 of record CAMRHE010000603.1, read on the forward strand.
TAATGTCCGTGTGTACCCTGTATAAATAGCGCCCCTTATTAATAATGTCCGTGTGTACCCTGTATAAATAGTGCCCCTTATTAATAATGTCCGCGTGTACCCTGTATAAATAGTGTCTCTTATTAATAATGTCTGTGTGTACCCTGTATAAATAGTGCCCCTTATTAATAATGTCAGTGTGTTCCCTGTATAAATAGTGCTCCTTATTAATAATGTCCGTGTGTACCCTGTATAATTAGTGCCCCTTATTAATAATGTCCGTGTGTACCCTGTATAATTAGTGCCCCTTATTAATAACGTCCATGTGTACCCTGTATAAATAGTGCCCCTTATTAATAATGTCCGTGTGTACCCTGTATAAATAGTGCCCCTTATTAATAATGTCCATGTGTACCCTGTATAAATAGTGCCCCTTATTAATAATGTCCGTGTGTACCCTGTATAAATAGTGCCCCTTATTAATAATGTCCGTGTGTACCCTGTATAAATAGTGCCCCTTATTAATAATGTCCGTGTGTGCCCTGTATAAATAGTGCCCCTTATTAATAATGCCCCGTGTGTACCCTGTATAAGTAGTGCCCCTTATTAATAATGTCCGTGTGTACCCTGTATAAATAGTGCCCCTTATTAATAATGTCCGTGTGTACCCTGTATAAATAGTGCCCCTTACTAATAATGTCCGTGTGTACCCTGTATAAATAGCGCCCCTTATACATAATGTCCGTGTGTACCCTGTATAAATAGTGCCCCTTATTAATAATGTCCGTGTGTACCCTGTATAAATAGTGCCCCTTATTAATAATGTCCGTGTGTACCCTGTATATAGTACCCCTTATTAATAATGTCCCAGGTGTACCCTGTATAAATAGCGCCCCTTATTAATAATGTCCGTGTGTACCCTGTATAAATAGTGCCCCTTATTAATAATGTCTGTGTGTACCCTGTATAAATAGCGCCCCTTATTAATAATGTCCGTCTGTACCCTGTATAAATAGCGCCCCTTATTAATAATGTCCGTGTGTACCCTGTATAAATAGCGCCCCTTATTAATCATGTCCGTGTGTACCCTGTATAAATAGTGGCCCTGCCCCTTATTAATAATGTCCATGTGTACCCTGTATAAACAGCGCCCCTTATTAATAATGTCCGTGTGTGCCCTGTATAAATAGTGCCCCTTATTTAATGTCCGTGTGTGCCCTGTATAAATAGTGCCCCTTATTAATAATGTCCGTGTGTACCCTGTATAAATAGTGCCCCTTATTAATAATGTCCGTGTGTACCCTGTATAAATAGCGCCCCTTATTAATAATGTCCGTGTGTACCCTGTATAAATAGTGCCCCTTATTAATAATGTCCGTGTGTACCCTGTATAAATAGTGCCCCTTACTAATAATGTCCGTGTGTATCCTGTATAAATAGCGCCCCTTATTAATAATGTCCGTGTGTACCCTGTATAAATAGTGCCCCTTATTAATAATGTCCCAGTGTGTACCCTGTATAAATAGTGCCCCTTATTAATAATGTCCGTGTGTACTCTGTATAAATAGCGCCCCTTATTAATAATGTCCGTGTGTACCCTGTATAGTGCCCCTTATTAATAATGTCCCAGGTGTACCCTGTATAAATAGCGCCCCTTTTTAATAATGTCCGTGTGTACCCTGTATAAATAGTGCCCCTTATTAATAATGTCCCAGGTGTACCCTGTATAAATAGTGCCCCTTATTAATAATGTCCGTGTGTGCCCTGTATAAATAGTGCCCCTTATTAATAATGTCCGTGTGTACCCTGTATAAATAGTGCCCCTTATTAATCATTTCCGTGTGTGCCCTGTATAAATAGTGCCCCTTATTAATAATGTCCGTGTGTACCCTGTATAAATAGTGCCCCTTATTAATAATGTCCGTGTGTACCCTGTATAAATAGTGCCCCTTATTAATAATGTCCGTGTGTACCCTGTATAAATAGTGCCCCTTATTAATAATGTCCCAGGTGTACCCTGCATAAATAGTGCCCCTTATTAATAATGTCCGTGTGTACACTGTATAAATAGTGCCCCTTATTAATAATGTCCGTGTGTACCCTGTATAAATAGTGCCCCTTATTAATAATGTCCGTGTGTACCCTGTATAAATAGTGCCCCTTATTAATAATGTCCGTGTGTACCCTGTATAAATAGCGCCCCTTATTAATCATGTCCGTGTGTACCCTGTATAAATAGTGCCCCTTATTAATAATGTCCGTGTGTACCCTGTATAAATAGTGCCCCTTATTAATAATGTCTGTGTGTACCCTGTATAAATAACGCCCCTTATTAATAATGTCCGTGTGTACCGTGTATAAATAGTGCCCCTTATTAATAATGTCCGTGTGTACCCTGTATAAATAGTGCCCCTTACTAATAAGGTCCGTGTGTACCCTGTATAAATAGCGCCCCTTATCAATAATGTCCGTGTGTGTCCTGTATAAATAGTGCCCCTTATTAATGTCTGTGTGTGCCCTGTATAAATAGTGCCCCTTATTAATAATGTCCGTGTGTACCCTGTATAAATAGTGCCCCTTATTAATAATGTCCGTGTGTACCCTGTATAAATAGTGCCCCTTATTAATAATGTCTGTGTGTGCCCTGTATAAATAGTGCCCCTTATTAATAATGTCCGTGTGTACCCTGTATAAATAGCGCCCCTTATTAATAATGTCCGTGTGTACCCTGTATAAATAGTGCCCCTTATTAATAATGTCCGTGTGTACCCTGTATAAATAGTGCCCCTTACTAATAATGTCCGTGTGTGCCCTGTATAAATAGTGCCCCTTATTAATAATGTCCGTGTGTACCCTGTATAAATAGTGCCCCTTATTAATAATGTCCGTGTGTACCCTGTATAAATAGTGCCCCTTACTAATAATGTCCGTGTGTACCCTGTATAAATAGCGCCCCTTATTAATAATGTCCGTGTGTACCCTGTATAAATAGTGCCCCTTATTAATAATGTCCATGTGTACCCTGTATAAATAGTGCCCCTTATTAATAATGTCCCAGGTGTACCCTGTATAAATAGTGCCCCTTATTAATAATGTCCGTGTGTACCCTGTATAAATAGCGCCCCTTATTAATAAAGTCCGTGGCCCTAAATAGCGCCCCTTATTAATAA
>CAMRHE010000604.1:0-62500 GCA_947044405.1 Leptodactylus fallax
GTTATAACGCCCGCCCTGAGTATTAGCAGCCGCCTCTGTACTGCAACACGAGGGAGCAAAGTGTTATAAAGGGGCAAGAAAAATGGTGTCCGCAAACCAAAGTGCCTTAGACGGCCCCGTCCTGACTAAGGACCCTCCACGGGCCCCACCACCTGTTACAGATCAATAACTTAAAACCTATCCATGTCTTACACAGGGGAGTGGCTCGTTACAGTGTATCAGATCCTTACCCCAGTGTGAGCAGGACATGGTGAAGACCAGCCCTTGTGGCTTTCCCATTCATTGACAGAAAGCAGAGATCTTACAAATGTTAGTGAATTAAAAAAAAACTAAAAAGTTTCAGAACTTTTCTTCCTTTTTTTTACTATGCAATGATCGAACGTAATAGATCCAAAATTCTGTTCTGATAAATTTTTGTTATATATTTTTAGTGTATATATTAGAGCGCCACTTTCCTGATCCAGAGCTCCAGATCCTCTGCTGAGATATAGAGGTGAATGATACGTTTTACCTGCTGCCGCCACTAGAGGGAGCTCACTGCGTACTGATTGTACATTGGCCTCCATAGTAAGCGGTAAGGGAAGGGTTGGGATTGTCTTCATAAGTGACGGATTTCATGTCCTACTCTACCTCCTGAATAGTGACCACCACTAATAGCGCCCCCTGCTGGCTGCTGTAACTCTGAGGATTAGTTATCAAGTCTCAGAAAACCACTTTAAGACCAGTATCCAGCTTTTCCCAGACTCTGAAAGGCATGCCTATTGTCTGTTTTGACAGGGATGTATAGCTTTGATTCATGAATACAATGCTTATGTTACAGTGAAGACTGACACAGGAATAGCAGTAGAAGAATGTATCTAACTCTGCTTTCCAAAGGCTCTGATTCGGATACTCAGGCGATGACCCAAGAGTGGGGAGCGCTGAATTTTTATTACATAATGAATTAAGCTTCCCATTCACACCCCGACGTGCCTTGATCATTCCTCACGTTCCGTCTGACAGTCGGTGCCTTCCAGAGTCCTGGATTCCACTTTTTTGGAAAAAAAATTTCTATTTTTTAAATTATATATTTAAAGGGAATTTCCAGAATTTTGATAATGAAGACTTGTCCTTCGGATAGGTCATCGGTATCAGATCTGTGGTTGCCCAACACTTGCCATCCCCTCCGGATAGCCGGAGCCACAGCGCCACGCACCGTGTAGTGGCCATGACTGAGTACTGCAGCTCAGCTCCCATTTGAGTGAATGGAAATGAGCTGCAGTAACCCAGTTTGACCACTGTGCAGTGCATGGAGCTGATCGGTGGGGGTGCCTGGTGTCTGATACAGAAGACCTATCCTAAGGACAAGTCATCAGTAACTAAATATGGAGAAATCCCTTTAATACAGCATACCAGTGTGTGTTCTTTTACTCCGTTGATTTGCGGTGTCGCGGTTGCGTCCTGCGTGTCAGTTTGCCGTGACGTTGTCTTATTATAACCCGCATTGTTCCTATTTATTGAGTGATAATAAAATATTCTATTTTCTACTTTTCCCTCGTGTCTGTGTGACGTGTGCGATAAAGTTATGTAAGTAAGTAAGCAGAGCGTCAGTGTAAAGCATGGGGGACAGAGCAGCAGATTATACACAACAGCCTGAGTAAGCGGAGCGTCAGTGTAAAGCATGGGGGACAGAGCAGCAGATTATACACAGCAGCCTGAGTAAGCAGAGCGTCAGTGTAAAGCATGGGGGACAGAGCAGCAGATTATACACAGCAGCCTGAGTAAGCGGAGCGTCAGTGTAAAGCATGGGGGACAGAGCAGCAGATTATACACAGCAGCCTGAGTAAGCGGAGCGTCAGTGTAAAGCATGGGGGACAGAGCAGCAGATTATACACAGCAGCCTGAGTAAGCAGAGCGTCAGTGTAAAGCATGGGGGACAGAGCAGCAGATTATACACAGCAGCCTGAGTAAGCAGAGCGTCAGTGTAAAGCATGGGGGACAGAGCAGCAGATTATACACAGCAGCCTGAGTAAGCGGAGCGTCAGTGTAAAGCATGGGGGACAGAGCAGCAGATTATACACAACAGCCTGAGTAAGCGGAGCGTCAGTGTAAAGCATGGGGGACAGAGCAGCAGATTATACACAACAGCCTGAGTAAGCGGAGCGTCAGTGTAAAGCATGGGGGACAGAGCAGCAGATTATACACAGCAGCCTGAGTAAGCGGAGCGTCAGTGTAAAGCATGGGGGACACAGCAGATTATACACAACAGCCTGAGTAAGCGGAGCGTCAGTGTAAAGCATGGGGGACACAGCAGATTATACACAACAGCCTGAGTAAGCAGAGCGTCAGTGTAAAGCATGGGGGACAGAGCAGCAGATTATACACAACAGCCCCTGAGTAAGCGGAGCGTCAGTGTAAAGCATGGGGGACAGAGCAGCAGATTATACACAACAGCCTGAGTAAGCGGAGCGTCAGTGTAAAGCATGGGGGACAGAACAGATTATACACAACAGCCTGAGTAAGCAGAGCGTCAGTGTAAAGCATGGGGGACAGAGCAGCAGATTATACACAACAGCCTGAGTAAGCGGAGCGTCGGTGTAAAGCATGGGGGACAGAGCAGATTATACACAACAGCCTGAGTTAGCAGAGCGTCAGTGTAAAGCATGGGGGACACAGCAGATTATACACAACAGCCTGAGTAAGCGGAGCGTCAGTGTAAAGCATGGGGGACAGAGCAGCAGATTATACACAACAGCCCCTGAGTAAGCGGAGCGTCAGTGTAAAGCATGGGGGACACAGCAGATTATACACAACAGCCTGAGTAAGCGGAGCGTCAGTGTAAAGCATGGGGGACAGAGCAGATTATACACAACAGCCTGAGTAAGCGGAGCGTCGGTGTAAAGCATGGGGGACAGAGCAGATTATACACAACAGCCTGAGTAAGCGGAGCGTCAGTGTAAAGCATGGGGGACAGAGCAGATTATACACAACAGCCTGAGTAAGCGGAGCGTCAGTGTAAAGCATGGGGGACAGAACAGATTATACACAACAGCCTGAGTAAGCGGAGCGTCAGTGTAAAGCATGGGGGACAGAGCAGATTATACACAACAGCCTGAGTAAGCAGAGCGTCAGTGTAAAGCATGGGGGACAGAACAGATTATATACAACAGCCTGAGTAAGCGGAGCGTCAGTGTAAAGCATGGGGGACAAACAGATTATATACAACAGCCTGAGTAAGCGGAGCGTCGGTGTAAAGCATGGGGGACACAGCAGATTATACACAACAGCCTGAGTAAGCGGAGCGTCGGTGTAAAGCATGGGGGACACAGCAGATTATACACAACAGCCTGAGTAAGCGGAGAGTCAGTGTAAAGCATGGGGGACAGAGCAGCAGATTATACACAACAGCCTGAGTAAGCGGAGCATTAGTGTAAAGCATGGGGGACAGAGCAGATTATACACAACAGCCTGAGTAAGCGGAGCGTCAGTGTAAAGCATGGGGGACAGAGCAGATTATACACAACAGCCTGAGTAAGCGGAGCGTCAGTGTAAAGCATGGGGGACACAGCAGATTATACACAACAGCCTGAGTAAGCGGAGCGTCAGTGTAAAGCATGGGGGACAGAGCAGCAGATTATACACAACAGCCTGAGTAAGCAGACCGTCAGTGTAAAGCATGGGGGACACAGCAGATTATACACAACAGCCTGAGTAAGCGGAGCGTCAGTGTAAAGCATGGGGGACACAGCAGATTATACACAACAGCCTGAGTAAGCAGAGCGTCAGTGTAAAGCATGGGGGACAGAGCAGCAGATTATACACAACAGCCTGAGTAAACAGAGCGTCAGTGTAAAGCATGGGGGACAGAGCAGATTATACACAACAGCCTGAGTAAGCGGAGCGTCAGTGTAAAGCATGGGGGACACAGCAGATTATACACAACAGCCTGAGAAAGCGGAGCGTCCGTGTAAAGCATGGGGGACAGAGCAGCAGATTATACACAACAGCCTGAGTTAGCAGAGCGTCAGTGTAAAGCATGGGGGACAGAGCAGCAGATTATACACAACAGCCTGAGTAAGCAGAGCGTCAGTGTAAAGCATGGGGGACAGAGCAGCAGATTATACACAACAGCCCCTGAGTAAGCGGAGCGTCAGTGTAAAGCATGGGGGACACAGCAGATTATACACAACAGCCTGAGTAAGCGGAGAGTCAGTGTAAAGCATGGGGGACAGAGCAGATTATACACAACAGCCTGAGTAAGCGGAGCGTCAGTGTAAAGCATGTGGGACAGAACAGATTATATACAACAGCCTGAGTAAGCAGAGCGTCAGTGTAAAGCATGGGGGACAGAACAGATTATATACAACAGCCTGAGTAAGCGGAGCGTCGGTGTAAAGCATGGGGGACACAGCAGATTATACACAACAGCCTGAGTAAGCGGAGCGTCAGTGTAAAGCATGGGGGACAGAGCAGATTATACACAACAGCCTGAGTAAGCGGAGCGTCGGTGTAAAGCATGGGGGACAGAGCAGATTATACACAACAGCCTGAGTAAGCAGAGCGTCAGTGTAAAGCATGGGGGACAGAACAGATTATATACAACAGCCTGAGTAAGCGGAGCGTCAGTGTAAAGCATGGGGGACAAACAGATTATATACAACAGCCTGAGTAAGCGGAGCGTCGGTGTAAAGCATGGGGGACACAGCAGATTATACACAACAGCCTGAGTAAGCGGAGCGTCGGTGTAAAGCATGGGGGACAGAGCAGATTATACACAACAGCCTGAGTAAGCGGAGCGTCAGTGTAAAGCATGGGGGACACAGCAGATTATACACAACAGCCTGAGTAAGCGGAGAGTCAGTGTAAAGCATGGGGGACAGAGCAGCAGATTATACACAACAGCCTGAGTAAGCGGAGCATTAGTGTAAAGCATGGGGGACAGAGCAGATTATACACAACAGCCTGAGTAAGCGGAGCGTCAGTGTAAAGCATGGGGGACAGAGCAGATTATACACAACAGCCTGAGTAAGCGGAGCGTCAGTGTAAAGCATGGGGGACACAGCAGATTATACACAACAGCCTGAGTAAGCGGAGCGTCAGTGTAAAGCATGGGGGACAGAGCAGCAGATTATACACAACAGCCTGAGTAAGCAGACCGTCAGTGTAAAGCATGGGGGACACAGCAGATTATACACAACAGCCTGAGTAAGCGGAGCGTCAGTGTAAAGCATGGGGGACACAGCAGATTATACACAACAGCCTGAGTAAGCAGAGCGTCAGTGTAAAGCATGGGGGACAGAGCAGCAGATTATACACAACAGCCTGAGTAAACAGAGCGTCAGTGTAAAGCATGGGGGACAGAGCAGATTATACACAACAGCCTGAGTAAGCGGAGCGTCAGTGTAAAGCATGGGGGACACAGCAGATTATACACAACAGCCTGAGAAAGCGGAGCGTCCGTGTAAAGCATGGGGGGACAGAGCAGCAGATTATACACAACAGCCTGAGTTAGCAGAGCGTCAGTGTAAAGCATGGGGGACACAGCAGATTATACACAACAGCCTGAGTAAGCGGAGCGTCAGTGTAAAGCATGGGGGACAGAGCAGCAGATTATACACAACAGCCTGAGTAAGCAGAGCGTCAGTGTAAAGCATGGGGGACAGAGCAGCAGATTATACACAACAGCCCCTGAGTAAGCGGAGCGTCAGTGTAAAGCATGGGGGACACAGCAGATTATACACAACAGCCTGAGTAAGCGGAGAGTCAGTGTAAAGCATGGGGGACAGAGCAGATTATACACAACAGCCTGAGTAAGCGGAGCGTCAGTGTAAAGCATGGGGGACAGAACAGATTATATACAACAGCCTGAGTAAGCAGAGCGTCAGTGTAAAGCATGGGGGACAGAACAGATTATATACAACAGCCTGAGTAAGCGGAGCGTCGGTGTAAAGCATGGGGGACACAGCAGATTATACACAACAGCCTGAGTAAGCGGAGCGTCAGTGTAAAGCATGGGGGACAGAGCAGATTATACACAACAGCCTGAGTAAGCGGAGCGTCGGTGTAAAGCATGGGGGACAGAGCAGATTATACACAACAGCCTGAGTAAGCGGAGCGTCAGTGTAAAGCATGGGGGACAGAGCAGATTATACACAACAGCCTGAGTAAGCGGAGCGTCAGTGTAAAGCATGGGGGACAGAACAGATTATACACAACAGCCTGAGTAAGCGGAGCGTCAGTGTAAAGCATGGGGGACAGAGCAGATTATACACAACAGCCTGAGTAAGCAGAGCGTCAGTGTAAAGCATGGGGGACAGAACAGATTATATACAACAGCCTGAGTAAGCGGAGCGTCAGTGTAAAGCATGGGGGACAAACAGATTATATACAACAGCCTGAGTAAGCGGAGCGTCGGTGTAAAGCATGGGGGACACAGCAGATTATACACAACAGCCTGAGTAAGCGGAGCGTCGGTGTAAAGCATGGGGGACACAGCAGATTATACACAACAGCCTGAGTAAGCAGAGCGTCAGTGTAAAGCATGGGGGACAGAGCAGCAGATTATACACAACAGCCTGAGTAAACAGAGCGTCAGTGTAAAGCATGGGGGACAGAGCAGATTATACACAACAGCCTGAGTAAGCGGAGCGTCAGTGTAAAGCATGGGGGACACAGCAGATTATACACAACAGCCTGAGAAAGCGGAGCGTCCGTGTAAAGCATGGGGGACAGAGCAGCAGATTATACACAACAGCCTGAGTTAGCAGAGCGTCAGTGTAAAGCATGGGGGACACAGCAGATTATACACAACAGCCTGAGTAAGCGGAGCGTCAGTGTAAAGCATGGGGGACAGAGCAGCAGATTATACACAACAGCCTGAGTAAGCAGAGCGTCAGTGTAAAGCATGGGGGACAGAGCAGCAGATTATACACAACAGCCCCTGAGTAAGCGGAGCGTCAGTGTAAAGCATGGGGGACACAGCAGATTATACACAACAGCCTGAGTAAGCGGAGAGTCAGTGTAAAGCATGGGGGACAGAGCAGATTATACACAACAGCCTGAGTAAGCGGAGCGTCAGTGTAAAGCATGGGGGACAGAACAGATTATATACAACAGCCTGAGTAAGCAGAGCGTCAGTGTAAAGCATGGGGGACAGAACAGATTATATACAACAGCCTGAGTAAGCGGAGCGTCGGTGTAAAGCATGGGGGACACAGCAGATTATACACAACAGCCTGAGTAAGCGGAGCGTCAGTGTAAAGCATGGGGGACAGAGCAGATTATACACAACAGCCTCAGTAAGCGGAGCGTCAGTGTAAAGCATGGGGGACACAGCAGCAGATTATACACAACAGCCTGAGTAAGCGGAGCGTCAGTGTAAAGCATGGGGGACACAGCAGATTATACACAACAGCCTGAGTAAGCAGAGCGTCAGTGTAAAGCATGGGGGACACAGCAGATTATACACAACAGCCTGAGTAAGCGGAGCGTCAGTGTAAAGCATGGGGGACACAGCAGATTATACACAACAGCCTGAGTAAGCGGAGCGTCAGTGTAAAGCATGGGGGACACAGCAGATTATACACAACAGCCTGAGTAAGCGGAGCGTCAGTGTAAAGCATGGGGGACAGAGCAGCAGATTATACACAACAGCCTGAGTAAACAGAGCGTCAGTGTAAAGCATAGGGGACAGAGCAGATTATACACAACAGCCTGAGTAAGCGGAGCGTCAGTGTAAAGCATGGGGGACAGAGCAGATTATACACAACAGCCTGAGTAAGCGGAGCGTCAGTGTAAAGCATGGGGGACACAGCAGATTATACACAACAGCCTGAGTAAGCGGAGCGTCAGTGTAAAGCATGGGGGACACAGCAGATTATACACAACAGCCTGAGTAAGCAGAGCGTCAGTGTAAAGCATGGGGGACAGAGCAGCAGATTATACACAACAGCCTGAATAAGCGGAGCGTCAGTGTAAAGCATGGGGGACAGAACAGATTATACACAACAGCCTGAGTAAGCGGAGCGTCAGTGTAAAGCATGGGGGACACAGCAGATTATACACAACAGCCTGAGTAAGCAGACCGTCAGTGTAAAGCATGGGGGACAGAGCAGCAGATTATACACAACAGCCTGAGTAAGCGGAGCGTCAGTGTAAAGCATGGGGGACAGAACAGATTATACACAACAGCCTGAGTAAGCGGAGCGTCAGTGTAAAGCATGGGGGACAAAGCAGATTATACACAACAGCCTGAGTAAGCAGAGCGTCAGTGTAAAGCATGGGGGACAGAGCAGCAGATTATACACAACAGCCTGAGTAAGTGGAGCGTCGGTGTAAAGCATGGGGGACAGAACAGATTATACACAACAGCCTGAGTAAGCGGAGCGTCAGTGTAAAGCATAGGGGACAGAACAGATTATACACAACAGCCTGAGTAAGCGGAGCGTCGGTGTAAAGCATGGGGGACAGAACAGATTATACACAACAGCCTGAGTAAGCGGAGCGTCAGTGTAAAGCATGGGGGATTGAGAAGACTTTGCTTGCTATGTTTGCAGAGCTGCATGGGACCTTCTGTTTCGGGGTCTGTGGGTGGTTTCGCTCCTTACAGCAGGAGTCTTTGAGGAGCTAGCCCTCTTATTAGTGTCTCTAATAAGGACGTGCAGAGCTTAGAGGAAGTGTCTGGTGTCCAGCTGAAAAGGACTAATGGGAGGAGCCTATGGGGAAAGGCCTATCAGCCAATCACCATAGTCGAGAACTCAAGTTTGCACCATCTTGTGGCTCAACTGTTGCAGCTCTGCCCTGCACACAACCACAGTGGGGCGCTGCAATCCCCAAACCTGGTGGAAGTTTTTATAGACACAAGTTATGCCTGAGGTGTAATACACTGGAGGAAAGTATTGGGGCGCGTACACATTACACCTACAGGTTCCCTTTTTAAGTCCATAGGAATTAACAAGGACTTGGCAGACTTGCCAATTTTTGAAAACTTATTTCAAGGAGATGTGGGTTGTAGTGCATAGAGCGCCAAATTATAGGCCACGCCCCTATATACAGGACAAAAATCACCGGACTAAAGAGTGCCCTATATAAGAATGCCAGGATACGTAATACTGCCCCTTCCCATGTGCTATATACTACTGCATCCTAGCAGGAGACAGCAGCGGTATACATATATGTATGTATCACGCAGGTAACTTGTATATATAGTAGTTATATTCTTGTACATGGAGCAGTATTATAGTAGTTATATTCTTGTACATAGGAGCAGTATTATAGTAGTTATATTCTTGTACATAGGGGCAGTATTATAGTAGTTATATTCTTGTACATAGGAGTAGTATTATAGTAGTTATATTCTTGTACATAGGAGTAGTATTATAGTAGTTATATTCTTGTACATAGGAGGAAGTATTATAGTAGTAATATTCTTGTACATAGGAGGAAGTATTATAGTAGTAATATTCTTGTACATAGGAGGTAGTATTATAGTAGTTATATTCTTGTACATAGAAGGTAGTATTATAGTAGTTATATTCTTGTACATAGGAGCAGTATTATAGTACTTATATCCTTGTACATAGGGGGCAGTATTATAGTAGTTATATTCTTGTACATAGGAGGTAGTATTATAGTAGTTATATTCTTGTACATAGGGGCAGTATTATAGTAGTTATATTCTTGTACATAGGAGGTAGTATTATAGTAGTTATATTCTTGTACATAGGGGGCAGTATTATAGTAGTTATATTCTTGTACATAGGAGGTAGTATTATAGTAGTTATATTCTTGTACATAGGAGCAGTATTATAGTACTTCTATCCTTGTACATAGGGGGCAGTATTATAGTAGTTATATTCTTGTACATAGGAGGTAGTATTATAGTAGTTATATTCTTGTACATAGGGGGCAGTATTATAGTAGATATATTCTTGTACATAGGAGCAGTATTATAGTAGTTATATTCTTGTACATAGGAGCAGTATTATAGTAGTTATATTCTTGTACATAGGAGCAGTATTATAGTAGTTATATTCTTGTACATAGGGGGCAGTATTATAGTAGATATATTCTTGTACATAGGAGCAGTATTATAGTAGTTATATTCTTGTACATAGGAGCAGTATTATAGTAGTTATATTCTTGTACATGGAGCAGTATTATAGTAGTTATATTCTTGTACATAGGAGTAGTATTATAGTAGTTATATTCTTGTACATAGGAGCAGTATTATAGTAGTTATATTCTTGTACATAGGGGCAGTATTATAGTAGTTATATTCTTGTACATAGGAGCAGTATTATAGTAGTTATATTCTTGTACATAGGAGCAGTATTATAGTAGTTATATTCTTGTACATAGGAGCAGTATTATAGTAGTTATATTCTTGTACATAGGAGTAGTATTATAGTAGTTATATTCTTGTACATAGGGGGCAGTATTATAGTAGTTATATTCTTGTACATAGGAGTAGTATTATAGTACTTATATTCTTGTACATAGGGGCAGTATTATAGTAGTTATATTCTTGTACATAGGGGCAGTATTATAGTAGTTATATTCTTGTACATAGGGGCAGTATTATAGTAGTTATATTCTTGTACATAGGAGCAGTATTATAGTAGTTATATTCTTGTACATAGGAGCAGTATTATAGTAGTTATATTCTTGTACATAGGAGCAGTATTATAGTAGTTATAATCTTGTACATAGGAGCAGTATTATAGTAGTTATATTCTTGTACATAGGAGGTAGTATTATAGTTATATTCTTGTACATAGGAGCAGTATTATAGTAGTTATATTCTTGTACATAGGAGTAGTATTATAGTAGTTATATTCTTGTACATAGGAGCAGTATTATAGTAGTTATATTCTTGTACATAGGAGCAGTATTATAGTAGGTATATTCTTGTACATAGGAGTAGTATTATAGTAGTTATATTCTTGTACATAGGAGGTAGTATTATAGTAGTTATATTCTTGTACATAGGGGCAGTATTATAGTAGTTATATTCTTGTACATAGGAGGTAGTATTATAGTAGTTATATTCCTGTACATAGGAGTAGTATTATAGTAGTTATATTCTTGTACATAGGAGCAGTATTATAGTAGTTATATTCTTGTACATAGGAGCAGTATTATAGTAGTTATATTCTTGTACATAGGGGCAGTATTATAGTAGTTATATTCTTGTACATAGGGGGCAGTATTATAGTAGTTATATTCTTGTACATAGGAGCAGTATTATAGTAGTTATATTCCTGTACATAGGAGCAGTATTATAGTAGTTATATTCCTGTACATAAGAGCAGTATTATAGTAGTTATATTCTTGTACATAGGAGCAGTATTATAGTAGTTGTATTCTTGTACATAGGGGCAGTATTATAGTAGTTATATTCTTGTACATAGGAGGTAGTATTATAGTAGTTATATTCTTGTACATAGGAGGTAGTATTATAGTAGTTATATTCTTGTACATAGGAGCAGTATTATAGTAGTTATATTCTTGTACATAAGAGTAGTATTATAGTAGTTATATTCTTGTACATAGGAGTAGTATTATAGTAGTTATATTGTTGTACATAGGAACAGTATTATAGCAGTTATATTCTTGTACATAGGAGGTAGTATTATAGTAGTTATATTCTTGTACATAGGAGCAGTATTATAGTAGGTATATTCTTGTACATAGGAGTAGTATTATAGTAGTTATATTCTTGTACATAGGAGCAGTATTATAGTAGTTATATTCTTGTACATAGGAGTAGTATTATAGCAATTATATTCTTGTACATAGGAGCAGTATTATAGTAGTTATATTCTTGTACATAGGAGCAGTATTATAGTAGTTATATTCTTGTACATAGGAGCAGTATTATAGTAGTTATATTCTTGTACATAGGAGCAGTATTATAGTAGTTATATTCTTGTACATAGGAGCAGTATTATAGTAGTTATATTCTTGTATATAGGAGCAGTATTATAGTAGTTATAGTCTTGTACATAGGAGCAGTATTATAGTAGTTATATTGTTGTACATAGGAGCAGTATTATAGTAGTTATATTCTTGTACATAGGGGCAGTATTATAGTAGTTCATGTAGCTATAACTGTTATCATTCTATTAGATGTATTGTTATGGGGGCTCTATAGTGCCAGTCTATCTATGTATCTATCTGTCTCCGCTGCTCTTACATCCATTAGCAGACATGACACAGATATAAATCCGCTGTTTTCTCCGCCTTTTTGTAGATGACATTCTTCGCCCCTCCTTGAGTAAATCTATTAAACCGTTTTATGACTTTCCCGATCCTATAAAGACTCAGATTTTAGCGGACATTTTGGCAGTCCTGTGTGCGGTGATAAGTTTTATGGCTTCAGGCAAAGAAAATGTCAGGAGAGTGAAATCTACTAAACCATCTCTAGAAGTTGCCAATGTCTACATGAGAGATCGGCACGGATGAGGATAATATAATGGATGATCTCCTCCTGCCACCTGTGACCTCTCATACATTTCATTAATGCGCCCAGGCCTGACAGACAGGTATGGGATCGGTCCTGGGCTCCCACCGCCCCATCCAGACCTATGATAATACAGGGGCGTGTGTATGGGGGGCCGTAAGAAAATAATGGGCCAGTGTGCTAGCTGTGAAAAACTTGGCTAGTGCACTGACATGTACGCGGCGTGAGCAGGGGGGTTTGTCAGTATTACACTCTAAGTAGCAAATGCCTCTCCTGAAACACTCTGTGCTGCAGTGGACACTGCTTCTTCCACTGTCAGCCTGTAACTTCTCACATGCAGCCATGTCATTACTTCAGCTATTAAAAGTATTAGCTCAGTCATCTCCTGAAATACTCTGTGCTGCTGGTTATGAATTTGCTTTTTCCTCCCCATCTTTGTCACCTACTGTGTGTAAATTTCCGGGCACCTCCGGAGCCGTAGCAAGAACCTGGCCGTATCTAATCCTACCATTCATCTCCTGTGCCAGGTCTCCGTGCTCGGTATAATCCTGGCACCTCTGCTAATGCCCAGGTGGTGTGCAGTGTAGCATGCTACAGGCCGGGCCCGCGCCAAACCTTAAGATTTATATCTCCGCTCAGCAGGTCCCATTTTAGAACAGAAAAACAATGAATAGATATTACATTATAAATATCAGCTCATTGTCCTCAGCAGTAGGGGAGAGGCTGGGAACATGCACGGATCACCGTGTCCTCATGTATCACCGCAGACACATTCTGCCCCCCACATGTAACCGCAGACACGTTCTGCCCCCCACATGTAACCGCCGACACGTTCTGTCCCCCCACATACAACCGCCGACACGTTCTGTCCCCCCCGCATGTAACCGCAGACACGTTCTGTCCCCCCACATGTAACCGCAGACACGTTCTGCCCCCCACATGTAACCGCAGACACGTTCTGCCCCCCACATGTAACCGCAGACACGTTCTGCCCCCCACATGTAACCGCAGACACGTTCTGCCCCCCACATGTAACCGCAGACACGTTCTGCCCCCCACATGTAACCGCAGACACGTTCTGCCCCCCCACATGTAACCGCAGACACGTTCTGCCCCCCACATGTAACCGCAGACACGTTCTGCCCCCCACATGTAACCGCAGACACGTTCTGCCCCCCACATGTAACCGCAGACACGTTCTGCCCCCCCACATGTAACCGCAGACACGTTCTGCCCCCCACATGTAACCGCAGACACGTTCTGCCCCCCACATGTAACCGCAGACACGTTCTGCCCCCCACATGTAACCGCAGACACGTTCTGCCCCCCACATGTAGCCGCAGACACGTTCTGCCCCCCACATGTAACCGCAGACACGTTCTGTCCCCCACATGTAACCGCAGACACGTTCTGTCCCCCACATGTAACCGCAGACACGTTCTGCCCCCCACATGTAACCGCAGACACGTTCTGTCCCCCCACATGTAACCGCAGACACGTTCTGCCCCCCACATGTAACCGCAGACATGTTCTGACTCCCACATGTAACCGCAGACACGTTCTGTCCCCCCACATGTAACCGCAGACATGTTCTGACTCCCACATGTAACCGCAGACACGTTCTGTCCCCCCACATGTAACCGCAGACACGTTCTGTCCCCCCACATGTAACCGCAGACACGTTCTGCCCCCCACATGTAACCGCAGACATGTTCTGACTCCCATTATAATACCAGACACTTCCTATATAATGAAACTGCATGGGCGGTTCCACACGAGCCCCTATCACACATCGGATGCATACTCGGTCGTGTACATGGGGCCTGAGGCTGCAGCGGTGACTTCTTAATGTATTCCGTAATGTACTCACCTCTATGGGGGCTTTTGCTGTGTTCTGTTCCAATGACAGAGCTGGATAGGACTATCGGATGCCCCCTCGGAGGAGCATCGGATGGCTCACTGTCACGTGCATGGAGTCTTACCGCTGATAGTTACACAGGCTCCTGTTACACTGTTATAATAAAGCGTCCCTGACTGTACACTTACGGTCTCTTAGATTACATAGGAGACTACAGAGAGAAGGATAATTACACTGCCCCCAGCAGGCAGAGGCAGCGCTGTCTCTAGCTGTCTATACAATGCTGTGCTGAGTCATTCTGGGACTGATGACACAGCACTTCTGGTTCGGAATCTGGATTCTTATCACGTTTAACCGCTTCAGGACCGGACGTGACATATTGGGCTTTATTTTTATGTTTTTATTTTTGCATCTTTATTTATTTAAAACACCCAGATGTTTTTCACATTTTTCATGTTTTTGGCTTTTTTATAGCACTAATTTATAAATAGGTGACACGTTTCGTTGTCGTGGGCAGGGCTTGAACTTGTGGCATTATATATAATTTTTATTTCTACACATTGTGCCCCATAAGGAGGGCGTTTTAACACTTCACGATCTCATGCAGCTGCTGACTCTGCAAGGACATACAAGAACATCCTTACAGAGTTCATTGCCGACCACCAGGATGTATATAACCAATGCGTGGTTGTATATAGTATATAGTCACTTATATTAAAGGAGTTTTCAATGGAATGTTTGAGAGGAGGTTGGTTGGGTTTGGGGGCTGAGTGCTGGTTTTCGATCACGTGACCCAGGGTCAGAACCAGCCCGGAAATCCAAGTTTTATTGCATAAGGAACCCCAGTATGTTTTGCAAATTCCCTGGATAAACCCAAACCCTGTAAAACCAGAAGTGAGAGGAGAAGTTAGCTACTTCCTGCATCAGGCCGTCTCTACAGGCAGAGACTGACTGTCAAAGAGGGCTAATGGTGGCCTCTCCAAAACCTACTCCTCCCCATCACATCTGACCATGCTCAGATTGGCAGGGCCTTCCTCTAACATGTATGGCCAACTTGAGATTGGGGAGGATTACCTTTACATATTAACCCTTCAATCGCCCCCAAAACGAAAGAATTCTCCAAAATCAATACTTTATTAATAATTTTTTGAGTATCAGAAAGTGTCATAAATAAGCATCATCTTGGCGGTAAGAACACTATATAACAAAGAGCTGGAATGTGATTTTCTCGTATGTAAATATTCGCCTTGTCGTACGTCGTTGTATACAAACATCCGTCTAATAAAGCTTTGATTGTTCTACAGTATGAAAGTTAAAAGTCAAGGCTCGGGCAGACAGTGCTGGGGTCTTCACGCCCAGTTGTACTGTAAACGACCCTTGACGTCAGACTGTTTGGTATATATTACTGAGGAGTGTGTAAGCCCCGCCCCCTGCCTGTTTCCGTCAGTCTGGGGTGTGCGCTCCGGCAGCGGCTGGGTTCTAAAGTTTTATCAACACCATTCATGTGAACAGTCTTCAATCCACCCATAAATACCATGAATGGCGCCAACGGATGAAAACCATGGCGGTTCCGGCGCTGCGGAGGGGAGATCGGTCTTCTGGCTAGTGGTGCGGTTTTCCTATATCAACTGTGATGTTGATGTACAGAGGATCGTGCTCGATGGACAGCAGCTTGTAGGAGCAGGAGTTCAGGCCGTCCGTCCTCCACACCTTGGACGCTTTCCTGAGTAAAAGCATCCTGCGAAAGAAGAACACAGGCGATATAAATAGTGGGCACAGCCATGTTCATGTTACCGCCACTCACATACAGTCATGAGAAGTCATCCACCATCTTTGGATTCTCTAGTTTTGTCAGGACAACAAATAAACATCTGGCCTTAAAATTAGATAAATAAAAGCGGAAGTTTTGGCAGTTTTCTGGTCAGGAGAATTCAGGTGTGTGTTAAAATTGCAAGGAGGAAAGACATCAGCAATGATCTTAGAGAAGCAATGTGTAGCCCACATAAAGCACCTGTCCTATTTGGCACTTATACATGGGCACTGTGAGGAATGCTTATTTATATACTGTATGATACTGTACTATATGAGACCCACACCAATTACAACCCAAAAAATAGAGTGGCTGATGGAGAATGGGCCGCAGGTCTCTTCACTGCTTAAAAACAGGCAGAGAAAGTCAAGACGGGGAACAACTAGAGGTAACCGAAACACCCCTTTAAATTCGGCCCTATTAGGGAGAGGCCTCCATGTCAGAGAACCCACTAATGCCATATATACAGCCTATGAATTGTATCTCCTCCTCAACGCCAAGGAGATTCTCATAATCTTATCCTTTTCTCCAGTTTCTGCCTCATCTTATTCATGTCAGAAAGTTCTCTGCATGTGAAAACAAATCTGTCATCAGCTCAGGAAATACCAGAAGAGACGGCACAAATATCCGAGAGAGAGAGAAGTGACTGAGAAACCGAGACAGGACGCATGTTATCTAACCTGAAATATATCAGTATACCAAGTGTGCCCAGGTTATACCGGCTGTACATGTAGAATTATATACAGGAAATACCCAGGTTATACCAGCTGTACATATATAATTATATACAGGAGATACCCAGGTTATACCAGCTGTACATATATAATTATATACAGGAGATACCCAGATTATACCATCTGTACATATATAATTATATACAGGAGATACCCAGGTTATACCGGCTGTACATATATAATTATATACAGGAGATACCCAGGTTATACCAGCATGGTCCATATCACTATATACAAGAAGATGTATAACTTATACCGGCTGTACATATATAATTATATACAGGAGATACCCAGGTTATACCAGCTGTACATATATAATTATATACAGGAGATACCCAGGTTATACCAGCTGTACATATATAATTATATACAGGAGATACCCAGATTATACCAGCTGTACATATATAATTATATACAGGAGATACCCAGGTTATACCAGCTGTACATATATAATTATATACAGGAGATACCCAGGTTATACCAGCTGTATATATATAATTATATACAGGAGATACCCAGGTTATACCAGCTGTACATATATAATAATATACAGGAGATACTCAGGTTATACCAGCTGTACATATATAATTATATACAGGAGATACCCAGGTTATACCAGCTGTACATATATAATTATATACAGGAGATATTCGGGTTATACCAGCTGTACATATATAATTATATACAGGAGATACTCAGGTTATACCAGCTGTACATATATAATTATATACAGGAGATACCCAGTTTATACCAGCATAGCCCATATCACTATATACAAGAAGATGTATAACTTATACCAGTTGTACATATATAATTATATACAGGAGATACCCAGGTTATACCAGCGGTACATATATAATTATATACAGGAGATACCCAGGTTATACAAGCTGTACATCTATAATTATATACAGGAGATACCCAGGTTATACCAGCGGTACATATATAATTATATACAGGAGATACCCAGGTTATACCAGCTGTACATATATAATTATATACAGGAGATACACAGGTTATACCAGCTGTACATATATAATTATATACAGGAGATACCCAGGTTATACCAGCATGGCCCATATCACTATATACAGGATGATGTATAACAACTATTAAGAGATCATAAACTCACCTCTCCTTGTTGACCTCATTCCCAGCATCTCTAGTGTGGAAAATCATGGTGTATCTAGCGATTTCTGGTGGAGGCCGAACCACTGTCATCTTTTCAAATTCCACCCTGTAAACACAAGGAAATATAAGAGGTCTGATATATTAAAACTATATGTTAAACTATATATTTACACTTATCCCATCTGTATGGTCAGATTTATCACATGCCCTGATCACAGTGTAGTGTGCAGAGGTGGAGAACAATAACACCTTTTATCCGTCCTCCTCTGTTCCTCAGATCCGGCCCCTCCATCTAGAAGTTACCCTTCACTCCTTGCACTTAGTATCTGTTTATTCACAGATACCGGCTGGTGACAGGTTCATACAGCTTCAGTTACATAACCTTTTCTATTATAAGATGGCCGGACCATGGTAGTAAACAAGCCCTCTGACCTCTTGTGTCCCTGTATCTCCTCATAGAATGTAAGCTCTTGTGCCCGGGCCCTCACTCCTATTGTTTGATATATTTATTTCTTTGTCACATCATAATGTCTCATATTGTCTGTTCATGTGTCCTCTGATTTGTAAAGTGCTACAGAATATGTTGGCACTATATAAAGTTTGTTATTATTATATAGGGGCAGTATTATTTATGTATAATTCTTGTATATTGGAGGTTCTGCTAATCCTCCATTCATACTCTGTTCACTCTGGATTCTTGCATTGGTACAATAATATGATATATTTGTTTCATTAGTGGGAACCTTACCTTATCAGAAGTTTCTGTTCTCAGCTGTAATGAAAGTTTCCTTTACATAAAAAAAACATGAGATGACGGACATATTCCCCGAGCTGACATTTCTGTGACATATCACATTTGTTATGTTATCTGAGGTCTCTTCAATTACCATCTATGTCCTGCCAATATTCTCTCACTCACCCCTTATCAGAGATCTCTACCGAGTTCTGGTGTTAATGTAGGATTACTCAGTAACCAGAAGACTTCATGAAGTGATCTCCGTACAATGCGGCTTTTACACATATCAAATTCACAGACGTATAAAGAGCCCTGTGTCCTCCGACTGACTGGTAATGAAAACTGTAATGTAAGCGGCAGTCACAACTGAAGAGAATATAACTACTATAATACTGCTCCTATGTACAAGAATATAACTACTATAATATTGCTCCTATGTACAAGAATATAACTACTATAATACTGCTCCTATGGACAAGAATATAACTACTATAATACTGCTCCTATGTACAAGAATATAACTACTATAATACTGCTCCTATGTACAAGAATATAACTACTATAATACTGCTCCTATGGACAAGAATATAACTACTATAATACTGCTCCTATGTACAAGAATATAACTACTATAATACTGCCAGTACGTACAAGAATATAACTACTATAATACTGCTCCTATGTACAAGAATATAGCTACTATAATACTGCTCCTATGTACAAGAATATAACTACTATCATAGTGTTCCTGTGTACAAGAATATAACTACTATAATACTGCTTCCTATGTACAAGAATATAACTACTATAATACTACGACTATGTACAAGAATATAACTACTATAATACTACCTCCTATGTACAAGAATATAACTACTATAATACTGCTCCTATATACAAGAATATAACTACTATAATACTGCTCCTATGTACAAGAATATAACTACTATAATACTACTATGTACAAGAATATAACTACTATAATACTACCTGCTATGTACAAGAATATAACTACTATAATACTGCTCCAATGTACAAGAATATAACTACTATAATACTGCTCCAATGTACAAGAATATAACTACTATAATACTACCTCCTATGTACAAGAATATAACTACTATAATACTGCCCCTATGTACAAGAATATAACTACTATAATACTGCTCCTATGTACAAGAATATAACTACTATAATACTGCCCCTATGTACAAGAATATAACTACTATAATACTGCTCCTATGTACAAGAATATAACTACTATAATACTACCTCCTATGTACAAGAATATAACTACTATAATACTACCTCCTATGTACAAGAATATAACTACTATAATACTGCTCCTATGTACAAGAATATAACTACTATAATACTGCCCCTATGTACAAGAATATAACTACTATAATACTGCTCCTTTGTACAAGAATATAACTACTATAATACTACCTCCTATGTACAAGAATATAACTACTATAATACCGCCCCATGTACAAGAATATAACTACTATAATACTGCTCCTATGTACAAGAATATAACTACTATAATACTGCCAGTACGTACAAGAATATAACTACTATAATACTGCTCCTATGTACAAGAATATAGCTACTATAATACTGCTCCTATGTACAAGAATATAACTACTATCATAGTGTTCCTGTGTACAAGAATATAACTACTATAATACTGCTCCCTATGTACAAGAATATAACTACTGTAATACTACGACTATGTACAAGAATATAACTACTATAATACTACCTCCTATGTACAAGAATATAACTACTATAATACTGCTCCTATATACAAGAATATAACTACTATAATACTGCTCCTATGTACAAGAATATAACTACTATAATACTGCCCCTATGTACAAGAATATAACTACTATAATACTACCTCCTATGTACAAGAATATAACTACTATAATACTACCTCCTATGTACAAGAATATAACTACTATAATACTGCTCCTATGTACAAGAATATAACTACTATAATACTGCTCCTATGTACAAGAATATAACTGCTATAATACTGCTCCTATGTACAAGAATATAACTACTATAATACTACCTCTATGTACAAGAATATAACTACTATAATACTGCTCCTATGTACAAGAATATAACTACTATAATACTACCTCCTATGTACAAGAATATAACTACTATAATACTGCTCCTATGTACAAGAATATAACTGCTATAATACTGCTCCTATGTACAAGAATATAACTACTATAATACTACCTCTATGTACAAGAATATAACTACTATAATACTGCCCCTATGTACAAGAATATAACTACTATAATACTGCTCCTATGTACAAGAATATAACTACTATAATACTGCTCCTATGTACAAGAATATAACTACTATAATACTGCTCCTATGTACAAGAATATAACTACTATAATACTACCTCCTATGTACAAGAATATAACTACTATAATACTGCCCCTATGTACAAGAATATAACTACTATAATACTGCTCCTTTGTACAAGAATATAACTACTAGGTAAATAGTGGCAGGTACAATAATCCGTATTTGTGTTGCTTGTTTTCTCAGTGTCCTCTTTCATGTAATAACACATACAGTGCTGGCCAAAAGTATTGGCACCCTCAGCCTAATACTTGGTAGCACAACCTTTAGACAAAATAACTGCGAACAACCGCTTCCGGTAACCATCAATGAGTTTCTTCCAATGCTCTGCTGGAATTTCTCCAGGTCCCTGAGATGTGAAGGGCGCCTTCTCCAAGCTGCCATTGTGAGATCTCTCCTTGGGTGTTCTATGGGATTCAGGTCTGGACTCATTGCTGCCACTTTACAAGTCTCCAGTGCTTTCTCTCAAACCATTTTCTAGTGCTTTTTGAAGTGTGTTTTGGGTCATTGTCCTGCTGGAAGACCCATGACCTCTGAGGGAGACCCAGCTTTCTCACACTGGGCCCTACATTATGCTGCAGACTTCATAATGCCATGCACACGGTCAAGCAGTCCAGTGCCAGAGGCAGCAAAGCAACCCCAAAACATCAGGGAACCTCCGCCATGTCTGACTGTAGGGACCGTGTTCTTTTCTTTGAAGGCCTCTTTTTTTTTTCCTGTAAACTCTCTGTTGATGCCTTTTCCTAAAAAGCTCTACTTTTGTCTCATCTGACCAGAGAACATTCTTCCAAAAAGTTTTTGGCTTTCTCAGGTAAGTTTTGGCTTTTTTATGTCTCTGGGCCAGAAGTGGGGTCTTCCTGGGTATCCTACCATAGAGTCCCTTTTCATTCAGACGCCGACGGATAGTACGGGTTGACACTGTTGTACCCTCGGACTGCAGGGCAGATAGAACTTGTTTGGATGTTAGTCGAGGTTCTTTAGCCACCATCCGCACAATCTTTCGTTGAAATCTCTCGTCAATTTTTCTTTTCCGTGCACATCTAGGGAGGTTAGCCACAGTGCCATGGGCTTTACACTTCTTGATGACACTGCGCACGGTAGACACAGGAACATTCAGGTCTTTGAAGATGGACTTGTAGCCTTGAGATTGCTCATGCTTCTTCACAATTTTGCTTCTCAAGTCCTCAGACAGTTCTTTGGTCTTCTTTCTTTTCTCCATGCTCAATAATAATAATAATAATAATAATAATAATAGTCCTTTAATAGTCCCACAATGGGGAAATTCAGTGTGTTACAGCAGCAAAGATAAGATAAGATAAGCAGATACAAATACAAATACAACATGTACAGGAATGTTCCAAGGTGAGAGGCATTACATTGATAGCAGACAGACAGATAGGGCGTAGCAGGGGGGGGGGGGATATAACAGGCAGAGAGATATTTCAGTTCTCTGTGTGTAATGATCTCCGCTTAGGTCGGTGTTGGTTGTACAGCCTGACCGCGGTGGGGAGGAAAGACTTCCGATAGCGCTCCTTCTCACACCTAGGGTGGAGCAGTCGGTCACTGACAGTACTGCCCAGCGCGATCACAGTCTCATGCATGGGATGGGACTTCTTCTTCTGCATGGAGCTCACCACGGACAGTATCCTTCTGTCACCCACCACCTGCACTGGGTCCAGTGGGCTCCCCAGGACAGAGCTGGCCCTTCTAATCAGCTTGTCAAGTTTATTTCTGTCCCTGGTTGATATACTGCTCCCCCAGCAGGCCACTCCAAAGAAGATGGCTGATGCCACTACCGAGTTGAAGAAAGTCCTAAGAAGTGCCCCCCGGATTCCAAAGGCTCTCAGCTTCCTAAGCAGGTAGAGCCTGCTGTGGCCCTTCCTGTACAGGACCTCCATATGATCTGCCCAGTCCAGCTTATTATTAAGGAGCAGACCCAGGTACTTATAGGTGCTCACAATCTCGATGCCCGTCCCCAGGATGTCCACTGGTTTAGGAGGGCTTCTGCCTTTACGGAAGTCCACCACCATCTCCTTGGTCTTTCCCGCGTTAATCTTCAGGTGGTTCCAGTGGCACCAGTCCACAAAATCCTGGTTCAGTTCTCTGTACTCCCTGTCATCATCATCTGTGATGAGGCCTACTATTGCAGAGTCGTCAGAATACTTCTGTAGGTAGCAGCTGGATGAGTTGCACCTAAAATCTGCAGTGTACAGTGTGAAGAGGAAAGGGGCGAGAACCGTACCCTGAGGTGCCCCCGTATTACAGATCACGGTACCTGACACACAGTCTTGGGCTCTCACGTATTGAGGTCGGTTTGTGAGGTAGTCTAGGATCCAGTTGGAGAGGTGGTGGTCCACTCCAGCAAGGCCCAGCTTGTCCCTCAGTAACCTGGGCTGTATGGTGTTAAAAGCACTGGAGAAATCAAAGAACATTATTCTCACCGTGTTCCCTGGTTTCTCCAGGTGAGACAGAGCCCTGTGCAGAAGATGGATGATAGCATCATCTACCCCAATGCCCGGCCGATAAGCAAACTGGAGGGGGTCCATAGCGGAGGTGTGTGAGAACCAAACTAGCAAACTAGAGGGCGGAGATGTGTGAGAACCAATCTCTCCAAGATCTTCATCAGGTGGGATGTCAGTGCTACAGGTCTGTAGTCGTTGAGGTCCATAGGATGGGGTTTCTTTGGAACTGGTACCACACAAGAAGATTTCCATAATTCAGGGACTATTTCCTGCCTCAGGCTCATATTATACATATACCCTGTTTCCCCCGAAAATAAGACAGCGTCTTATATTAATTTTTGCTCCCAAAGATGTGCTGTGTCTTATTTTCAGGGGATGTCTTATTTTTTTTTTTCAATGAAGAAGAATTCACATTTATTGCTGAACAAAAAAATGAACATTTATTATATACGGTACTGTACAGTACAGCATAACCATACAAACTGTGGATCCTATCAAGAATTTCTTACTACTACCGTACCATTATTTCCATGTACAACAATTAACAGTATGGTACATTTACCAATATTTACGGTACGAATAGAAAGTAAAATTTATTCAATGACAGTTATGTCATCATCTTCTAGGACATCATCATAACAATCCAAACCATTAATTTCCCTGCACACAGTATCATGTCCCATAGTGGCCCCTGCACACAGTATCATATCCCATAGTGGCCCCTGCACACAGTATCATTCCCCATAGTGGCCCCTGCACACAGTATCATTCGCCATAGTGGCCCCTGCACACAGTATTATATCCCATAGTGGCCCCTGCACACAGTATCATTCCCCATAGTGGCCCCTGCACACAGTATCATTCCCCATAGTGGCCCCTGCACACAGTATCATATCCCATAGTGGCCCCTGCACACAGTATCATATCCCATAGTGGCCCCTGCACACAGTATCATTCCCCATAGTGGCCCCTGCACACAGTATCATTCCCCATAGTGGCCCCTGCACACAGTCTCATGCCCCATAGTGGCCCCTGCACACAGTATCATTCGCCATAGTGGCCCCTGCACACAGTATCATTCCCCATAGTGGCCCCTGCACACAGTATCATATCCCATAGTGGCCCCTGCACACAGTATCATTCCCCATAGTGGCCCCTGCACACATTATCATATCCCATAGTGGCCCCTGCACACAGTATCATTCCCCATAGTGGCCCCTGCACACAGTATCATTCCCCATAGTGGCCCCTGCACACAGCATTATATCCCATAGTGGCCCCTGCACACAGTATCATCTCCCATAGTGGCCCCTGCACACAGTATCATTCCCCATAGTGGCCCCTGCACACAGTATCATATCCCATAGTGGCCCCTGCACACAGTATCATTCCCCATAGTGGCCCCTGCACACAGTATCATTCCCCATAGTGGCCCCGGCACACAGTATCTTATCCTATTGTCATGTGTTATAACGCCCGCCCTGAGTATTAGCAGCCGCCTCTGTACTGCAACACGAGGGAGCAAAGTGTTATAAAGGGGCAAGAAAAATGGTGTCCGCAAACCAAAGTGCCTTAGACGGCCCCGTCCTGACTAAGGACCCTCCACGGGCCCCACCACCTGTTACAGATCAATAACTTAAAACCTATCCATGTCTTACACAGGGGAGTGGCTCGTTACAGTGTATCAGATCCTTACCCCAGTGTGAGCAGGACATGGTGAAGACCAGCCCTTGTGGCTTTCCCATTCATTGACAGAAAGCAGAGATCTTACAAATGTTAGTGAATTAAAAAAAACTAAAAAGTTTCAGAACTTTTCTTCCTTTTTTTTACTATGCAATGATCGAACGTAATAGATCCAAAATTCTGTTCTGATAAATTTTTGTTATATATTTTTAGTGTATATATTAGAGCGCCACTTTCCTGATCCAGAGCTCCAGATCCTCTGCTGAGATATAGAGGTGAATGATACGTTTTACCTGCTGCCGCCACTAGAGGGAGCTCACTGCGTACTGATTGTACATTGGCCTCCATAGTAAGCGGTAAGGGAAGGGTTGGGATTGTCTTCATAAGTGACGGATTTCATGTCCTACTCTACCTCCTGAATAGTGACCACCACTAATAGCGCCCCCTGCTGGCTGCTGTAACTCTGAGGATTAGTTATCAAGTCTCAGAAAACCACTTTAAGACCAGTATCCAGCTTTTCCCAGACTCTGAAAGGCATGCCTATTGTCTGTTTTGACAGGGATGTATAGCTTTGATTCATGAATACAATGCTTATGTTACAGTGAAGACTGACACAGGAATAGCAGTAGAAGAATGTATCTAACTCTGCTTTCCAAAGGCTCTGATTCGGATACTCAGGCGATGACCCAAGAGTGGGGAGCGCTGAATTTTTATTACATAATGAATTAAGCTTCCCATTCACACCCCGACGTGCCTTGATCATTCCTCACGTTCCGTCTGACAGTCGGTGCCTTCCAGAGTCCTGGATTCCACTTTTTGGAAAAAAATTTCCATTTTTTAAATTATATATTTAAAGGGAATTTCCAGAATTTTGATAATGAAGACTTGTCCTTCGGATAGGTCATCGGTATCAGATCTGTGGTTGCCCAACACTTGCCATCCCCTCCGGATAGCCGGAGCCACAGCGCCACGCACCGTGTAGTGGCCATGACTGAGTACTGCAGCTCAGCTCCCATTTGAGTGAATGGAAATGAGCTGCAGTAACCCAGTTTGACCACTGTGCAGTGCATGGAGCTGATCGGTGGGGGTGCCTGGTGTCTGATACAGAAGACCTATCCTAAGGACAAGTCATCAGTAACTAAATATGGAGAAATCCCTTTAATACAGCATACCAGTGTGTGTTCTTTTACTCCGTTGATTTGCGGTGTCGCGGTTGCGTCCTGCGTGTCAGTTTGCCGTGACGTTGTCTTATTATAACCCGCATTGTTCCTATTTATTGAGTGATAATAAAATATTCTATTTTCTACTTTTCCCTCGTGTCTGTGTGACGTGTGCGATAAAGTTATGTAAGTAAGTAAGCAGAGCGTCAGTGTAAAGCATGGGGGACAGAGCAGCAGATTATACACAACAGCCTGAGTAAGCGGAGCGTCAGTGTAAAGCATGGGGGACAGAGCAGCAGATTATACACAGCAGCCTGAGTAAGCAGAGCGTCAGTGTAAAGCATGGGGGACAGAGCAGCAGATTATACACAGCAGCCTGAGTAAGCGGAGCGTCAGTGTAAAGCATGGGGGACAGAGCAGCAGATTATACACAGCAGCCTGAGTAAGCGGAGCGTCAGTGTAAAGCATGGGGGACAGAGCAGCAGATTATACACAGCAGCCTGAGTAAGCAGAGCGTCAGTGTAAAGCATGGGGGACAGAGCAGCAGATTATACACAGCAGCCTGAGTAAGCAGAGCGTCAGTGTAAAGCATGGGGGACAGAGCAGCAGATTATACACAGCAGCCTGAGTAAGCGGAGCGTCAGTGTAAAGCATGGGGGACAGAGCAGCAGATTATACACAACAGCCTGAGTAAGCGGAGCGTCAGTGTAAAGCATGGGGGACAGAGCAGCAGATTATACACAACAGCCTGAGTAAGCGGAGCGTCAGTGTAAAGCATGGGGGACACAGCAGATTATACACAACAGCCTGAGTAAGCGGAGCGTCAGTGTAAAGCATGGGGGACACAGCAGATTATACACAACAGCCTGAGTAAGCAGAGCGTCAGTGTAAAGCATGGGGGACAGAGCAGCAGATTATACACAACAGCCCCTGAGTAAGCGGAGCGTCAGTGTAAAGCATGGGGGACAGAGCAGCAGATTATACACAACAGCCTGAGTAAGCGGAGCGTCAGTGTAAAGCATGGGGGACAGAACAGATTATACACAACAGCCTGAGTAAGCAGAGCGTCAGTGTAAAGCATGGGGGACAGAGCAGCAGATTATACACAACAGCCTGAGTAAGCGGAGCGTCGGTGTAAAGCATGGGGGACAGAGCAGATTATACACAACAGCCTGAGTTAGCAGAGCGTCAGTGTAAAGCATGGGGGACACAGCAGATTATACACAACAGCCTGAGTAAGCGGAGCGTCAGTGTAAAGCATGGGGGACAGAGCAGCAGATTATACACAACAGCCTGAGTAAGCGGAGCGTCAGTGTAAAGCATGGGGGACAGAGCAGCAGATTATACACAACAGCCCCTGAGTAAGCGGAGCGTCAGTGTAAAGCATGGGGGACACAGCAGATTATACACAACAGCCTGAGTAAGCGGAGCGTCAGTGTAAAGCATGGGGGACACAGCAGATTA
Source organism: Leptodactylus fallax (assembly GCA_947044405.1). Taxonomy (NCBI): domain Eukaryota; kingdom Metazoa; phylum Chordata; class Amphibia; order Anura; family Leptodactylidae; genus Leptodactylus; species Leptodactylus fallax. The sequence continues at coordinate 27,878 of CAMRHE010000604.1, forward strand.
TACACAACAGCTTGAGTAAGCAGAGCGTCAGTGTAAAGCATGGGGGACAGAGCAGCAGATTATACACAACAGCCCCTGAGTAAGCGGAGCGTCAGTGTAAAGCATGGGGGACACAGCAGATTATACACAACAGCCTGAGTAAGCGGAGCGTCAGTGTAAAGCATGGGGGACACAGCAGATTATACACAACAGCCTGAGTAAGCGGAGCGTCGGTGTAAAGCATGGGGGACAGAGCAGATTATACACAACAGCCTGAGTAAGCGGAGCGTCGGTGTAAAGCATGGGGGACAGAGCAGATTATACACAACAGCCTGAGTAAGCGGAGCGTCAGTGTAAAGCATGGGGGACAGAACAGATTATACACAACAGCCTGAGTAAGCGGAGCGTCAGTGTAAAGCATGGGGGACAGAGCAGATTATACACAACAGCCTGAGTAAGCAGAGCGTCAGTGTAAAGCATGGGGGACAGAACAGATTATATACAACAGCCTGAGTAAGCGGAGCGTCAGTGTAAAGCATGGGGGACAAACAGATTATATACAACAGCCTGAGTAAGCGGAGCGTCGGTGTAAAGCATGGGGGACACAGCAGATTATACACAACAGCCTGAGTAAGCGGAGCGTCGGTGTAAAGCATGGGGGACAGAGCAGATTATACACAACAGCCTGAGTAAGCGGAGCGTCAGTGTAAAGCATGGGGGACACAGCAGATTATACACAACAGCCTGAGTAAGCGGAGAGTCAGTGTAAAGCATGGGGGACAGAGCAGCAGATTATACACAACAGCCTGAGTAAGCGGAGCATTAGTGTAAAGCATGGGGGACAGAGCAGATTATACACAACAGCCTGAGTAAGCGGAGCGTCAGTGTAAAGCATGGGGGACAGAGCAGATTATACACAACAGCCTGAGTAAGCGGAGCGTCAGTGTAAAGCATGGGGGACACAGCAGATTATACACAACAGCCTGAGTAAGCGGAGCGTCAGTGTAAAGCATGGGGGACAGAGCAGCAGATTATACACAACAGCCTGAGTAAGCAGACCGTCAGTGTAAAGCATGGGGGACACAGCAGATTATACACAACAGCCTGAGTAAGCGGAGCGTCAGTGTAAAGCATGGGGGACACAGCAGATTATACACAACAGCCTGAGTAAGCAGAGCGTCAGTGTAAAGCATGGGGGACAGAGCAGCAGATTATACACAACAGCCTGAGTAAACAGAGCGTCAGTGTAAAGCATGGGGGACAGAGCAGATTATACACAACAGCCTGAGTAAGCGGAGCGTCAGTGTAAAGCATGGGGGACACAGCAGATTATACACAACAGCCTGAGAAAGCGGAGCGTCCGTGTAAAGCATGGGGGACAGAGCAGCAGATTATACACAACAGCCTGAGTTAGCAGAGCGTCAGTGTAAAGCATGGGGGACACAGCAGATTATACACAACAGCCTGAGTAAGCGGAGCGTCAGTGTAAAGCATGGGGGACAGAGCAGCAGATTATACACAACAGCCTGAGTAAGCAGAGCGTCAGTGTAAAGCATGGGGGACAGAGCAGCAGATTATACACAACAGCCTGAGTAAGCAGAGCGTCAGTGTAAAGCATGGGGGACAGAGCAGCAGATTATACACAACAGCCTGAGTAAGCAGAGCGTCAGTGTAAAGCATGGGGGACACAGCAGATTATACACAACAGCCTGAGTAAGCGGAGAGTCAGTGTAAAGCATGGGGAACAGAGCAGATTATACACAACAGCCTGAGTAAGCGGAGCGTCAGTGTAAAGCATGGGGGACAGAACAGATTATATACAACAGCCTGAGTAAGCAGAGCGTCAGTGTAAAGCATGGGGGACAGAACAGATTATATACAACAGCCTGAGTAAGCGGAGCGTCGGTGTAAAGCATGGGGGACACAGCAGATTATACACAACAGCCTGAGTAAGCGGAGCGTCAGTGTAAAGCATGGGGGACAGAGCAGATTATACACAACAGCCTGAGTAAGCGGAGCGTCGGTGTAAAGCATGGGGGACAGAGCAGATTATACACAACAGCCTGAGTAAGCGGAGCGTCAGTGTAAAGCATGGGGGACAGAGCAGATTATACACAACAGCCTGAGTAAGCGGAGCGTCAGTGTAAAGCATGGGGGACAGAACAGATTATACACAACAGCCTGAGTAAGCGGAGCGTCAGTGTAAAGCATGGGGGACAGAGCAGATTATACACAACAGCCTGAGTAAGCAGAGCGTCAGTGTAAAGCATGGGGGACAGAACAGATTATATACAACAGCCTGAGTAAGCGGAGCGTCAGTGTAAAGCATGGGGGACAAACAGATTATATACAACAGCCTGAGTAAGCGGAGCGTCGGTGTAAAGCATGGGGGACACAGCAGATTATACACAACAGCCTGAGTAAGCGGAGCGTCGGTGTAAAGCATGGGGGACACAGCAGATTATACACAACAGCCTGAGTAAGCGGAGAGTCAGTGTAAAGCATGGGGGACAGAGCAGCAGATTATACACAACAGCCTGAGTAAGCGGAGCATTAGTGTAAAGCATGGGGGACAGAGCAGATTATACACAACAGCCTGAGTAAGCGGAGCGTCAGTGTAAAGCATGGGGGACAGAGCAGATTATACACAACAGCCTGAGTAAGCGGAGCGTCAGTGTAAAGCATGGGGGACACAGCAGATTATACACAACAGCCTGAGTAAGCGGAGCGTCAGTGTAAAGCATGGGGGACAGAGCAGCAGATTATACACAACAGCCTGAGTAAGCAGACCGTCAGTGTAAAGCATGGGGGACACAGCAGATTATACACAACAGCCTGAGTAAGCGGAGCGTCAGTGTAAAGCATGGGGGACAGAGCAGCAGATTATACACAACAGCCTGAGTAAGCAGAGCGTCAGTGTAAAGCATGGGGGACAGAGCAGCAGATTATACACAACAGCCCCTGAGTAAGCGGAGCGTCAGTGTAAAGCATGGGGGACACAGCAGATTATACACAACAGCCTGAGTAAGCGGAGAGTCAGTGTAAAGCATGGGGGACAGAGCAGATTATACACAACAGCCTGAGTAAGCGGAGCGTCAGTGTAAAGCATGGGGGACAGAACAGATTATATACAACAGCCTGAGTAAGCAGAGCGTCAGTGTAAAGCATGGGGGACAGAACAGATTATATACAACAGCCTGAGTAAGCGGAGCGTCGGTGTAAAGCATGGGGGACACAGCAGATTATACACAACAGCCTGAGTAAGCAGAGCGTCAGTGTAAAGCATGGGGGACAGAGCAGCAGATTATACACAACAGCCCCTGAGTAAGCGGAGCGTCAGTGTAAAGCATGGGGGACACAGCAGATTATACACAACAGCCTGAGTAAGCGGAGAGTCAGTGTAAAGCATGGGGGACAGAGCAGATTATACACAACAGCCTGAGTAAGCGGAGCGTCAGTGTAAAGCATGGGGGACAGAACAGATTATATACAACAGCCTGAGTAAGCAGAGCGTCAGTGTAAAGCATGGGGGACAGAACAGATTATATACAACAGCCTGAGTAAGCGGAGCGTCGGTGTAAAGCATGGGGGACACAGCAGATTATACACAACAGCCTGAGTAAGCGGAGCGTCAGTGTAAAGCATGGGGGACACAGCAGATTATACACAACAGCCTGAGTAAGCAGAGCGTCAGTGTAAAGCATGGGGGACAGAGCAGCAGATTATACACAACAGCCTGAATAAGCGGAGCGTCAGTGTAAAGCATGGGGGACAGAACAGATTATACACAACAGCCTGAGTAAGCGGAGCGTCAGTGTAAAGCATGGGGGACAAAGCAGATTATACACAACAGCCTGAGTAAGCAGAGCGTCAGTGTAAAGCATGGGGGACAGAGCAGCAGATTATACACAACAGCCTGAGTAAGTGGAGCGTCGGTGTAAAGCATGGGGGACAGAACAGATTATACACAACAGCCTGAGTAAGCGGAGCGTCAGTGTAAAGCATAGGGGACAGAACAGATTATACACAACAGCCTGAGTAAGCGGAGCGTCGGTGTAAAGCATGGGGGACAGAACAGATTATACACAACAGCCTGAGTAAGCGGAGCGTCAGTGTAAAGCATGGGGGATTGAGAAGACTTTGCTTGCTATGTTTGCAGAGCTGCATGGGACCTTCTGTTTCGGGGTCTGTGGGTGGTTTCGCTCCTTACAGCAGGAGTCTTTGAGGAGCTAGCCCTCTTATTAGTGTCTCTAATAAGGACGTGCAGAGCTTAGAGGAAGTGTCTGGTGTCCAGCTGAAAAGGACTAATGGGAGGAGCCTATGGGGAAAGGCCTATCAGCCAATCACCATAGTCGAGAACTCAAGTTTGCACCATCTTGTGGCTCAACTGTTGCAGCTCTGCCCTGCACACAACCACAGTGGGGCGCTGCAATCCCCAAACCTGGTGGAAGTTTTTATAGACACAAGTTATGCCTGAGGTGTAATACACTGGAGGAAAGTATTGGGGCGCGTACACATTACACCTACAGGTTCCCTTTTTAAGTCCATAGGAATTAACAAGGACTTGGCAGACTTGCCAATTTTTGAAAACTTATTTCAAGGAGATGTGGGTTGTAGTGCATAGAGCGCCAAATTATAGGCCACGCCCCTATATACAGGACAAAAATCACCGGACTAAAGAGTGCCCTATATAAGAATGCCAGGATACGTAATACTGCCCCTTCCCATGTGCTATATACTACTGCATCCTAGCAGGAGACAGCAGCGGTATACATATATGTATGTATCACGCAGGTAACTTGTATATATAGTAGCTATATTCTTGTACATGGAGCAGTATTATAGTAGTTATATTCTTGTACATAGGAGCAGTATTATAGTAGTTATATTCTTGTACATAGGGGCAGTATTATAGTAGTTATATTCTTGTACATAGGAGTAGTATTATAGTAGTTATATTCTTGTACATAGGAGTAGTATTATAGTAGTTATATTCTTGTACATAGGAGGAAGTATTATAGTAGTAATATTCTTGTACATAGGAGGAAGTATTATAGTAGTAATATTCTTGTACATAGGAGGTAGTATTATAGTAGTTATATTCTTGTACATAGAAGGTAGTATTATAGTAGTTATATTCTTGTACATAGGAGCAGTATTATAGTACTTATATCCTTGTACATAGGGGGCAGTATTATAGTAGTTATATTCTTGTACATAGGAGGTAGTATTATAGTAGTTATATTCTTGTACATAGGGGCAGTATTATAGTAGTTATATTCTTGTACATAGGAGGTAGTATTATAGTAGTTATATTCTTGTACATAGGGGGCAGTATTATAGTAGATATATTCTTGTACATAGGAGCAGTATTATAGTAGTTATATTCTTGTACATAGGAGCAGTATTATAGTAGTTATATTCTTGTACATAGGAGCAGTATTATAGTAGTTATATTCTTGTACATAGGGGGCAGTATTATAGTAGATATATTCTTGTACATAGGAGCAGTATTATAGTAGTTATATTCTTGTACATAGGAGCAGTATTATAGTAGTTATATTCTTGTACATGGAGCAGTATTACAGTAGTTATATTCTTGTACATAGGAGTAGTATTATAGTAGTTATATTCTTGTACATAGGAGCAGTATTATAGTAGTTATATTCTTGTACATAGGGGCAGTATTATAGTAGTTATATTCTTGTACATAGGAGCAGTATTATAGTAGTTATATTCTTGTACATAGGAGCAGTATTATAGTAGTTATATTCTTGTACATAGGAGCAGTATTATAGTAGTTATATTCTTGTACATAGGAGTAGTATTATAGTAGTTATATTCTTGTACATAGGGGGCAGTATTATAGTAGTTATATTCTTGTACATAGGAGTAGTATTATAGTACTTATATTCTTGTACATAGGGGCAGTATTATAGTAGTTATATTCTTGTACATAGGGGCAGTATTATAGTAGTTATATTCTTGTACATAGGGGCAGTATTATAGTAGTTATATTCTTGTACATAGGAGCAGTATTATAGTAGTTATATTCTTGTACATAGGAGCAGTATTATAGTAGTTATATTCTTGTACATAGGAGCAGTATTATAGTAGTTATAATCTTGTACATAGGAGCAGTATTATAGTAGTTATATTCTTGTACATAGGAGGTAGTATTATAGTTATATTCTTGTACATAGGAGCAGTATTATAGTAGTTATATTCTTGTACATAGGAGTAGTATTATAGTAGTTATATTCTTGTACATAGGAGCAGTATTATAGTAGTTATATTCTTGTACATAGGAGCAGTATTATAGTAGGTATATTCTTGTACATAGGAGTAGTATTATAGTAGTTATATTCTTGTACATAGGAGGTAGTATTATAGTAGTTATATTCTTGTACATAGGGGCAGTATTATAGTAGTTATATTCTTGTACATAGGAGGTAGTATTATAGTAGTTATATTCCTGTACATAGGAGTAGTATTATAGTAGTTATATTCTTGTACATAGGAGCAGTATTATAGTAGTTATATTCTTGTACATAGGAGCAGTATTATAGTAGTTATATTCTTGTACATAGGGGCAGTATTATAGTAGTTATATTCTTGTACATAGGGGGCAGTATTATAGTAGTTATATTCTTGTACATAGGAGCAGTATTATAGTAGTTATATTCCTGTACATAGGAGCAGTATTATAGTAGTTATATTCCTGTACATAAGAGCAGTATTATAGTAGTTATATTCTTGTACATAGGAGCAGTATTATAGTAGTTGTATTCTTGTACATAGGGGCAGTATTATAGTAGTTATATTCTTGTACATAGGAGGTAGTATTATAGTAGTTATATTCTTGTACATAGGAGGTAGTATTATAGTAGTTATATTCTTGTACATAGGAGCAGTATTATAGTAGTTATATTCTTGTACATAAGAGTAGTATTATAGTAGTTATATTCTTGTACATAGGAGTAGTATTATAGTAGTTATATTGTTGTACATAGGAACAGTATTATAGCAGTTATATTCTTGTACATAGGAGGTAGTATTATAGTAGTTATATTCTTGTACATAGGGGCAGTATTATAGTAGTTATATTCTTGTACATAGGAGTAGTATTATAGTAGTTATATTCTTGTACATAGGAGTAGTATTATAGTAGTTATATTCTTGTACATAGGAGTAGTATTATAGCAATTATATTCTTGTACATAGGAGCAGTATTATAGTAGTTATATTCTTGTACATAGGAGCAGTATTATAGTAGTTATATTCTTGTACATAGGAGCAGTATTATAGTAGTTATATTCTTGTATATAGGAGTAGTATTATAGTAGTTATATTCTTGTACATAGGAGCAGTATTATAGTAGTTATATTCTTGTACATAGGGACAGTATTATAGTAGGTATATTCTTGTACATAGGAGCAGTATTATAGTAGTTATATTCTTGTACATAGGAGCAGTATTATAGTAGTTATATTCTTGTATATAGGAGCAGTATTATAGTAGTTATAGTCTTGTACATAGGAGCAGTATTATAGTAGTTATATTGTTGTACATAGGAGCAGTATTATAGTAGTTATATTCTTGTACATAGGGGCAGTATTATAGTAGTTCATGTAGCTATAACTGTTATCATTCTATTAGATGTATTGTTATGGGGGCTCTATAGTGCCAGTCTATCTATGTATCTATCTGTCTCCGCTGCTCTTACATCCATTAGCAGACATGACACAGATATAAATCCGCTGTTTTCTCCGCCTTTTTGTAGATGACATTCTTCGCCCCTCCTTGAGTAAATCTATTAAACCGTTTTATGACTTTCCCGATCCTATAAAGACTCAGATTTTAGCGGACATTTTGGCAGTCCTGTGTGCGGTGATAAGTTTTATGGCTTCAGGCAAAGAAAATGTCAGGAGAGTGAAATCTACTAAACCATCTCTAGAAGTTGCCAATGTCTACATGAGAGATCGGCACGGATGAGGATAATATAATGGATGATCTCCTCCTGCCACCTGTGACCTCTCATACATTTCATTAATGCGCCCAGGCCTGACAGACAGGTATGGGATCGGTCCTGGGCTCCCACCGCCCCATCCAGACCTATGATAATACAGGGGCGTGTGTATGGGGGGCCGTAAGAAAATAATGGGCCAGTGTGCTAGCTGTGAAAAACTTGGCTAGTGCACTGACATGTACGCGGCGTGAGCAGGGGGGTTTGTCAGTATTACACTCTAAGTAGCAAATGCCTCTCCTGAAACACTCTGTGCTGCAGTGGACACTGCTTCTTCCACTGTCAGCCTGTAACTTCTCACATGCAGCCATGTCATTACTTCAGCTATTAAAAGTATTAGCTCAGTCATCTCCTGAAATACTCTGTGCTGCTGGTTATGAATTTGCTTTTTCCTCCCCATCTTTGTCACCTACTGTGTGTAAATTTCCGGGCACCTCCGGAGCCGTAGCAAGAACCTGGCCGTATCTAATCCTACCATTCATCTCCTGTGCCAGGTCTCCGTGCTCGGTATAATCCTGGCACCTCTGCTAATGCCCAGGTGGTGTGCAGTGTAGCATGCTACAGGCCGGGCCCGCGCCAAACCTTAAGATTTATATCTCCGCTCAGCAGGTCCCATTTTAGAACAGAAAAACAATGAATAGATATTACATTATAAATATCAGCTCATTGTCCTCAGCAGTAGGGGAGAGGCTGGGAACATGCACGGATCACCGTGTCCTCATGTATCACCGCAGACACATTCTGCCCCCCACATGTAACCGCAGACACGTTCTGCCCCCCACATGTAACCGCCGACACGTTCTGTCCCCCCACATACAACCGCCGACACGTTCTGTCCCCCCGCATGTAACCGCAGACACGTTCTGTCCCCCCACATGTAACCGCAGACACGTTCTGCCCCCCACATGTAACCGCAGACACGTTCTGCCCCCCACATGTAACCGCAGACACGTTCTGCCCCCCACATGTAACCGCAGACACGTTCTGCCCCCCACATGTAACCGCAGACACGTTCTGCCCCCCACATGTAACCGCAGACACGTTCTGTCCCCCACATGTAACCGCAGACACGTTCTGCCCCCCACATGTAACCGCAGACACGTTCTGCCCCCCACATGTAACCGCAGACACGTTCTGCCCCCCACATGTAACCGCAGACACGTTCTGCCCCCCACATGTAACCACAGACACGTTCTGCCCCCCACATGTAGCCGCAGACACGTTCTGCCCCCCACATGTAACCGCAGACACGTTCTGTCCCCCACATGTAACCGCAGACACGTTCTGTCCCCCACATGTAACCGCAGACACGTTCTGCCCCCCACATGTAACCGCAGACACGTTCTGTCCCCCCCACATGTAACCGCAGACACGTTCTGCCCCCCACATGTAACCGCAGACATGTTCTGACTCCCACATGTAACCGCAGACACGTTCTGTCCCCCCACATGTAACCGCAGACATGTTCTGACTCCCACATGTAACCGCAGACACGTTCTGTCCCCCCACATGTAACCGCAGACACGTTCTGTCCCCCCACATGTAACCGCAGACACGTTCTGCCCCCCACATGTAACCGCAGACATGTTCTGACTCCCATTATAATACCAGACACTTCCTATATAATGAAACTGCATGGGCGGTTCCACACGAGCCCCTATCACACATCGGATGCATACTCGGTCGTGTACATGGGGCCTGAGGCTGCAGCGGTGACTTCTTAATGTATTCCGTAATGTACTCACCTCTATGGGGGCTTTTGCTGTGTTCTGTTCCAATGACAGAGCTGGATAGGACTATCGGATGCCCCCTCGGAGGAGCATCGGATGGCTCACTGTCACGTGCATGGAGTCTTACCGCTGATAGTTACACAGGCTCCTGTTACACTGTTATAATATAGCGTCCCTGACTGTACACTTACGGTCTCTTAGATTACATAGGAGACTACAGAGAGAAGGATAATTACACTGCCCCCAGCAGGCAGAGGCAGCGCTGTCTCTAGCTGTCTATACAATGCTGTGCTGAGTCATTCTGGGACTGATGACACAGCACTTCTGGTTCGGAATCTGGATTCTTATCACGTTTAACCGCTTCAGGACCGGACGTGACATATTGGGCTTTATTTTTATGTTTTTATTTTTGCATCTTTATTTATTTAAAACACCCAGATGTTTTTCACATTTTTCATGTTTTTGGCTTTTTTATAGCACTAATTTATAAATAGGTGACACGTTTCGTTGTCGTGGGCAGGGCTTGAACTTGTGGCATTATATATAATTTTTATTTCTACACATTGTGCCCCATAAGGAGGGCGTTTTAACACTTCACGATCTCATGCAGCTGCTGACTCTGCAAGGACATACAAGAACATCCTTACAGAGTTCATTGCCGACCACCAGGATGTATATAACCAATGCGTGGTTGTATATAGTATATAGTCACTTATATTAAAGGAGTTTTCAATGGAATGTTTGAGAGGAGGTTGGTTGGGTTTGGGGGCTGAGTGCTGGTTTTCGATCACGTGACCCAGGGTCAGAACCAGCCCGGAAATCCAAGTTTTATTGCATAAGGAACCCCAGTATGTTTTGCAAATTCCCTGGATAAACCCAAACCCTGTAAAACCAGAAGTGAGAGGAGAAGTTAGCTACTTCCTGCATCAGGCCGTCTCTACAGGCAGAGACTGACTGTCAAAGAGGGCTAATGGTGGCCTCTCCAAAACCTACTCCTCCCCATCACATCTGACCATGCTCAGATTGGCAGGGCCTTCCTCTAACATGTATGGCCAACTTGAGATTGGGGAGGATTACCTTTACATATTAACCCTTCAATCGCCCCCAAAACGAAAGAATTCTCCAAAATCAATACTTTATTAATAATTTTTTGAGTATCAGAAAGTGTCATAAATAAGCATCATCTTGGCGGTAAGAACACTATATAACAAAGAGCTGGAATGTGATTTTCTCGTATGTAAATATTCGCCTTGTCGTACGTCGTTGTATACAAACATCCGTCTAATAAAGCTTTGATTGTTCTACAGTATGAAAGTTAAAAGTCAAGGCTCGGGCAGACAGTGCTGGGGTCTTCACGCCCAGTTGTACTGTAAACGACCCTTGACGTCAGACTGTTTGGTATATATTACTGAGGAGTGTGTAAGCCCCGCCCCCTGCCTGTTTCCGTCAGTCTGGGGTGTGCGCTCCGGCAGCGGCTGGGTTCTAAAGTTTTATCAACACCATTCATGTGAACAGTCTTCAATCCACCCATAAATACCATGAATGGCGCCAACGGATGAAAACCATGGCGGTTCCGGCGCTGCGGAGGGGAGATCGGTCTTCTGGCTAGTGGTGCGGTTTTCCTATATCAACTGTGATGTTGATGTACAGAGGATCGTGCTCGATGGACAGCAGCTTGTAGGAGCAGGAGTTCAGGCCGTCCGTCCTCCACACCTTGGACGCTTTCCTGAGTAAAAGCATCCTGCGAAAGAAGAACACAGGCGATATAAATAGTGGGCACAGCCATGTTCATGTTACCGCCACTCACATACAGTCATGAGAAGTCATCCACCATCTTTGGATTCTCTAGTTTTGTCAGGACAACAAATAAACATCTGGCCTTAAAATTAGATAAATAAAAGCGGAAGTTTTGGCAGTTTTCTGGTCAGGAGAATTCAGGTGTGTGTTAAAATTGCAAGGAGGAAAGACATCAGCAATGATCTTAGAGAAGCAATGTGTAGCCCACATAAAGCACCTGTCCTATTTGGCACTTATACATGGGCACTGTGAGGAATGCTTATTTATATACTGTATGATACTGTACTATATGAGACCCACACCAATTACAACCCAAAAAATAGAGTGGCTGATGGAGAATGGGCCGCAGGTCTCTTCACTGCTTAAAAACAGGCAGAGAAAGTCAAGACGGGGAACAACTAGAGGTAACCGAAACACCCCTTTAAATTCGGCCCTATTAGGGAGAGGCCTCCATGTCAGAGAACCCACTAATGCCATATATACAGCCTATGAATTGTATCTCCTCCTCAACGCCAAGGAGATTCTCATAATCTTATCCTTTTCTCCAGTTTCTGCCTCATCTTATTCATGTCAGAAAGTTCTCTGCATGTGAAAACAAATCTGTCATCAGCTCAGGAAATACCAGAAGAGACGGCACAAATATCCGAGAGAGAGAGAAGTGACTGAGAAACCGAGACAGGACGCATGTTATCTAACCTGAAATATATCAGTATACCAAGTGTGCCCAGGTTATACCGGCTGTACATGTAGAATTATATACAGGAAATACCCAGGTTATACCAGCTGTACATATATAATTATATACAGGAGATACCCAGGTTATACCAGCTGTACATATATAATTATATACAGGAGATACCCAGATTATACCATCTGTACATATATAATTATATACAGGAGATACCCAGGTTATACCGGCTGTACATATATAATTATATACAGGAGATACCCAGGTTATACCAGCATGGTCCATATCACTATATACAAGAAGATGTATAACTTATACCGGCTGTACATATATAATTATATACAGGAGATACCCAGGTTATACCAGCTGTACATATATAATTATATACAGGAGATACCCAGGTTATACCAGCTGTACATATATAATTATATACAGGAGATACCCAGATTATACCAGCTGTACATATATAATTATATACAGGAGATACCCAGGTTATACCAGCTGTACATATATAATTATATACAGGAGATACCCAGGTTATACCAGCTGTATATATATAATTATATACAGGAGATACCCAGGTTATACCAGCTGTACATATATAATAATATACAGGAGATACTCAGGTTATACCAGCTGTACATATATAATTATATACAGGAGATACCCAGGTTATACCAGCTGTACATATATAATTATATACAGGAGATATTCGGGTTATACCAGCTGTACATATATAATTATATACAGGAGATACTCAGGTTATACCAGCTGTACATATATAATTATATACAGGAGATACCCAGTTTATACCAGCATAGCCCATATCACTATATACAAGAAGATGTATAACTTATACCAGTTGTACATATATAATTATATACAGGAGATACCCAGGTTATACCAGCGGTACATATATAATTATATACAGGAGATACCCAGGTTATACAAGCTGTACATCTATAATTATATACAGGAGATACCCAGGTTATACCAGCGGTACATATATAATTATATACAGGAGATACCCAGGTTATACCAGCTGTACATATATAATTATATACAGGAGATACACAGGTTATACCAGCTGTACATATATAATTATATACAGGAGATACCCAGGTTATACCAGCATGGCCCATATCACTATATACAGGATGATGTATAACAACTATTAAGAGATCATAAACTCACCTCTCCTTGTTGACCTCATTCCCAGCATCTCTAGTGTGGAAAATCATGGTGTATCTAGCGATTTCTGGTGGAGGCCGAACCACTGTCATCTTTTCAAATTCCACCCTGTAAACACAAGGAAATATAAGAGGTCTGATATATTAAAACTATATGTTAAACTATATATTTACACTTATCCCATCTGTATGGTCAGATTTATCACATGCCCTGATCACAGTGTAGTGTGCAGAGGTGGAGAACAATAACACCTTTTATCCGTCCTCCTCTGTTCCTCAGATCCGGCCCCTCCATCTAGAAGTTACCCTTCACTCCTTGCACTTAGTATCTGTTTATTCACAGATACCGGCTGGTGACAGGTTCATACAGCTTCAGTTACATAACCTTTTCTATTATAAGATGGCCGGACCATGGTAGTAAACAAGCCCTCTGACCTCTTGTGTCCCTGTATCTCCTCATAGAATGTAAGCTCTTGTGCCCGGGCCCTCACTCCTATTGTTTGATATATTTATTTCTTTGTCACATCATAATGTCTCATATTGTCTGTTCATGTGTCCTCTGATTTGTAAAGTGCTACAGAATATGTTGGCACTATATAAAGTTTGTTATTATTATATAGGGGCAGTATTATTTATGTATAATTCTTGTATATTGGAGGTTCTGCTAATCCTCCATTCATACTCTGTTCACTCTGGATTCTTGCATTGGTACAATAATATGATATATTTGTTTCATTAGTGGGAACCTTACCTTATCAGAAGTTTCTGTTCTCAGCTGTAATGAAAGTTTCCTTTACATAAAAAAAACATGAGATGACGGACATATTCCCCGAGCTGACATTTCTGTGACATATCACATTTGTTATGTTATCTGAGGTCTCTTCAATTACCATCTATGTCCTGCCAATATTCTCTCACTCACCCCTTATCAGAGATCTCTACCGAGTTCTGGTGTTAATGTAGGATTACTCAGTAACCAGAAGACTTCATGAAGTGATCTCCGTACAATGCGGCTTTTACACATATCAAATTCACAGACGTATAAAGAGCCCTGTGTCCTCCGACTGACTGGTAATGAAAACTGTAATGTAAGCGGCAGTCACAACTGAAGAGAATATAACTACTATAATACTGCTCCTATGTACAAGAATATAACTACTATAATATTGCTCCTATGTACAAGAATATAACTACTATAATACTGCTCCTATGGACAAGAATATAACTACTATAATACTGCTCCTATGTACAAGAATATAACTACTATAATACTGCTCCTATGTACAAGAATATAACTACTATAATACTGCTCCTATGGACAAGAATATAACTACTATAATACTGCTCCTATGTACAAGAATATAACTACTATAATACTGCCAGTACGTACAAGAATATAACTACTATAATACTGCTCCTATGTACAAGAATATAGCTACTATAATACTGCTCCTATGTACAAGAATATAACTACTATCATAGTGTTCCTGTGTACAAGAATATAACTACTATAATACTGCTTCCTATGTACAAGAATATAACTACTATAATACTACGACTATGTACAAGAATATAACTACTATAATACTACCTCCTATGTACAAGAATATAACTACTATAATACTGCTCCTATATACAAGAATATAACTACTATAATACTGCTCCTATGTACAAGAATATAACTACTATAATACTACTATGTACAAGAATATAACTACTATAATACTACCTGCTATGTACAAGAATATAACTACTATAATACTGCTCCAATGTACAAGAATATAACTACTATAATACTGCTCCAATGTACAAGAATATAACTACTATAATACTACCTCCTATGTACAAGAATATAACTACTATAATACTGCCCCTATGTACAAGAATATAACTACTATAATACTGCTCCTATGTACAAGAATATAACTACTATAATACTGCCCCTATGTACAAGAATATAACTACTATAATACTGCTCCTATGTACAAGAATATAACTACTATAATACTACCTCCTATGTACAAGAATATAACTACTATAATACTACCTCTATGTACAAGAATATAACTACTATAATACTACCTCTATGTACAAGAATATAACTACTATAATACTGCCCCTATGTACAAGAATATAACTACTATAATACTGCTCCTATGTACAAGAATATAACTACTATAATACTGCTCCTATGTACAAGAAAAAAACTACTAAAAAACCCCCCCCTTTTTAAAAAAAAAAAAAATAAAAAAACACCCCCCTTTTTTTAAAAAAATAAATACTTTAAAATTCCCCCTTTTTTTAAAAAAATAACTACTATAATACTGCTCCTTTTTATAAAAATATAATTATTAGGTAAATAGTGGCAGGTACAATAATCCGTATTTGTGTTGCTTGTTTTCTCAGTGTCCTCTTTCATGTAATAACACATACAGTGCTGGCCAAAAGTATTGGCACCCTCAGCCTAATACTTGGTAGCACAACCTTTAGACAAAATAACTGCGAACAACCGCTTCCGGTAACCATCAATGAGTTTCTTCCAATGCTCTGCTGGAATTTCTCCAGGTCCCTGAGATGTGAAGGGCGCCTTCTCCAAGCTGCCATTGTGAGATCTCTCCTTGGGTGTTCTATGGGATTCAGGTCTGGACTCATTGCTGCCACTTTACAAGTCTCCAGTGCTTTCTCTCAAACCATTTTCTAGTGCTTTTTGAAGTGTGTTTTGGGTCATTGTCCTGCTGGAAGACCCATGACCTCTGAGGGAGACCCAGCTTTCTCACACTGGGCCCTACATTATGCTGCAGACTTCATAATGCCATGCACACGGTCAAGCAGTCCAGTGCCAGAGGCAGCAAAGCAACCCCAAAACATCAGGGAACCTCCGCCATGTCTGACTGTAGGGACCGTGTTCTTTTCTTTGAAGGCCTCTTTTTTTTTTTCCTGTAAACTCTCTGTTGATGCCTTTTCCTAAAAAGCTCTACTTTTGTCTCATCTGACCAGAGAACATTCTTCCAAAAAGTTTTTGGCTTTCTCAGGTAAGTTTTGGCTTTTTTATGTCTCTGGGCCAGAAGTGGGGTCTTCCTGGGTATCCTACCATAGAGTCCCTTTTCATTCAGACGCCGACGGATAGTACGGGTTGACACTGTTGTACCCTCGGACTGCAGGGCAGATAGAACTTGTTTGGATGTTAGTCGAGGTTCTTTAGCCACCATCCGCACAATCTTTCGTTGAAATCTCTCGTCAATTTTTCTTTTCCGTGCACATCTAGGGAGGTTAGCCACAGTGCCATGGGCTTTACACTTCTTGATGACACTGCGCACGGTAGACACAGGAACATTCAGGTCTTTGAAGATGGACTTGTAGCCTTGAGATTGCTCATGCTTCTTCACAATTTTGCTTCTCAAGTCCTCAGACAGTTCTTTGGTCTTCTTTCTTTTCTCCATGCTCAATAATAATAATAATAATAATAATAATAATAGTCCTTTAATAGTCCCACAATGGGGAAATTCAGTGTGTTACAGCAGCAAAGATAAGATAAGATAAGCAGATACAAATACAAATACAACATGTACAGGAATGTTCCAAGGTGAGAGGCATTACATTGATAGCAGACAGACAGATAGGGCGTAGCAGGGGGGGGGGGATATAACAGGCAGAGAGATATTTCAGTTCTCTGTGTGTAATGATCTCCGCTTAGGTCGGTGTTGGTTGTACAGCCTGACCGCGGTGGGGAGGAAAGACTTCCGATAGCGCTCCTTCTCACACCTAGGGTGGAGCAGTCGGTCACTGACAGTACTGCCCAGCGCGATCACAGTCTCATGCATGGGATGGGAGTTATTCTCCCGCATGGAGCTCACCACGGACAGTATCCTTCTGTCACCCACCACCTGCACTGGGTCCAGTGGGCTCCCCAGGACAGAGCTGGCCCTTCTAATCAGCTTGTCAAGTTTATTTCTGTCCCTGGTTGATATACTGCTCCCCCAGCAGGCCACTCCAAAGAAGATGGCTGATGCCACTACCGAGTTGAAGAAAGTCCTAAGAAGTGCCCCCCGGATTCCAAAGGCTCTCAGCTTCCTAAGCAGGTAGAGCCTGCTGTGGCCCTTCCTGTACAGGACCTCCATATGATCTGCCCAGTCCAGCTTATTATTAAGGAGCAGACCCAGGTACTTATAGGTGCTCACAATCTCGATGCCCGTCCCCAGGATGTCCACTGGTTTAGGAGGGCTTCTGCCTTTACGGAAGTCCACCACCATCTCCTTGGTCTTTCCCGCGTTAATCTTCAGGTGGTTCCAGTGGCACCAGTCCACAAAATCCTGGTTCAGTTCTCTGTACTCCCTGTCATCATCATCTGTGATGAGGCCTACTATTGCAGAGTCGTCAGAATACTTCTGTAGGTAGCAGCTGGATGAGTTGCACCTAAAATCTGCAGTGTACAGTGTGAAGAGGAAAGGGGCGAGAACCGTACCCTGAGGTGCCCCCCGTATTACAGATCACGGTACCTGACACACAGTCTTGGGCTCTCACGTATTGAGGTCGGTTTGTGAGGTAGTCTAGGATCCAGTTGGAGAGGTGGTGGTCCACTCCAGCAAGGCCCAGCTTGTCCCTCAGTAACCTGGGCTGTATGGTGTTAAAAGCACTGGAGAAATCAAAGAACATTATTCTCACCGTGTTCCCTGGTTTCTCCAGGTGAGACAGAGCCCTGTGCAGAAGATGGATGATAGCATCATCTACCCCAATGCCCGGCCGATAAGCAAACTGGAGGGGGTCCATAGCGGAGGTGTGTGAGAACCAAACTAGCAAACTAGAGGGCGGAGATGTGTGAGAACCAATCTCTCCAAGATCTTCATCAGGTGGGATGTCAGTGCTACAGGTCTGTAGTCGTTGAGGTCCATAGGGTGGGGTTTCTTTGGAACTGGTACCACACAAGAAGATTTCCATAATTCAGGGACTATTTCCTGCCTCAGGCTCATATTATACATATACCCTGTTTCCCCGAAAATAAGACAGCGTCTTATATTAATTTTTGCTCCCAAAGATGTGCTGTGTCTTATTTTCAGGGGATGTCTTATTTTTTTTTTTCAATGAAGAAGAATTCACATTTATTGCTGAACAAAAAAATGAACATTTATTATATACGGTACTGTACAGTACAGCATAACCATACAAACTGTGGATCCTATCAAGAATTTCTTACTACTACCGTACCATTATTTCCATGTACAACAATTAACAGTATGGTACATTTACCAATATTTACGGTACGAATAGAAAGTAAAATTTATTCAATGACAGTTATGTCATCATCTTCTAGGACATCATCATAACAATCCAAACCATTAATTTCCCTGCACACAGTATCATGTCCCATAGTGGCCCCTGCACACAGTATCATGCCCCATAGTGGCCCCTGCACACAGTATCATGCCCCATAGTGGCCCCTGCACACAGTATCATATCCCATAGTGGCCCCTGCACACAGTATCATTCCCCATAGTGGCCCCTGCACACAGTATCATTCGCCATAGTGGCCCCTGCACACAGTATTATATCCCATAGTGGCCCCTGCACACAGTATCATTCCCCATAGTGGCCCCTGCACACAGTATCATTCCCCATAGTGGCCCCTGCACACAGTATCATATCCCATAGTGGCCCCTGCACACAGTATCATATCCCATAGTGGCCCCTGCACACAGTATCATTCCCCATAGTGGCCCCTGCACACAGTATCATTCCCCATAGTGGCCCCTGCACACAGTCTCATGCCCCATAGTGGCCCCTGCACACAGTATCATTCCCCATAGTGGCCCCTGCACACAGTATCATATCCCATAGTGGCCCCTGCACACAGTATCATTCCCCATAGTGGCCCCTGCACACAGTATCATATCCCATAGTGGCCCCTGCACACAGTATCATTCCCCATAGTGGCCCCTGCACACAGTATCATTCCCCATAGTGGCCCCTGCACACAGCATTATATCCCATAGTGGCCCCTGCACACAGTATCATCTCCCATAGTGGCCCCTGCACACAGTATCATTCCCCATAGTGGCCCCTGCACACAGTATCATATCCCATAGTGGCCCCTGCACACAGTATCATTCCCCATAGTGGCCCCTGCACACAGTATCATTCCCCATAGTGGCCCCTGCACACAGTATCATTCCCCATAGTGGCCCCTGCACACAGTATCATTCCCCATAGTGGCCCCTGCACACAGTAGTTTGCCCCATAGTGGACCACCCATGAACAATTATTATACTGTGGGGTCTTTTCAGACCCCAGAGTATAATGATCGGAGACCCAGGAGAGGATAGAAACATAAAAAAAACAACGTTGCTTACCTGTTCCTCGCTCCGGTGCATGCCCGTGCGCTACTCCGGCCGCCTTCACTGTTAGACCAGGCCGCGTCACGTGATCCGGCCGGCGTCGCGGACGCAAAATGACGTCCGCTGACGTCACCAAACAGGCCCGAAGCCTGGAGAAGCGTAGGACAGGTAAGCACATAGTTTTTTATGTTCGCTCACCTCCCCTGGGCCGCCGATTATTATACTCCGGGGTCTGAAAAGACCCCGGAGTATAATGATAACAGAGATTGTGGGGTTCTCCCGCGGCCTCACATATCGTATATACCGTATGTTCTGTTCGGGAACATACGCCTTACTTTCGGGGGATGCCTTATATTAGGCAATTCTCCGAAACCTCTCCTATGCCTTACTTTCGGGGGGTGTCTTATTTTCGGGAAAACACGGTATGTAATTATACCACACAGCTGGTCCCCACAAGTCTTAATTAGCCTTGCACTGATGTCATCTGGCCCTGCGGCTTTCCTCGCCTTGATCTTTTTCATCTCCTTCCTCACCTGGGCCCGTGTGAAGGTCAGACTGTGGTCAGATAAAGACGGATTTCTGGATTTACTGGTCTGTTGGGAAGTGGCCGCATGGGGAGAAGTCATTGTGGTGGGGGGAGATGAAGGACATACTGGGGTGGGAGGAGCTGGTGTGTGATCAAATCTGTTGAAGAATAGGTTTAGTTCATTAAGCCAATTAACATCTGCCTCAATCTGGCAGACAGACTGTTTATGACCCGAAATTGACTTAAGCCCCTCCCAGACCCCCCTTATGTCTTTTCTTTCCATTTGCTTTTCCATTTTTTCCTTATAACTGGCTTTTCCCTGCCTGATTAGATGCCTCAGCTCCTTTTGTACTTCCCTCAACCCCTCCTTATCTCTTGTCCTGAATGCCATCTTTTTCTCCTTAAGTAGTGTTTTTATATCAGAGTTAATCCATGGTTTGTTATTGGAGAAGCACCTCACCACTTTTGTGGGTACTGTGTTGTCCACACAAAAATTAATGTAGTCCGTTATGCAGTGTGTGAGTCCTTCTATATCTTCTCCATACGAATCCTGCAGAACTTCCCATGCGGTTGTGTCAAAACAATCCCTCAGAGCCTCATCACTCTCCTCGGACCATATCCTCACTGTGCGGGTGACAGCTGGTTCTCTACGTACAAGTGGCTTGTACACAGGTCGGAGATGCACTAGGTTGTGATCCGATCTCCCCAGGGGCGGTAGGGCTGATGAGTTATATGCCTCCCTCACGTTGGCAAAGAACAAGTCCAGTGTTTTGTTGTCTCTTGTGTGGCAGGTTACATACTGTGTGAAACTGGGCAGTGTGGATGATGGAGAGGCATGGTTGAAATCACCCGACAGAAGAAAGAGGGCCTGGGGATGTTTTAACTGTAACTGGCTCAGCGTGGCTTGTAGGACCTCACAGGCAGTGTCAGCTTTCGCAGAGGGGGGGACATATGCAGTTATCACGATGACATGTGATAGTTCCCTTGGTAGATAGAAAGGTCTCATGCTCACAGCTAATAGTTCAATGTCCTTACAGCAAGTTTGCTCCTTAATCACAATGTGCCTAGGATTACACCATCTATTATTCACAAACATTGCCAGCCCTCCTCCTTTCCTCTTACCGCTCTCCCTTGTCCTGTCTGCCCGAAGGAGTTTAAAACCATCCAAGGAGACCAGAGAGTCAGGAGTAACTTCAGTGAGCCAAGTCTCTGTAAGTAGCATCATGCTGCACGCCCGAAACTCCTGATGATGCCTGGTGAGCGCTGTTAGTTCATCCATCTTGTTTGCAAGAGATCTCACATTGCCCATGATGATGGAGGGAACAGCTGGTCGGTAACGCCTCTTTTTAATCCTCTGAAGAGTACCACTTCTGCATCCCCTCACCCGCTTTTTCTTTCTCCAAAGCTCGCGGGGGATGTGTGACCAGATGGTATGCCGCCCTGCTGTGCCTCTGAGCTGCAGAATTTCCTCTCTTGTATAGACAAAGGAATTGTCTGCATACACAAAAGATCCCATTTTCAAGCAGAACAAAAAGACAGATAAAAAACAAAAAAAAAAAAGTTATCACAAGGGTCCAAGTCTTTGTGTGTGTTTCTTCATAGTGCAAAGTCCTTAAGTAGAGAGGTACAAAACGAGACATAGAAAGAAAAATAAGATAGAGAGTCTCAGAGCTGCTGTAGCTGGCAGCCACTCCAGCGGCGCCATTTAGAGGAGCAGGACACAGGGAGATGACGACGTCCTTCTCGCTCTCAGAGCCTCCTGTGTTGTTAGACGGTGCCCGGGGCAGCAGCAGCATATTTAAGCCCTCTCCCCACGGATCCTGCGGGCCAGCTGGATATCTTTGGGCATGATGGTGACCCTCTTGGCGTGGATAGCGCACAGGTTGGTGTCCTCAAAGAGTCCGACCAGGTAAGCCTCGCTGGCCTCCTGCAGGGCCATGACCGCGGAGCTCTGGAAGCGGAGATCAGTCTTGAAGTCCTGGGCGATCTCTCTTACCTCTTACCAAGCGCTGGAAGGGGAGCTTACGGATGAGCAGCTCGGTGGACTTCTGGTAGCGGCGGATTTCACGGAGAGCAACTGTACCAGGGCGGTAGCGGTGAGGCTTCTTGACTCCGCCGGTGGCTGGAGCGCTCTTCCTGGTGGCCTTAGTGGCCAGCTGCTTGCGGGGAGCTTTCCCTCCGGTGGATTTACGGGTGGTCTGCTTAGTTCTGGCCATCGCTCTGTATAGACGTACACAGCAGTGTACACACAAGGACACAGGACAGAGGTTGATTCAACTTTAATCCATTTCAACTGGCTGCAAGTGTGATTTAGTTATTGCCACCACCTGTTATGTGCCACAGGTAAGTAACAGGTGCTGTTAATTACACAAATTAGAGAAGCATCACATGATTTTTCAAAGGGTGCCAATACTTTTGTCCACCCCCTTTTTTATGTTTGGTGTGGAATTATATCCAATTTGGCTTTTTGACAATTCTTTTTGTGGTTTTCCATTGACGACAAATTAAATGAAGATATTATTACCAAAGCATTTGTGATTGCAATCATTTTCTGGAAGAAATTGAGTATTATCTGACAGAATTGCAGGGGTGCCAATACTTTTGGCCAGCACTGTAGTATAATTGTGTGTACTTTCATTAGCCTGTTGGCAGACATTATACTGTTCTGTTATATTTGCTCTGTGGCATTACTAGACATTATCATTAAGCACTAGCAGATATTATGGCGGTAGATTCTCTTTCCATGTCCTCATTTCCTGCCATTACCAGAAGTCAGAGGATTTCACTTCAGGTTTACAAAACTTTCCTCTCTATTCACACATAAAGCTACACCCAGAGCGGTTCTGATGCAAGATCCATAGAAGCGCGAGGTCAGCTACCCAATCAGATCTGGGCTATTGGATCATGTGTCTGACAGGAGGTGTAGCTAGAGCCACTGTAACTAGCAGAATTTCTCCACATAGATTTAGGAATATTTAGCAGCTCCCTCTATAGACAGATATGGAGTAAAAGATGAGGCCCTCAGGCCTTTACCTGAATCGCAGGTCATCATCCTCGCCACCCCAGCCCCAGTAGTTGTTGGAATATCCGTTCACCCTGGCAAACTGCTTCCTGGTCATGGCAGTGACTCCTCCAAAGTAGCCTTCATATCGTAACCTGGGGAAAAGAGAAACAGGTTCACAATTCTGTGCAGATTCATTTCTCAATACATATTTATAGTGGTCTGAGCTGTTTTTCTGATACAAAGCTCCAAATCCTCTGCATAGACAAGAATTAAAGGGGACTTTTCAACACCTCCATCAACTTCAATTGTTTACATTCTTCAGAAAGGTCTGCTCCACTGATTCCGGCACGGTCAGAATTTTTTCTGTAGCCCACACCATTCCTGAGCAATCAGTCTGTTAATTTCAGTACCTGATATACCAATTAGGTTCTCTACTGCGAGGTAGGCGGTCCTAGGCTGGAGCAGGTAGTCAGGGACCACCCACCTGAGGGTATAAATGGTGCTGAAACTAACAAAACTGATTCCTTAACAACGGTTGGGGCTACAGAAAAAATACCAAGTGTGCCAGAATCAGTGAAGCAGCGCCTATTGAAGGATGCAAATAGTTGGACTTGGTAGAGGTAGTGAAAGGTCCTCCTTAAAGGGATATTTCGGTCACAGCAAGTTGCTGATCGCTGGGGTCCAACCAATGGGACTCACTCATCATGAGAACTGGGGTATTTTGGACCACAGTTTGTAAGGTGCATCATGTCCTAAATATTTAGTGTGCTATTAACATGTAAAGTGCCTTATGGAAACAGTCAGTATTAGTGTGACCAGGTATCTACCCTGCATTCTTTACTCCAATTCTATAATTATTAGGAGCTGGAGGATTTTCTGACATCAGGATGCCCGGCTGACATCAGAAATCTTCCTCTACCAGAAATGAGAACCGCTCCTGAGATGTAACGCCCCCCTTACTTGTATCCAGTGACGTTGCGGCCCACCACCAGGTGTTTGGGTTCGCTGTCACAGAGGTAAGTGTTAAAGTCATTCTCTGGGACCAGGTCCACGTCGTGGAATATAAAGCAATCCCAGTTATCTTCCTTTAATGCCTCCAGGTACCCAATGTTCAGTAGCTTGGCTCGGTTAAATTTCACATCTCCAGCCTGCAAGACATAGAAAGACATAAGGCAGAATCCTGCGGCTTCAGAGCTGAAATCTCACAGTATCCCCCTGCTTGCATTGTGGGAATTGTTGTCTTTATGACAGACATTGTACAGTCATCTGCTGTAAGTAAAACTGTCATCTTGCATTACCGCATCTCAGCTAAGCTGTAGGGGAGTGTCTGACAACAAGCTTGCTGACTGTTTCCAACAACAAATTGTGGAATTCTTAAGAGCTCCCACCTGATGAATGACGTAAATGGCATAGTCCAGCTGCTGCCTCTGAAGGAAGGGGTGCAAGTTATCCAGCAGGTACAGGAGGTGTCTCTCCCGGTTGCGGTGTGGGATCAGGATGGCTACTTTCTGCTGGGCTCTGCAGTTCTCTGGCTGGTAATGGCCATCGCTCATCATAGGATGCTTCTTCTGCACATCCTCTAGGCTTAGGTTTGGTGAAAACGTAAGCGGCACCACCCCCTCTGTAACAGAAATAATAATACATATAATAAAGTGTGCGCATATTACAGCCGTGCAGTAAAGTATGCGCATATTACAGCCCTGCAGTAAAGTGTGCGCGTATTACAGCCCTGCAGTAAAGTATGCACGTATTACAGCCGTGCAGTAAAGTGTGCGCGTATTACAGCCCTGCAGTAAAGTGTGCGCGTATTACAGCCCTGCAGTAAAGTGTGCGTACATTACAGCCCTGCAGTAAAGTGTGCGCACATTACAGCCGTACAGTAAAGTGTACGCACACTACAGTTGTGCAGTAAAGTCTGAGCATATTACAGCCGTGCAGTAAAGTCTGAGCATATTACAGCATTACAGTAAAGTGTGCGCATATTACAGCCATGCAGTAAAGTGTGAGAATATTACAGTATTACAGTAAAGTGTGTGTGCATATAGGAGTTGGAGTCAGGGACAATTTTGGCTGGAGTTGGAATACAATAATTAATTATTTTTAATGTTATTATATAATTAATTAAAATATTTAAGTTTGTTTATTTTTATTTTAAATCTAGGGAAGGGAGTGATTTGAATTTGTAGTATATATATATATATATATTTTTATTTTTATTTTTTTTTTTTACATATTTTGAAAAATTTAATTTTTTTTAACCATTTTATTAGCCCCCCCCCCCCCCAGAGGGCTTGAACCTGCATTCTTTTGATGGCATGTCCCATAGACTTCTGCTACATAGTTATTAAGGCTGTGCACAGAGAAGCCTCAATAGCTATAATACTATGACAGGCATGGGAGCCGTCCTGAAATGGTAAAGGGTCAATGGGGACTCCTGAAGTGCTCCTGGGCACTTTGGGGGAACATTATACAAAGCAAAGCTTTAATAACACCTCTGAGTCATCATTACATCACTACTGACAATAGATGATGTCACAGCTTATCTCCTCCCCCTCCCTGCACTGAGCACGTCTAGAAAACTCTCCCATAGACCTCAATGAGTCGACTCCAGACTATTGCTGTCTATGGCCATGACTGTGCTGTAAAGTAGATCACTAAATGCTGTTAACAGAGCAGAAGAGAAGCTCAGGCAAGATGGCCGCCCCCATAATCATGGACAGAAAAGAGAATTAAAAAAAAAATAAATAAATCTACAATCAAAAAATTAGAAAGATTAGAAAAAAGTGAGAGATTTGTTTGTAATACATAAAATAAATAAATAAATAATAATACAAAAATATTTGGTGACACCTTCCCTTTAAGCATTTTTGAGAGGACAGGCACTTTTTGTGACCTTTGCACACCTTATACCTTGTTTTTTGTGTGTACACCGCCGCTTGGCTGTGAGTTTTCAGCACAAATTGATATTTTATTGCTTTTTTATCTTTTCTTTGCTGTTTGCTACAAAGTTACATGAAGGTGGACACGGCTGTCGGGACAAGGGTACTATTTACTTTCAGAGATACAGAGGGTGTAGGGGGGCACTTACTTATCAATGTCCTTGTATTTTATAGGTTGTTACGGCACATTTCGTACGGTTCTGTGCCCTTAGACATAGTATGTATGGACTTTGCACATAAGGAACTTTTTATGTTTAGGAGTTGTGAGGAATAAGAACATTCTAGCTCACTTTTAACCCCTTCACTCCACAGGCATTTTCTCATTTTTGATTTTTATTCCCCCTCCTTCCCAAAGCCATACCTTTCTTATTTCTCCATTCACAGACCTATAGGAGGGCTTATTTTTTGCGGGAGAAATTTTGCATTTGTGCGACATTCTTACGGCTTTATTTTTACGGCGTTCACTGTGCAGCCAAAATGACAAGGTATTTGCATTCTGTGGGTCAGTAAGATCCTGGCCATACCAAATTTATAGTTTTTATTATGTTTTAACACCTTAACAAAAATCTAAAACTTTGAAAGATACAGAAAAAAAAAGTTTCTTCAGTCAATATTATAAAATAATATTATAATATAATATAAAATTATAAACACCCATAACTTTTTATATTTTCATATAAGCAGCTGTGTAAGGTTTTGTTTTTTTTTTCTCTGCAGGGTCAGTTGTACCTTTTGTTTATACTATTTCGGGGATTGTGTAACATTTTGATCTTTTTTATTCAATTTTCTATGGGTGAAAAAACTTTTTTTTCCCTGATATGGCTTTCACCATGTGATATAAATATTTTTATAGTTCAGGCATTTTTGGACACGGGGATACCTAATGTGTTTATGTTTGTTTTATTTGTGATCTAGGAAAAGGGGTGAAATGCTAGGTTTTTAACTTTATATATATATATATATATATATATATATATATATATATATATATCGCAATACTAATTTTAAAATAAAAAAAAAAAAATATATATATATATATATATATACACACACACACATACACACTGCAATACTAATGTAAAATCCCATGAACAGCCTGTAATAGTAGTACAGTAATGGCTGGCCTGGGGGTATTCAATAGGCTCACGGCTGTCATGAAAATGGATAGCCGTCCCTGGAACTTGGTGGCCATATTGGTTATCACCCAGCTTTCCTAACTGCAGTCCTATATAAAGCTCTGTACATATAGATAGGTATTGCTACAGTCCCTCCCCACTTCTCCACCGCTTATCAGGGTATGTGTTCCAACTACGCCCTCATAGAAGGGGTCAAACGCTTATCAAATACCATAAACCGTATTTGCTCTGTAGCGTAATTCAGCCGCTGTTGACCTTGGCGTTACAATAAATTGATAACGAATATTAGTTAATACGGGGACTGACAGAAGATGTGCGGCCTGAGGGTGC
Source organism: Leptodactylus fallax (assembly GCA_947044405.1). Lineage (NCBI taxonomy): Eukaryota > Metazoa > Chordata > Amphibia > Anura > Leptodactylidae > Leptodactylus > Leptodactylus fallax. The sequence goes on from CAMRHE010000604.1 coordinate 55,552, forward strand.
ACACAAGTACAGCTCAACAACGTGACCTGATGACTACAACTCCAGGTGACCTGATGACTACTACTCCAGGTGACCTGATGACTACTACTCCAGGTGACCCACAGGGAAATCCGAACCCTTTCACTGCTTTCACAGAGTCCAAAAAGTGGGCCCAAGAAAAATCCTTTCTGATAGGACATCATCAATGTATATTCTTGGTAAACCCTGCATTACCTTAAAGTGTTGGTTCACCTTTAAGATCATTGTCTTGCTTTACACTACATAGCAGAAATAGAAAAGAAAAATTTGAAAAAAAAATCTCCTGGTTACTGACTTTACATTTACTCAGTGTAGTCAGATTCCCTATAATTTGCATGTAGTGGTCTGTTCTGCTATGCTGCAGTTATGGAACAGACCACTATACACATACAATGGGGGGTTCTGACTACACCAAGTCAGTTACCTGAGGATTTAATTTTTTTCTACTTCCGCAATACAGTATAAAGCAAGGCAACAATAATACATGGTGTACTAAAGTCCTGAGCACCCAGATGGAGTAAATTATAAAGTTACTTCATATTTATTGTCCGGTTCAGCAAACAGTAACTGTTAATGATATTGAAGTTAAATAAGTGGAAGGAGCGGCGCTGCTTATCACCCCTGTCCAATTAATCCTTTGATGAGGTTTATCCACACCCTTATAATACAATCTTATCATATTTATCACATGACATAACATCTGTCATGTGTACGCTGTAATGTCATGTCAGGGCATGCTGGGAGTTGTAGTTTCCTAACAGCAAAAGAGCTACTAGTTAGAAATCAGTGGTGTAAAGCGAATTCCTATATGGGGAACAGTTATGGGACATATATGATAATCTTGTATAAAATACTTTAGTTTACATTCTACATAGTAGAAATAAATAAAACCTTTATTCTCATAGAAGAAACTGGAAAAAAAATTACAAAAAAATCCCCCAGTAACCAACCTTTATTTAATGTAGTCAGACACCCCCATAACATACATGTAATGGTCTGTTCCACAATGCTGCAGATGTGGAACAGACCACTATACACATACAATGAGGGATTCTGACTACACTAAGTTACTTACCTGAAGATTTCATGTATTTTTCTAATTCTGCAATGGAGTATAAAGCCAGGCAACAGAGGGGATGTCACTGACAGTGGCTATATACTTACTGAGCTGCGGGGACAGCACCGGGCAGATCTTTAAGTCCACTTCATTCTGAGTGGTCTGTTCTACAGCAGGTGGCGGTCTACCGTCCTCAGATTTTTTCGCTGAGGGTGGACACTTCCAGAAGTTGTCCACTGGGGTCCTGAATTTGGGGGTGTAGTGGGTGCTGTCCCTTACATAGAAGAAGGCCCAGCCCACGATGGTTAGACACAGGACAATGAAAAGCAGAAGCCGGATCTGACAAAAAAGGTTCCCGATGGTGCTGCTCAGTCCCATCACTACTACTGCTCCTCAGGTCCAAATACGCTGAGCGGAAATGCGGACTGGAGATCAGCGGCGACTCCTTTAAGTCACCTCATCGACCTCTCACATGGAACATCCATCTCACAGAGCGATTCACATGTGACCGCCGTCATCTGACCTGCAAGACAGAAATATAACAAGCAGATGAAGATTTATAGGAATAGAGAGTCTCTGACAACCTTATCAAATAGAACATGCAAAGTACAAACACCCAGCACAGCTCCCCCGATCAAAGGGCAGGCGAAATAAATTATGTCCGAAAATATACAACAGACTGGTATAACCTGTATACACAACTCAGGGTCAGTAATGTATGGACACAGTGACTGTACCAGCAGAATAGTGAGCGCAGCTCTGGGGTATAATACAGGATGTAACTCAGGATCAGTACAGGATAAGTAATGTAATGTATGTACACAGTGACTGTACCAGCAGAATAGTGAGCGCAGCTCTGGAGTATAATACAGGATGTAACTCAGGATCAGTACAGGATAAGTAATGTAATGTATGTACACAGTGACTGTACCAGCAGAATAGTGAGCGCAGCTCTGGAGTATAATACAGGATGTAACTCAGGATCAGTACAGGATAAGTAATGTAATGTATGTACACAGTGACTGTACTAGCAGAATAGTGAGCGCAGCTCTGGAGTATAATACAGGATGTAACTCAGGATCAGTACAGGATAAGTAATGTAATGTATGTATACAGTGACTGCACCAGCAGAATAGTGAGTGCAGCTCTGGAGTATAATACAGGATGTAACTCAGGATCAGTACAGGATAAGTAATGTAATGTATGTACACAGTGACTGCACCAGCAGAATAGTGAGCGCAGCTCTGGAGTATAATACAGGATGTAACTCAGGATCAGTACAGGATAAGTAATGTAATGTATGTACACAGTGACTGCACCAGCAGAATAGTGAGCGCAGCTCTGGAGTATAATACAGGATGTAACTCAGGATCAGTACAGGATAAGTAATGTAATGTATGTACACAGTGACTGTACCAGCAGAATAGTGAGCGCAGCTCTGGAGTATAATACAGGATGTAACTCAGGATCAGTACAGGATAAGTAATGTAATGTATGTACACAGTGACTGCACCAGCAGAATAGTGAGTGCAGCTCTGCAGTATAATACAGGATGTAACTCAGGATCAGTACAGGATAAGTAATGTAATGTATGTGCACAGTGACTGTACCAGCAGAATAGTGAGTGCAGCTCTGGAGTATAATACAGGATGTAACTCAGGATCAGTACAGGATAAGTAATGTAATGTATGTACACAGTGACTGTACCAGCAGAATAGTGAGTGCAGCTCTGGAGTATAATACAGGATGTAACTCAGGATCAGTACAGGATAAGTAATGTAATGTATGTACACAGTGACTGTACCAGCAGAATAGTGAGCGCAGCTCTGGAGTATAATACAGGAAGTAACGTAATATATGTACACAGTGCCTCCAGAGCTACACTAACTTTTGCTTGCTGTCAGGAGCTGGAAACCTGTACCGATCTTACACTTCTGACATTAGGTTTTCCTGCAGTTGTAGCCAGTCTAGACAACCCTCGGTGATAGATACAGTCGGCAAACCAGGATCATATATTATACCAAACCAAAATACAGAGAAGATATTTTTGCAGCTTTTACTACTGAAATCCCCAGCTGTGATGAGTATTCGGCCTGTACAAGTTTCACCCTCTAAATAATAATCTTCCCATTCCCTGACAACAAGCAGAGATCCTGAAAATGTTGAAGAATTGATACGTGGAGTCTATGAGGAGTTCCAGCTTTAGCACTGTACGATCCTAATGTATGACATCATTATAACATCATCAGAAACCGCACACAAAGATGGTATTCAGAAATATACACCTAGTCATGTAAGTCAGCCAGTCAGATGGTGTCTTGTGTGGAGACCGCCGCCAGAACCTCCAGAGCACAAAGCATTATTCTGCCAAGTCTGTCCTCTGAGGCAGCCGCATGAGAGTGCAGCTCCACACCCATCTGACACATATACATGGGTGTTATCTTCATCTGCATTCTTAAACTTGACTCCAAATGCTCTTTTTGTGGAGTCTGCACCCTGCCTGTGACAGGCTGCTGTACATAGTGCAGGCTGTCGCCTCTCCTGGGCCTTACGCTATGGCGCTGCAGCATATACAGCGCTGCAGCATCCCGCTGACAAGTTGTGAGCATCCTTCCACATGAAGCACAGCAGCCATAATTCCCTGCACTGAAGCACAAGCATGGGAAAGTTTATCCTGATTTTACTTATAATGAATAGAATCCCAGGACACCTCAAAAGACTGACACTCACAAATCGCTAAAATCAAAAAGGCCCACAGCAGACTTTGATTTCCCAGATTACAGAAATCCTTCCAGGATAAATGTCGAGACCCCCCACCCCCCCATCAATCACCAGTAATCTGCAGGGAAGCTCAGAAGTTGTTCATTTCCCTGCAGCGCCACCAGAGGGGAAATTAGGCATTACACAGTGTTCATTCATATCAATGGAATGTTTCTATAATGCAGGAGGGGCCCTTGTTTTGGAGCTGAGATGCAGTAACCATGCACGGCCACCACACAATGGGTGGCACTGTTTGCTTCCAGCTCCATCCACTGTGTAGATCTAGTGCGGACCTCACCTCAGGTTTCAATATCACAAGCTTATGCAGGTGGATACGTCTTATCTCTTTACATGGCGTCCTGCCTCTGTTTACTGATGTTGTAACTTATAAAGAGCTGTAACTTTTATTACACCATAAACTAGAGGAGGGGAAGCTCAGTGACAGATTTCTGCAGACACCATAATGGCGGCCATTTCTCTTGTTTGGCTGACAGCTATATCCCCTGACCTCCTTATACACATGCAGCTCGGGAAGAAAGACCTACTGAGACTACCGGGGGAAGGTAGGGGGACCTGCTGTGACTACCGGGGGGAAGGTAGGGGGACCTGCTGTGACTACCGGGGGAAGGTAGGGGGGACCTGCTGTGACTACCGGGGGAAGGTAGGGGGGACCTGCTGTGACTACCGGGGGAAGGTAGGGGGACCTGCTGTGACTACCGGGGGAAGGTAGGGGGACCTGCTGTGACTACCGGGGGAAGGTAGGGGGACCTGCTGTGACTACCGGGGGAAGGTAGGGGGACCTGCTGTGACTACCGGGGGAAGGTAGGGGGACCTGCTGTGACTACCGGGGGAAGGTAGGGGGGACCTGCTGTGACTACCGGGGGAAGGTAGGGGGACCTGCTGTGACTACCGGGGGGAAGGTAGGGGGACCTGCTGTGACTACCGGGGGAAGGTAGGGGGACCTGCTGTGACTACCGGGGGAAGGTAGGGGGGACCTGCTGTGACTACCGGGGGAAGGTAGGGGGACCTGCTGTGACTACCGGGGGAAGGTAGGGGGACCTGCTGTGACTACCGGGGGAAGGTAGGGGGACCTGCTGTGACTACCGGGGGAAGGTAGGGGGACCTGCTGTGACTACCGGGGGAAGGTAGGGGGACCTGCTGTGACTACCGGGGGAAGGTAGGGGGGACCTGCTGTGACTACCGGGGGAAGGTAGGGGGACCTGCTGTGACTACCGGGGGGAAGGTAGGGGGACCTGCTGTGACTACCGGGGGAAGGTAGGGGGACCTGCTGTGACTACCGGGGGAAGGTAGGGGGACCTGCTGTGACTACCGGGGGAAGGTAGGGGGACCTGCTGTGACTACCGGGGGGAAGGTAGGGGGACCTGCTGTGACTACCGGGGGAAGGTAGGGGGGACCTGCTGTGACTACCGGGGGAAGGTAGGGGGACCTGCTGTGACTACCGGGGGAAGGTAGGGGGACCTGCTGTGACTACCGGGGGAAGGTAGGGGGACCTGCTGTGACTACCAGGGGAAGGTAGGGGGACCTGCTGTGACTACCGGGGGAAGGTAGGGGGACCTGCTGTGACTACCGGGGGAAGGTAGGGGGACCTGCTGTGACTACCGGGGGAAGGTAGGGGGACCTGCTGTGACTACCGGGGGAAGGTAGGGGGACCTGCTGTGTCTACCGGGGGAAGGTAGGGGGACCTGCTGTGACTACCGGGGGAAGGTAGAAGGAGCGGCTGTGACTACCAGGGGAAGGTAGGGGGACCTGCTGTGACTACCGAGGGAAGGTAGGGGGGACCTGCTGTGACTACCGGGGGAAGGTAGGGGGACCTGCTGTGACTACCGGGGGAAGGTAGGGGGACCTGCTGTGACTACCGGGGGAAGGTAGGGGGACCTGCTGTGACTACCGGGTGAAGGTAGGGGGACCTGCTGTGACTACCGGGAAAAGGTAGGGGGACCTGCTGTGACTACCGGGGGAAGGTAGGGGGACCTGCTGTGACTACCGGGTGAAGGTAGGGGGACCTGCTGTGACTACCGGGGGGAAGGTAGGGGGGACCTGCTGTGACTACCGGGGGGAAGGTAGGGGGACCTGCTGTGACTACCGGGTGAAGGTAGGGGGACCTGCTGTGACTACCGGGAAAAGGTAGGGGGACCTGCTGTGACTACCGGGGGGAAGGTAGGGGGACCTGCTGTGACTACCGGGTGAAGGTAGGGGGACCTGCTGTGACTACCGGGGGAAGGTAGGGGGGACCTGCTGTGACTACCGGGGGAAGGTAGGGGGACCTGCTGTGACTACCGGGGGAAGGTAGGGGGACCTGCTGTGACTACCGGGGGAAGGTAGGGGGACCTGCTGTGACTACCGGGGGAAGGTAGGGGGACCTGCTGTGACTACCGGGGGAAGGTAGGGGGACCTGCTGTGACTACCGGGGGAAGGTAGAAGGAGCGGCTGTGACTACCGGGGGAAGGTAGGGGGACCTGCTGTGACTACCGGGGGGAAGGTAGGGGGACCTGCTGTGACTACCGGGGGAAGGTAGGGGGACCTGCTGTGACTACCGGGGGAAGGTAGGGGGACCTGCTGTGACTACCGGGGGAAGGTAGGGGGACCTGCTGTGACTACCGGGGGAAGGTAGGGGGACCTGCTGTGACTACCGGGGGAAGGTAGGGGGACCTGCTGTGACTACCGGGGGAAGGTAGGGGGACCTGCTGTGACTACCGGGGGAAGGTAGGGGGACCTGCTGTGACTACCGGGGGAAGGTAGGGGGACCTGCTGTGACTACCGGGGGAAGGTAGGGGGACCTGCTGTGACTACCGGGGGAAGGTAGGGGGACCTGCTGTGACTACCGGGGGAAGGTAGGGGGACCTGCTGTGACTACCGGGGGAAGGTAGGGGGACCTGCTGTGACTACCGGGGGAAGGTAGGGGGACCTGCTGTGACTACCGGGGGAAGGTAGGGGGACCTGCTGTGACTACCGGGGGAAGGTAGGGGGACCTGCTGTGACTACCGGGGGAAGGTAGGGGGACCTGCTGTGACTACTGGAGGGGACAATTCAATATCTGCAAGTGAGAAAGGTGAAACACTGCTGTGACTAATGGGGTAAATTCACACCCCAGAT
>CAMRHE010000604.1:667500-823444 GCA_947044405.1 Leptodactylus fallax
GGAAAAATAGACATATATATATATATTTATATATTCTCAATGATACATAGATAACAATGATTACTAGATAACTAATACAAATATAAATTTTTGCTCATGTATAGAAACATATTTGTATATCAGTGAATGAGATTTGAAGTTGCTGTAGTCATACGTTCTTTCATTATATCCACATACCAATAGAGATGTAAAAGGGGAGGGGAAAGTTATATATTGGCTTTACTGTTAGGTGACATCCTCTAGGGACTCATTCAGTCCCTTAGGGCTTAGTGTCCATTTTGTAAATCAAATTTTGTAAATTTATTGTAGTGGTAGAGAGTATCGGGGTGATCCTAAACCTTATGGGTGTAATGGGGTAATAGTGGTTTGTGGCGGTACTGATGGTCTAGCTATTTAGATATAGGTACTTCTCTTTTTATATATAAAACACCTAGAACACCAATATTAATAGTAACACACAATCTTTTAACCCTATGTATTGCGCACAAAACGCATTAAATATTCAGTACCCCTAAAATCTATAAATACACACCCCTAAATACTGACCCCCCCCAACAACTATATACCTAACCTGAAATAACATTTAACCCTATCTAGACACTCCGCAAACAGACAATAAACCCAAAGTCAATAAAAATAAAATTAACCCATAGATGCATTTAAAAATGACCCCCAACTACAACTATACAAATCCCACCTTTAAAATATTAAGCTAATGGAGGCCAAAAAACCCCAGGAGATACTTGAAATGGAGCACGTTGTATTTTAATTTCTTGTCTTTGCGCAAAGGAAAAAAATGTTGGAAAGTGCGCACACTTCTATTCATATATGTCCGCCTTCCATACACAGTAATGTTAAAGTACAGTCATGGCCAAAAGTTTTGAGAGACACAAATATTCTATTTTCACATGATCTGCTGCCCTCTGGTTTTTCTGTGTGTTTGTCAGATGTTTTTATCACATACAGAAATAGAATTGCATTCATATTATGAGTAACAGAAGCTTATATTGACAGTTAGAATGAGTTAATGCAGCAAGTCAATATTTGCAGTGTTGACCCTTCTTCTTCAGGACCTCTGCAATTCTCCCTGGCATGCTCTCAATCAACTTCTGGACCAAATCCTGACTGATAGCAGTCCATTCTTGCAGAATCAATGCTTTCATTTTGTCTGAATTTGTTGGTTTTTGTTTGTCCACCCGTCTCTTGATGATTGACCACAAGTTCTCAATGGGATTAAGATCTGGGAGTTTCCAGGCCATGGACCCAAAATCTCTATGTTTTGTTCCCTGAGCCATTTAGTTATCACCTTTGCTTTATGGCAAGGTGCTCCATCATGCTGGAAAAGGCATTGTTGAGCGCCAAACTGCTCTTGGACGGTTGGGAGAAGTTGCTCTTGGAGGACATTCTGGTACCATTCTTTATTCATGGCTGTGTTTTTAGGCAAGACTGTGAGAGAGCCGATTCCCTTGGCTGAGAAGCAACCCCACACATGACTGGTTTCAGGATGCTTTACAGTTGGCATGAGACAAGACTGGTGTTAGCGCTCACCTCTTCTTCTCCGAATAAGCTGTTTTCCAGATGTTCCAAAGAATCGAAAAGGGGATTCATCAGAGAAAATGACTTTCCCCCAGTCCTCAGCAGTCCACTCCCTGTACCTTTTGCAGAATATCAGTCTCCCTGATGTTTTTTCTGGATAGAAGTGGCTTCTTTGCTGCCCTCCTTGAGACCAGGCCTTGCTCCAAGAGTCTCCGCCTCACAGTGCGTGCAGATGCACTCACACCTGCCTGCTGCCATTCCTCAGCAAGCTCTGCACTGCTGGTAGCCCCATCCCGCAGCTGAAACACTTTTAAGAGACGGTCCTGCCGCTTGCTGGTCGGTCTTGGGCGCCCTGGAGCCTTTTTGGCACCAATGGAACCTCTCTCCTTGAAGTTCTTGATGATGCGATAGATTGTTGACTGAGGTGCAATCTTTCTAGCTGCAATACTCTTCCCAGTTAGGCCATTTTTGTGCAGTGCAATGATGACTGCACGTGTTTCTTTAGAGATAACCATGGTTAACAGAAGAGAAACAATGATGGCAAGCACCAGCCTCCTTTTAAAGTGTCCAGTGGTGTCATTCTTACTTAATCATGACAGATTGATCTCCAGCCCTGTCCTCATCAACACCCACACCTGTGTTAATGGAGCAATCACTGAAACGATGTTAGGTGGTCCTTTTAAGGCAGGGCTGCAATGATGTTGAAATGTGTTTTGGGGGATAAAGTTCATTTTCTAGGCAAATATTGACTTTGCAAGTAATTGCTGTTAAGCTGATCACTCTTTATAACATTCTGGAGTATATGCAAATTGCCATTAGAAAAACTGAAGCAGTAGACTTTGTAAAAATTAATATTTGTATCATTCTCAAAACTTTTGGCCATGACTGTAGACAGTTTAGCGGGTGTCCGTCTGGTATCCTTATTTTTTTGGTCCTCCAAGTCTGACTTTTTCTCCGCCCCAAAGAGCGGATAACAGAAGTGGTACAGACACCTGTGGTTGGTTTTACAACCCATTGAAATCAATGGGGTTTCAGTTGGAATCTTCAGAATCAATTTTTGATTGATTTTTTTAGGCGAAAGACCCCACATGGCGTCCTGCAGCAAAAGCTCTGCGGGAAAAGCCACAGCGACAAGGACAGGATATATGATGAAGGCCATGTGTTGCACAAATTCAAGTATGAGCAAGGCTGTAGTTGTCGATCTTTTTCTGTTATTTTTTGATCTTTATACAGAATAGTACGGTACATGTACAGTATACTTCATGTAGTGTTCTATAGATGCTTAATGTGTAGTGAACTACAAGTACAAGGCAGCACATGGTAGTATACTTTCTGGCCTTGCTTATAAACAAATCTACTTCCTGCTGCCTGTGTCTCTTCTGAGCGACTCTGCAGGACCTGGACGTGACTGTCGGGAGGTCCCATTCCTTGTACTTTCTGAGCATGCTCGGAATTAAAAACAAAACAGACAAATAAGAGGGTAACTGAGCCTATATGTTATCCATAGACAATGTACAAAACCCCCCAAAAAAGGACACTTAACATCCGTTATGTTGGTCAGACAGAAAAATTGTGCATGCCGTGTTTGTCCCCGAAAATAACGGACACGTGACTGATTTGGTAAAAACAGACAACAAATAAAATCCCTTTTGCCAGTGTCCGATTTGTGACAGACACATTTATGACTGATCCAATTTTAACCCGTCTAATCTGCAGTTGTCAGCCAATGTTGTGCCATGGGCTAAGGCGTCACGTTTTCAGCGGTTCCTATATTACATCTCGTGTCTGGATAATCCACCATGTGTTTTTCCACTTGCCATCCTACAATGTGACTTCCATTCATTATGTTCATGGACCTTTTCCCTTGTTGGTCTCCAGTGTTTGAGGGCTTTCATCACCATTAACAACTTCTTGAGGTTTGTGCCCTCTGGCCTGTATGTATATGGTCGTGTTATACAGTGACATTATGATGTGCCGGCGGCTGCTGCCTGGGATTTCTGCTTGGCACTTTTTTTTTTTTCCAGAACATTGATCTCGTGGATCAACCCCCTCTTGTTCATCATACGCTTTTAATAGAGAAGTCTCCTGACCCGGGACGTTCTGATATCTAATACCGAGTGTTATTGTCACCATAAAGACATGAATACTTTTTTTTTTTTGGCATGTTAGGTGTAATAGTGGGATGATGGCATGTATATACTATACTAGGCGTGGCATATGCTCTACTTTTTATTCAGTGGCTTTATGTAGTATTGCACATGCAACTATAATTTTCCAAACCCTTTTGCAGGCTTATACAGTGAAAGCCCCTGGTTATGTCCAGACGACAAAATCTGCTCTTCAGAACAACAAAAATGAGCCAAGAGCTGAGTCTGTAACCATTGATCCTGGGGTAGAGACTATTAAACTATTAGCTGGAGTGGGTGGGAAATTTCTTTTAAATGGGCAACAACCAAACATATCCAAGTCATATCTGTATTACAGAAGCGTCTCTGCTCAGCTTCTATTTAGGTTTTAATATCACTACTGCTTGTTCGGCAAGTAGAAGGTTCCCTGGATCCCATGTACTATGCTCTAATATATTATGTCTGTACCATAGGTTACTTGTACATTCATTACACAATACATTACCTACATATCAGATGATGGATGAAGTGAACTTCACAGGATATGTATTACATCATGATTGCATATAATAATCTGCTAAATCTGTATACTACATACTTACAAATTCCCAGTGCTCGCCTTTAGATGGAAACTATTAAGTATTTCCTCTTTGCTAAAATTGGTTGTTTTCTAGGACATAGTAACCTGTGTTTGAAGCATTTCTGTTGACTTTGTTCAGCGTGAACATTAGAATTTTATTCAGGATAACCATAACCACATTTTGTCTGATTTCATAGTTTTCCTCATATCTAAGTTCCTTAGCGCCTTCATCTCTTCCCTTGTGCAATGTGTTTTTGTTCCTTTTGAATCTTTTGGAGGTCAATTTGTTACTTTTTCAACAAATCTATCAATTGCAATCGCCCACAGGGGGCATCGATGTACTCTTATTCTTCATAGTAGTAAATGGACCACATCCATGTGATCTCTCTGAACCTGACCAAGGAGTGGAGGGAAGTCTGTCTTGCAGCATCTCAATAGGAATTCCCTGTACTAAACCTGTCCGCTTATCCTGGTTTTTGTGCACTTTGCCATCAAACGTTCTGTGCAAATAGATGTAAACGTTTTACACATTTTAAATAGCTCAAAATTGGAACGGTACAAAAGTTGCACCCTTAGACAGAACCGTTACCTTTTGTAAAAACTGATTCACTTTGGAGCTGCACTTTTAGATTTTTCCTTTTTTCCCATTTGGCCATAAGCGCAGGGTTCCTGCTGTTCACTGCGCCCCCTGGTCGGCCTCTCTGAGACTTGTCTTTATAAGAATTTACTGAATAAAATCCTTTGCTCATCTGAAGTACCAGCACAGGTCGCCGAGATATTGTTACAAGAGAATCAACTCGAGGCAGAGACTTTGTGTAACTACATTGACGGTGACTACTTGGAGTTGAATCATGTCCAGGAATATACAAGTGACAGGGCTAGGACATGGTCGCACAGACATCTGCAGGTGTGCAGGAAAGAAGCTCCAACACAAGCCAAAAGTCAGTACCAGTAGAAGAATACAGAATAAATATGGAACCCTCACAGGAACAAATGTACTCAGATGAAGCCAGGAGTCTAAGCAGAAGAGAAGTGACTGAATGTAGTTGTGGCAGAATTTCATTATGATCTCAAGTAAGAATTTCTCACCTTATTGTCTGAGTTCTTAGTTCTTAAGTACCCATTAGCGGTAGGAAAAGTTGTATATTATAGTATTGGGCTTTATGAAGTACAATGATCAGAATTGTAATACCGTATGATGCATTAACTATATTGTGCTTACATGAGGACCAGCCTGACCCACACACAAGAACTATGGTTCACATTTCACTATGAGCAGTAACAGACGAGAGAACAAAAGATTGACCACGAGTCATGGGGAGGAGGGGGGAGCTGTGTAAGCTAAAAAACTGTCCCCCGACTGGTCATGTGATTGTCAGACTGACCTGCCAATTCACTTACACCCTCATAGAATCCAGGACCTCTGTGTATAGTATATCAGTGTCAGGGAAGTTTCTATTACTTATGTTTAGAAGTAAGATTGTCTCTGAAGTTTCTTGTAATGTTACAATTCGTTTAGGAGCTGTGTACTAGAGACCAATACCTTGTACGTGTTATTAAATATATAGTCGTTACATTTAGGATTGGGGATAGATTGTAAGCTTCAGTGGGGAAATTCTCATTGTACTTCTATTATATTACAGTATTTTTCTGTATCTTTTACTGATACAAAATATGCTTATTACATATTCCAGTTTTTTTGTTTTTGCCACCTTTTTTGTGTGTCCTCCTTAGTTGAACAATCCAGTATGGGAGATACTTTACCTCTGATCTTCCTCTAGTATATAGGCAGAAACCCCAAGAAGGTGCCCCATAACAGCACAGGCAACCTCCGAGATTAGTGATCCTATATATGGACCCCGACCACACAAATTACAAATCTAGAGAAATTTTGTTCTGAGCCTTTTGTGATTAAGTTTGTTCTGCCAGAATAATTTTATATATACAGCAGTTTTTGTTTTTTTTTGTCCAAAACCTCACCTTGTCAGGTGGTGATGGTGATATTGTTAGGGGCCATTTTGCAGTGTGTGTATCGCATCCCACATTTTGTAGAAAATATTTTGAAGCAATCCAATCTCTTGTATTAGTAATGTAATAATAATCTATTCTCACTAATGTTACAGCCTTGTGTGTTCTAGAGCCTTGTTACTACAGCCTTGTTCTATAGATTAGAATCCGGTATGGATTTTGTCTTGGAGACTCTGTAACCAACCAAGACAGTGGCTGTCCTATTACTGACTGTACCCCTGACGAAGTCTGTGAGACGAAACGCACGTCGGGGTTAGCGTTGGTTTGAGAGGGGGCTTCCACGTGGTGGTGGTTCATGGGCGAGTCATTTACCTAATTTTATTCTGTAATATATATATATATATATGTATATATGTGTCGGGGTAGTTTGTGTTATATAGTTTGTATATATAACTATAGTAGTGTCAGGGCAGTTTGTCGTAATATTACTGTTAGTTTAGGTATAGTGCACTAGAGGCTGTTACTTTTAGTGTTAGGGGTGGGTAATTTTCCTATAAATTTGTTGAGGGCCATAAATTTTTTGTCTGCATTGACCAACAAGAGGGTAAAAAGTCATCCAGTGAAAAAGCAAAAACCCCAAGAAGATGTACGATATCAGTCAACTCCCAAAATTAGTTATATCATATGGAACTGACTGGAAAGGAATTTGCACTAGATTTCTGAGATAATGGGCAACTCAATCTGGTTGGAGAATTTGATCTTTAGTGTTTGAGTATTTTGAGAAGGTAATTCTTACCCAGAATAATGTATATGTAAAGCAGTTTTTTGCCCAAAACCCCATTTCTTCATATGAATTCCATAAGCATAGAATATTACAGGCCAATCTGGAGTGAGTATTTTGTCCCACACCTCAATTTACCACATGGTCACATGTAGGAGACACTTTGAAGCCGTCCTCCAGTTCTTGCATTACAATAAATATACAGTATAGCAGTTATATTTAGCATTTGGGATAGAGTGTAAGCTTCTGTAAGGGAGTTCTCACTAGAAGTATGGCATTTGACCATGTTAAAGAAATTTTTGGGTGCTCCATAACAGCACAGACAACCCCCAAGGTTAGTGACCCCAACCACAGAATTCTAAGCCATAGATTGCTGATGTAATGGGCAACTCCAGAATCCTATTTGATGCAGCAGGGTAGAGAGAAATAGATTTATTGAACTTCTTTTCCTTTTATCTTCTCCATGAGGTTAATGCGGCCCAGAATTATTTATATGCACAGCATTTTTTTGGCCCCCAAACCAATCTCATTATATTCTAGACCCCACAGGTGACCTATACAGACAGTGTTAGTTTTTTGGGGCCAGTCTGTGTGTATTTTTTGTTCCACTCCTCAGTTTACCACAAGGCTGTGCCTTGGACACTTTCTTTGCAATTCATGTTCTTGCATTAAAATAATGTGCAGTTCCCACTAATTTTACAACCATATGTGTAGATATTCCACATGGAAATCTGAAATAGAATTGATCTAGAGGGCCCCAAAGAGAATTCTAATACTGTAATTTTATTTTTTTGGTCAAGCAGGTGCATGTCTATCGCTTTTACATGGAGGTAGCCAGTGAAGGAGATACCCAATTGTATCTTTCATCTAACTAATCTGTTGAGGAGGATGAATCCCCAAGAGAGTCCCATAACAGCAAAGCTTACCCCAATGTCCTTGTCCCCATATAGGCCTCATTTGACTTACGACTGGCAACTCAGGTTTTATACCATATGATTTTTAGTTTTACTACTTCTATAAAGTAACTCCTTTTTTTAGCCTGCTAGTTCATCTTAGTATATTCTCAATCCTTGAAGGGAGTCTTTAGAGAATTTATCTACAAATGCAGATGTGCTCTTGGTGGGAGGTGCAGTATCTCACTAGATATATCAAGCAAGGCATTGTCCCTCGTGGAATAAGTTCCCTATTTTCCAGCAGTAAGGTGCAGAAACTGAGATTTTATGACTTGATGGGAGAGGAAGGCTACCACGTGCTCCCTGAGGCTTATACAGAGACTCCTGGATGAGAAGGAAACAAACTTAGAACTTAATTAAAAAAAAAATTAAAATAAAGAATTGTTTGAGTCCAAATTCAGTGTTGCAGGTAGTGGAACCTGCTGTCATCTTCAAGAACAGAAGCATAAACAATTTGTATGGGAAGTCAGATTTTTAAACAAAGTTTTACAACTTTTGTAGGTGCCATCGATAGAACTCTAGATTGGGGGGGAGTTGCTTGTTGGCCTCCATCAATGTTGAAGCACTTTACTCCTCAGTCCCACATTCTCATGGGAAGTGGAGATTTTCATTAAATACATTGAGACTTCAGTATCAGGCCCACATTGTATTCGTCCTCTACTTCTTCTTTTTTTTTTTTTTCCCCTTCTGTTTAGAATCTATCACCAGTGGTTGTGCCATGGGGAGTAAGTAGTGTAAAAAAAAAAAAAAATCTTGCGTCCCGATTTACATGGATTCTCACACATGGGGATAAATGTCTGTTCTTGCTGCACTGGCAGACCACTGGGACCTCTTGTGAACAAAATGATTTTTTTTATTTTCCAAATATTAGGTTTCTGCCACGGAGGCTTCTTTCACAGCAAGGAATGGACAGGTCATCTTTAATATGGGGATACAGATTAATTTTAGCAATTCCAGATTTAAATACACCGTTCTCTACTCAGGAATGGTATTGAGCATTACATTGGTCTACCAAACACACATGCTGTATTAATCACTTAGAATTGTTATTGGTAAATCTCTCCATTTTAGTATCTCAAGGGCTTTTCAGATCTATATGGAACTACTGACCAGGCTGTGGACAGAAGCTGGTCTGCTGAGTATTGCCTCATCCTGCCCTAAGGATGATTTAGTTTTTAGCATGAAGTCTTTAAAGAGGACCTTTCGTGTCCTTGGAGCTGAGTGGTATTTCAGATCTCTAGAAATCTGATGGTTTGCTGAATTCAGTGCACTGTCAGCCTTGCTGGTATACGCCCGGGTGCCGGAGATAACGGCGCTGTTAGTTTCAACACCAATATTCCTCCATTGTCAGAAGGGCGAGCCTTGTAGCCTAGATCATCGCTGACAGTACTCTTCCATACTGTTGGGGGTTCCTCACAGCCCAGCAATGGCCTTCTTTAACTCCTTTCCGACCTATGACATTCCCAACATACACCGTAATAGTATGAAGGATGCTGGGTCTTTAATGATGGCGGCCGCCTTAGCTACCGGGTGTTTACATTATAGCGGAGACCTGGAGCTAATGCTAGTTCACTCTGATCCTGCAGGCATTGGACTGTGGTGTGGCCCACCAAACTAAACTATGGCTGCCTCCCATGGGGCGAGATCGTGGTAACCGGAAGCTTTCTGAAGGCTTCCAGGCCTGCAATTGTAATATTACCATAGAGGCTGGTCTATGGCCAACCTCAATAGTAACAGTGAAACTACAATAAACTGCAATCAAAAAGCCCCCATGGAGGGGAGGGGGCTAATAAAATAAATAAAAATATATGGCTGAAAAATGGAAATGTCTTTGCCTAGGGCGTGTGTAAGAATAGTCAACTTCCCACATTTATTTATATATTTGCATAGTGTTTTTTTTCTTTTCTCTGAGAACTAAAAGGATATTTTCATGTCCATTATAATTGCGTGTGTGTGTATATATAATATACACTAACGTTCAAAAGTTTAGGGTCACTTAAGAAATTTCCTTATATTTGAAAGCAGTTTTTTTTTCAATGAATGTAACATTAAATACACTCTATACATTAATGTGGTAAATGACTATTCTATTCTATTGCAATATCTACATAGGTGTATAGAGGCCATTTCCAGCAACCATCACTCCAGTGTTCTAATGGTACATTGTGTTTTTCTAACTGTGTAAGAAGGCTAATAGAGGTTTAGAAAACCCTTGTGCAAGTATTTGTGCAAGAATCTGGAGCATTACATTTGTTCGATTAAACTCTCAAAATGGCCAGAAAAAGAGAACTTTCATGTGAAACTCGACAGTCTATTCTTGTTCTTAGAAATGAAGGCTATTCCATGCAAGAAATTGCCAAGAAACTGAAGATTTCCTACAACGGTGTATACTACTCCCTTCAGAGGACAGTACAAACAGGCTCTAACCAAAGGAGAAAGAGAAGTGGGAGGCCGCGCTGCACAACTGAGCAACAAGACAAGTACATTAGAGTCTCTAGTCTGAGAAATCGACGCCTCACAGGTCCTCAACTGGCAGCTTCATTACATAGTACCCGCAAAACGCCAGTGTCAATGTCTACAGTGAAGAGGCGACTCAGGGATGCCGGCCTTCAGGGCAGAGTGGCCAAGAAAAAGCCATATCTGAGACTGGCTAATAAAAGGAAAAGATTAATATGGGCAAAAGAACAGACACTGGACAGAGGAAGATTGGAAAAAAGTGTTATGGACAGACGAATCCAAGTTTGAGGTGTTTGGATCACGCAGAGCTGAAAAGATGCTGGAAGACGCCTGACTCCATCTGTCAGCATGGTGGAGGGAATGTGGTGGTCTGGGGTTGCTTTGGTGCTGGTAAAGTGGGAGATTTGTACAAGGTAAAAGGGATTTGGAATAAGGAAGGCTATCACTCCATTTTGCAACGCCATGCCATACCCTGTGGACAGTGCTTGATTGGAGCCAATTTCATCCTACAACAGGACAATGACCCAAAGCAAAGCACACCTCCAAATTATACAAGAACTATTTAGGGAAGAAGCCGGCAGCTGGTATTCTATCTGTAATGGAGTGGCCAGCGCAGTCACCACATCTCAACCCCATTGAGCTGTTGTGGGAGCAGCTTGACCGTACGGTACGCAAAAAGTGCCCATCAAGCCAATCCAACTTGTGGGAGGGGCTTCTGGAAGCATGGCGGGGAAATTTCTCCAGATTACCTCAGCAAATTAACAGCTAGAATGCCAAAGGTCTGCAATGCTGGAATTGCTGCAAATGGAGCATTCTGTGACGAAAGCAAAATTTGAAGGAGAAAATTATTATTTCAAATAGAAATCATTATTTCTAACCTTGTCAATGTCTTGACTATATTTTCTATTCATTTTGCAGCTCATTTGATAAATGAGTTCATGGAAAACACAATTGTCTGGGTGACCCCAAACTTTTGAACGGTAGTATATATCTCCAAATAAAGACAGCACCAGTATAGAGAAGGGTGCTAGCCCCAGGAATAGGCTATATCCCCACGTAGCATCCAAAAGAATTAGACCGCACTCTGCAAGTCCAGTGATAATAGCTGAGGTAGTTTATGGCTTTCTCCAGCAATGCATGGTGACATTTCACAATACTTTATAGCACAGTGTTCAATTATGCAATTAAATACGAAGTGTTAAAAAAAAAATACAATTGTAAATAGTACAAAATCCATCATAGTGTTACAAATCATTAGTAAAGAAAGTGCATAGAATAGTCAGCGACATCTCCCAGTTCTCTCCTGTACTGTAATATCATAGTATAGACAATCTAATAGGCTCCATACATGTGAATCACTCTACAGATGGGAAAATGCTGTCTGGAGTCATGTGACAAATCGCACATGTGCACTAGTTACCATAATACCAGACACGCCATCTTTAACGTCCTACACTTAGGATTGTATAACATGATGCGTCTGACATAGAAAATTATTGCTGATCACATTTATTAATGGATTGAAGACATCCCAGTCTCTAGGAGCGTAGTTATAAGGTCAAACTGCTACATGTGAACTAAATAGGAAGAGCAGTATAATTATATGGTCAAAAACTGCTACAAAACTTCTGCATGTGAATCATTACTAAGTATAACATAACTGTGGCCAAATAGAGAAGGGTAGAAAAAGGTCCAAGAAGCTCCATCTGCCTCTAATACTCCTGGCTAACTATAGTGATATATATGATTTTAAAGTGAGCATTTGTGTAGTTTCCCAGGAACAATCTTTGTGACATTGATGTTTTACCATCAGACCCTGCTCCTCCTGACAGCCACCACCCCTAGTCACTTACCTGCTTGAGCACTCAGCACGTTCTCCTCCTCATAGCCTGCTATACATCCAATCCTTGCCCTTGGACGACTTGGTTTAAAACATTGCTGAGTGAGACACACGTGCTCTTTTTTTTTTTTTTTTAAACTGTAATTTTTATTGAAAGTTTTTTAAAAGAAATACAAGGCAAATGTAAAGCAAATCTGTTACATCAGAGAAAACAACAGACTCAATTTGGGGGAAAACAAAAAACATGACAAAGGAAAGAAACAATAAGGGGAGAAACAAAGTTGGGAGTCAGGCATCAGAGACCCTGTGTGGCACAGTAGAAATCCCAGTGGGACCAAATTGCTTCAAATGCCTCTACCGTATGGTTGAGGGAGGCGGTCAAGTACTCCAGACTGCGGATGTCCTTCAGACGGGCTATCGATTCTGAGACTGCTGGGGGAAGAGCCTTTCTCCAATGGCGTGCTATAAGTGTTTTGGCCGCGGTACACAAGTAAAGGAATAATTTAGATGTATTTTTACCGAGACCTTTTGGCGGGAGATTAAGCAGATAAACCATGGGATCCAGGGGTATACCCTGGATGAAAAGAATGTGAGTCATCCTCTCAACCTCGAGCCAGAAAGGGCGAACTAAGGGGCATTCCCAAAAAACATGAAAGTGTTCCAAGTGTTGCCCGGCATCGCCAACAACTAGAAGAAATAGTGGGGTTAAGAGTATGTAATAAAGCTGGGGTATGATACCAGTGCATAAGTATTTTGTATTGCGTTTCCCTAAACGTTACGCAGGAAGAGGATTTAGCTGCACGGGACCATATGACCTGCCACTGGCTGTGCGGAATATGGGTGCCCAGGGTTCCAGACCACCGGGTCATATATTTGTGGGCCACCGGGGTCTGCCCCCCCTGAGAGGTCAAGAGCCTATAAATATTTGAAATCAGGCCTCTAGTGGAGGTACCTGCCCGACACAGTCGTTCAAAACCTGTGGGGAGGGAGACCCGGGCGGACCCAAACTGGGAAACAACAAAATGGACTATTTGCTGATAATGGAACCACTCTGAGGTAGGCAAGTGCTGTATGGACGTGAGGTAGTCGAAAGACCTGAGCTCCAAGGTCGACGGGTCCACAAAGTCTGCTATGTGGAACAAACCCAGCCCACTCCAGGGCCTGACCATAGCGGCGGTGAGTCCGCTTGGCAGGAGTGGATTATATAAAAAGGAAATCATAGATGAGTGTGGAGCGGCCAATTGAAAGCGCTTAGAACAAGTATTCCAGATAGACCGGATAAAGCCGATAGGGCCTAGCAGCGGAGTAGAGGGTAGGGGGGGGGGAGGAGGACCACAGATATGCATTGGGGTGAACAGGAGCTAGCCAAAGCTTCTCTCTCTCCACCCATTTCGTGCGCGCCTGGGATGCCGCCCAAAACGGTATACTCCGCAAATGAGCAGCCCAGTAATAATGCAGCAGGTGTGGAGCCCCCAGTCCCCCGTCCGACTTACCCGCCAGCATCACTGATCGGGGAATGCGATGGCGTTTGCCTTTCCATATAAATTGGAAGATTGCTTTCTGTAGTGATTTCAGTTCGGACCTAGGGACTGCCACTGGGAGGGTTTCGAAGAAATAAAGAAGTTTGGGGAGGAGGGTCATCTTAACCGCAGTTATACGGCCTAGGAGAGAAACATGGAGAGGACGCCATTTATCTAGGAGAGAGCGGAGCTCATGAAACAGGTGAGGATAATTGACTGAATACAGTGTATGGTATGAAGAGGATAACTGGACACCCAAATAACGTAATGAGTGGTCCCTCCACTGGAAAGCAAAATTAGTCTTAAGCAACTGCAAAGTCTCGCTTGGGATATTTAGAGGCAAGGCTTCCGTTTTACTAGGGTTAACCTTATAGCCCGATAGGACTCCATATTCCTTTAAAACTCGGAGAAGGTTCGGGAGGGAGGTATGGGGTTTAGTGAGGGTCAACAGGACATCGTCTGCGAATAAACTAATTTTAAATTCCCTATCCCTCACAAATACCCCGGTGATATCTGAGGCAGATCTAATTTGGGCCGCCAGGGGTTCAATACACAATGCAAATATTAAAGGTGACAAGGGGCATCCCTGACTGGTTCCATTACGAATGGATAAAGGTTGGGAGGGAGCATTAGGTAGCTTGACCACTGCCGAGGGGCGGGAATAGAGAGCCCTTATGGCCGTGAGGAAGGCCCCCGAGAACCCGTAACTCTCGAGGGTGGCTATCATAAATGACCAATCAAGGCGATCGAAGGCCTTCTCAGCGTCCAGACTTAAAAGCAAAGTGGGGGTGGAAGAACGGTTAGCTACATCAAGTCCACTGCCCTTCTAGTGTTATCTCCTCCCTGGCGACAGGAGACAAATTCCACCTGGTCCTTGTGGATGAGTCGGAAGCCAAAGGCCAAGCCTATTTGCCAAAATTTTTGTAAATAGTTTGAGGTCTGTATTCAGGAGGGCAATGGGACGATAGTTAGAACACTCCTGATGGTCCTTATGTGGCTTTGGGACCAAGGAAATGTGAGAGTGCAGCATAGTATGCGGGATCGGGGCTCCATCCAAAAAAGAGTTGAAGAGTTTACACATATGAGGGAGGAGATCAGAATGGAAAGTTTTATAATAAGCATAAGTGAACCCATCAGGGCCCGGAGCTTTACCATTAGGGAGACCCTCCAAGACGGCAGTTAACTCCTCGCCCAATATTGGAGCATTAAGTGAAGAGAGAGCTGAGGGCGGGAGGACCGGGAGCCGACAGGAGGTCAAATAGGATTGCAAGGTTGTCTCTGTAGCGGAGGGGCCTCTCCCAGCAGCCGAGGGAAGGTTATACAGTGTAGTGTAATAATCTCTAAACAAGGTCGCTATAGTGTCGGGATGGTGTTGTAGGGTGCCCTGGGAATCTCGGACAGCATGAGGCGTAGAGGAAACCCGGCGGTCTCTCAGGGTTCTGGCTAGGAGTGTATGGGCCTTATTTCCCCTCTCATAATACCTCTGGCGGCTGTAGAGGAGAAGGCGATGGGTGGCCTGGGTAGCGAGGTCACGGAGGTCCGCCCTAGCAGCTACCAACTGACGCAGCAAGGATACTGTGGGTCGTGACGCTAGTCTCTCGGTTAGGGATCTGATCCTACTAATTAAAGCCTCCTCTCTGACCCTTCGATTTCTCTTGGCCTGTGTTCCCAGTGCAATACAGTGACCCCTCATTACTGCCTTATGGGCCTCCCACAGTGTAGATATAGCGGGGACTGATTCAAGATTAACTCGAAAGTATTCTTGGAGGTGGGTACGAAGTTTACCCTGGGTCTCTCGTGAATGAAGGAGGGATTCATTAAGTCGCCAATGGCAACGTTTTGTCGGAGGGCAGGAGGGAGACAATGTCAGCAGTACGGGCGCGTGATCGGACCAGGATATGGGGCCTATGTCAGCTGACTTGAATAAGCGAAGGGTTAATGTGTTACCGAAAAAGTAGTCTATTCTAGAGTGGGTTTTATGGGGGTGGGAGTAAAATGTAAAAGAGCGAGCAGAGAGATTGTCCACCCGCCAAAGGTCATAGAGGGCAGCCGACCGTACAAGGCAGCGAAACTCCTTTGCTAGTCTTGTCTGCGAGGGTCCAGGAGGATCATTATTGAGGGTGAATCTATCCATATTTTCAGAAAAAGCCATATTAAAGTCTCCTCCCAGTAACAGTGCAGATCCCTCAGACATTTGCAATTTCCCCAGGACCTGTTTAAGGAAGGGGATCTGAGAAGAGTTAGGGGCATATATGTTACACAAAGTGATAGGTTGACCGCGTAAAAGCCCCTCTAGGATAATATATCGACCCTGGGGATCTAAATGAGGCCGAAACAGTGATAGGGCAGGTACGAGAAAGCAGAATAGCTACTCCCCCCCCCTCCTACGACTACAATATGCCGAGTAAGCGGAGGGGAAGTAATGGCGAGCAAAATTAAACGTGCCAGTATGATCATAATGGGTCTCTTGGAGAAAAGCTACCTCTGCCTGTAGGGAGCGAAGCTCCCGCAGGACCATTCGCCGTTTTGAGTTGGAGCCCAGGCCCTTGACATTTAATGTAATGCACTTAACCATAGAGAAAACAGAGTGGGTTTGTAGCTAGCGTAAGGAAAAATGAGGAAGAGGCAAATCTCACCCAACCATCGAGAGTCGGAAGTCTTGAAAAAAATAAAGGTGAAGGGTCCAGGCCACTGTAGCCAAACGAGTCTCCGAACCTGAAAAAGGGGAGAAAAGAGAAGGGACAGAAGGGGAGGGGAAAGAGACAAAAGACACACCAAAGGACGAGGCATAACAAATAAAAAACAAAAATATTTAAAAAACACAATTAAACTAAATCTAGTGGTCGGGACTATATCTCCCGGCCGGGGGCAAAAAAAAAATGTCCAAGTCAGGGCCACAAATGACCCTTCCGGGGCCCAACCAGTGGGTCCACAGCTGGACGAAGCCCCCACAGTAGAGGGGGGAGTGGGTGGGAGGCGGGAGAGGATCAGCAATATGCAGATCAAAATAGACAGCTGGGGACCTAAGGATAGTAACATCTGTCAGTCACTGGGGAGGAAGGGGGAGTCTAACCCACCCGACCGCCCAAACTGAAACAAGTAAAATGCAAAAAAGTAGTGGGACCATTAAAAGAAAAATGCGTATAAACATAAACAGCAATAACAGAACCCCCTAGTGAGCAAAGTAGACATATTCCTCCCAGAAACTAGGAGGGCCGAGAAAAAAAAGATAGTCACGGAGGGGGGGGGGGGGGGGCTCCACCCTTGATCTTCTGGAAGAACGTTGCTGGCGTCTAGCCGGGTTCTGGACCGTCCAGACCGGGGGAGGCGGTGGTGGCGGAGCAATCAGTTCCCAGTTCTGTAGGTCAGGGAGAGGAATATCCATAGCAGTGCAAAATAGCTCCAGGTCTGCATAGAACCGCAGGGTAGCAGAGCGTCCATTGTGCCTAGCTGTCAAAGAAAAGGGGAATCCCCAGCGATACGGTATTTGCCGGTCGCACAGAAGCTGCAGCAGAGGGCGCAGATATCTCCTTTTCTGTAGCGTAATCCAAGAAAGATCCTGATAAAGTTGAATCTTGGCTCCTTCAAATTCAAAGTCTTTAAGACGACGGGCCTTGGAAAGGATGGTTTCCTTCAATGCATAATCGTGTACGCAGCAAATAACATCACGCGGGGTGGGGCCAGATCCCTTGGGACGCAGGGCCCTGTGCGCGCTATCCAGTTTAATTTTATGCGTAGGTGGTTCCTGCAAGATGGAG
This sequence comes from Leptodactylus fallax, assembly GCA_947044405.1. NCBI lineage: Eukaryota > Metazoa > Chordata > Amphibia > Anura > Leptodactylidae > Leptodactylus > Leptodactylus fallax. Next base: position 685,020 of record CAMRHE010000604.1, read on the forward strand.
TTGAAAACCTCCCCCAAGGTAGCATGTAAATCCTCCTCCTGGGTAGCCTCAGGCAGCCCCCTGACTCTGATATTATTGCGCCTGCCCCGGTTGTCCAAGTCCTCTAAATGGCGCTGCATGTCATTAACCACCTGGCATTGGGAGAGGACAGTGTCCTGGAGGTGAGACACATGAGAACGGGTCTGGTCATGATCATCTTCAAGGGTATCAACCCGGTTTGCAATATGTTGGAGATCTTGCCGCAGGACAGCGATTTCAGTGCGTATCTCTGAACGACATGCCGTTGTGACTTTAGCAACCAGGGAGTCAAAGTCCTCTTTTGACGGTAGATGAGCAAGGTAATCAAGCCATGGTGGAGGGTCAGAAGAGGCTGCCAGAGCAGATTGTAGCGGAAGTCGGGGTGGCGGTGCAGACGGCAGGGAGAGCTGGGTACAGATAGCCAGGGGGGACAAAGGAGTCGTCCCCAAGTCTGCCTCCTCATCTCCTAGGAGGGGTGGGGGCTGCTGCAAGGGCATGAGGCTAGGAAGTGGTAAGGACTGCCGGGAGGTGAGAGGATCCCCCACAGGGCTAGGGAGGACTCCCACGGTCAGATGGTGACATGTGGGGAGGAGAGGCAGTCGCTGAGGTCCCCTGGGACGCTGGGTCCCCCCTGATATTGCGTGGGGGAGCCCGCTGAGGAGTGTACCGGCTGAAGCTGCGGGGGAGGGGGGGGCAGTCAGCGCTGCGATGTGAGCGGTCGCAGCGCTTGTCTTACCCGGCGGTGGAGATCGAGCGCCCGGGCTTTCAGCCTCCAGAAGAGCAGGAGGCCTAACAGGGAGACCTCTCTGCAGCGCGGGAGCCCCTCGCGCTGCCAGCGGAGCTGCCGCTGTAGTTAATCCAGAGGTGGTCGGCGCTGCTGCGGAGGAAGATGGCCGCCGCCTCGTGGAGGCCCGCGCCGCTGAAGCTGCCGCCGGCTGCAGGAACGCGGACAGGGTAGATTGTGACCTGTCCGCGGGTGCAGGGTCTCCCACAGCCAGTGTCCGGCTTGTTCTTTTAGCCATGGGGTTCTGTATGTCCCAAATGGTCCCACTTAGCTCACGGTAAGGTAGGAGCTCCTCCAAAGTGCGTCCTACTTCATCGGATCCCAAGCCACGCCCCACACGTGCTCTTTTATATGTCCACATGTTTTACTATTCAAGCACGGCTTGTCTTCTAAATGTGTTCTCTACTAGGAATATTTGAATTTTAAGAGAAATAAAATTGGACAGACATTCCAGCAAAAGGATAAAACAGCAGAGATGCAAACATGGCGGAAGGACATATGCGTCCACAGTAGCAGAGATGGATACATGGCGGGAGCCAGAAGGCTATTCATACCTAACAGAAGGACGTGTGTCCATACAGGAATACATAGGACGTGTCCCCACACGCTAGCAGAGATGGATACTTAATGGAAGCCGGTCATACCTAATAGGACAAAAACATCCAAACGTGACAGGCAGAATCTAGAGCGTAGTTCAGACAGAGACAACAGAACAACATAGGTCCAGCCAAACAGACAGAAGGACATTAGTCCAAACAGTCATGCCGTATAAAAAATACAAATTTTGAGTAGGTAAAAATTTATTCTGTTTAGTTTAGTAAATGGTGTAAGCCTGACCCTGGTCTTTGGGAATGTCCACTTCTAATGAAGAGTGTTAGGGATAGATAGAACACAGTGTGTTCTTAAATCCTCAGCAGCATAGTCCAAGCTATTGAAAAATAGTGAAGCTGTTAAATGGCTGCCATTTATATAGAGCTGGCAACTGGAATTTTTGCAAAATTGCCAGTGGAAACGGTTGTGTCAGAGTAACAGAAAAATTTGCAATTTTTTAATTTTCAATTAAAAATTGCAAATTTTTCTGTTACTCTGCCAGTGTACATGTATGTAACAAGTGAGAAATGACACTTTAGAAAAAAAAGTAAAAACTATATAGTCTATATTCCTTTATGCTGTTTGTATAGATGCCACATTTTGACTGATTTCTCCATTATGTGGGCCTACAGCAGAGCCTGCAATGAATAGTGTGGCTTTTGGAGGCCACATTTTCCAAAGCTGGTTTTCGGACATCCTACTGTTGTTACCCTGGTGGCGCAAAGACCAGTTAAATTAGACCCCCACTTTTCTATTGACATTTATAGTTACTATACTTGAGGCAAAATGTAAAAAGTCCAGTAAAGATTTGTGCTGAAAGTTCTATTTATGTGAAACATGTATAAGGTATAACTAAGGCTAGGTACAGATCTGCCGGGCGACCTGAACGATGGACCGAACCGCTAAAACAGTGGTTACCCGCGGACCCTATTGATTCTGTGGCGGTTTCAATGTGACTCTGGCGCAAAAGCTATTGCCAGTTGTAGCAGGTATTTTTTATTTATATAAATATACTAATATTTTGATTTTTGGTCATAGAAGTCAATTGCCTCATGTCTTGTAGTCCGCGCCACACGGTTTTTCTCTGCCTGCGAGTTTCTTTGGGTAACTGGCACTAGGACTCTTGTATCAGCATGAAGACCTTTTCTCATCTGAACTATGCAGTCGTGAAGACTCTTCCGGATGGATCTCGCTGTTCCACAACTAACTGTGCTTTCCATGTACAGATGTTATACTAGTTTAGTAATTGCCCAAGTATAAATGATAGCCCTGATATGTAATAAAATTGAGATCCCACACAATTGTAGGTTGGGCAACCAGGGGGTCAAGAAAGCTGCCTTTTCCTACAAAATTTCTGAAGACAGTAGTTTTTATAAAGTGACTCCTTATCTTGCCTTCTTGCTTGGTGTATATTGTTTACAAACAAGATGGCCTGTGAAGCGAGTCAGGGATTGGTCAATGGCTGTTTTTATGAGGGGTGTAACCTCTGCAAAAATAGTGTCAAAGTGGGTAATGAGAAGCTTCAGTTTTGTATCGCCTGTTTATCTTTTTCCATCTTGTCTGGGACCGTTATCATTAATGGGTAAAAATCTCATTGAAGCTTTATAATGTGACTGGGCCATCACAGCAGAAGATACTGGCTTAGTAGATCTATATGACTTCAATTCATATTTCTTCGCAAGTTCCATATTAAATGTCAGGGCTAGAAACTGTTCTTTCTGGCTGAGTTGTGGGTTTCCAGTACCGAGATTTGGCTTAGGAGGAGGGAGGATTGTTTGGAGTGCTATATACTCTGCCACTATACTGCGCTATACTCTACCACTGTATCCTAGTTTCTGTTGGGACATATCGGTAATGGTTCCTTTTTGTCATCCCCCGATACAAATTATATGAAGGATTTCCACTCCAGAAATGTAAATGTATTGTCTTAAATTATCACAGGTGGTAAAATTCATTGTAGAGTGATCAGTACTTAGTAACATTTCGGCCAATGTTGTGGCCTTCATCAGACTCTACAAAATACAGTATACAGATAGTGAGTTGTGGATACAGAATACAGACACTAAATACAATATATACAACATGTAGTATACTGAGCGATACATCTGATGTACCGAAGTCACAATCAGAATAGAATACAGATCAGATAATGGGATCCTAATGGCTGGTCAGCAATTCAAGAGACACATGATTACCGAAAAAATATAGGAAGGTCACACAAATGTATAGTCATCAAAAACTGTCATATTTCTTCCAAGAGATCCATAGGGTAGAAGATAGTATCGGGAATAAATTAAGCATAAGGATAGTACTGGAGAGAAGAGATGGTACAAAGTCGTATTTATAAAGTGATATTGTGTATAATGTCACAAGATATAATCTAGTGCAATAGTGTATATAGGAGACAGGTAATGAATAGACATGTATGCACATACCCTTAGTATCTGGGTCTCTTAGCGGAGTGTGGTATAGTGTAGGGCTATTTCTGCCACAGGAACTATAAGTAAGTGATGTGGGGTAAGTAGAAGTATTCACAGTATTTCCCCAAAGTAGTCTGCAAAGACGTGATAAAGCTTACCTTGCTAGAGAATGTGGTGCTGTACATAGCATTGGTGGCGTGGTGTAGGATGGCGCTAGCATGCTGTGTGCGGGCTCCATCTTTAAAGTGGGAGGGGTTGACTTCAGTGTCATCTAATGTGTGGCTAGCGCCTGTGCTATGCCATGTGTAGGGAGGGGTTCACGTGATACTGTGAGTTCCCAGTCATAAGGGGAGCGCGGTCAGGAGCTCACATAGTAGCGGAGGCTCCTGAGTGGTTGTACAGTCTCGGGAAGAGATGCCAAGAGGTGTGGTTAGGGATACCCACGTTAGCTGTGACTTTATGTATGCCACACACTGTGATAACGGAAGTGGGGCGGAAGTGCCCTAGTTTCCCTAGGTTATTTATTATATTAGTGTGTATATATTAGATGACTGGGTTTACTGTGTGAAAACGACATTAAATCGCACTAATGTTCAACGGGCAGTCTATATGGTATGAATGGAGATATGCACCTAAGGGGATAAGTTTTAATGGATGTGAGGGGGAGGGGTTGTTCGGAATAGGGGACAAAAGAGAGAAAGTGAAATAGCGAAAAAGGCAGGGTAGAGAATATAGGTAAGACAGAATGGATCAAAAGGATACTAAATTTGGTTGGTTGTGCCAATCAAACGATGTAGTTTCTATCGTATCTGGAAATGACAAAGTAAAATAATTAATTTGTATTCAAGAACAGTTATACATGGTGGAGATTATTGTATACGTATAACGGCATAATTGTAGATTATATTGCATTCACTTACTATACAGGTTCAAGTTGGTAACTGTGTAATGTCACTCCATCTGTTAAAGGAATGATGGTATCTCATATTCTCAATATAATCCCAGTGGTTCCATGGTTTGGATCCAGAACGCTTCTCTGCGTTTGAGCATCTGAATTTTATTGCTGCCTCTGCGTGGGGATTAAACTTTGTTCCAGAATTTGATATCTAAGCTGAGTAATTGTGTGGTTGTGTTGTGTAAAATGTGATGGAATGGGTAATAGTAAGTTACGGCGACGTATATTGGATTTGTGGTGGTTGATGCGGTCTCGCACACTGTAGGTAGTTTCCCCAACGTATGTGAGACCACATGGGCATTTGATGAAAGTATGTAGTTGGAGTCACAGGTGAAGTTTGTTCTTGATCTTGTATATTTGTCCTGTGTGTGGATGGTAAACGTTCCCCCTTTTTGAGTATGTTGGAGCATTGTAAGCAGGATAGGCAAGGGAAGGTACAGTGTCTCGGGGTGTTTAGAAACGTCTTGGTAATTTTAAAGATGACCCTATGTCAGCCTTAACCATTGTCATGGAGAGTTTTAGGTGGTTTGTAACAAGGAAGAAAATTTTTCTTGGAATTCTTGTACGTTGGGAAATGCCTTGTGTAGAATGTTCCAATGTTTACGTATGACATGGTGTACCTTGTATGCAAATGGATATGAGTGGATAAATGGGAATACGTTTGCTCTTTTCTCTTCTGGTCATGGTTGTCTGTATGGTTTGTGTGAGTGCCTTTTAAGTATATTATTGGGGTAACCCCTGTCTTTGGATTTCAAGTGTATTTCCCTAAATCTTGTGTCTCATAGAGGGATCGTCAACTATGCGAGATACTCGCATGAACTGTGACTTGGGTAGAGAGTTTTTAGTCGTGGGGTGGGGGGTGAAAATTGTTATCCGCTTCCTTTAGTGTAGAGCTCTGTGTGTAAATGCCCTTCCCTGTCCTTGATGTGTCCAAGAAGTTAATCTTGTGAGTATCTTGATGCAGGGTAAATTTTAATTCCGGCCAGATGTTTAAATATTCTGTGAATGTTAGAAGTGACTGCCTGTCCATATACAGAAGACATCTATGTATCTTTTCCATAAAAGTGCGTCTCGTTGGAAGGTTATGTTGTATATCCAGTGTTCCTCTAGATGTGACATGTAACAATTTGCATAAGGAGGTGCCATGTTAGAACCCATAGTCGTCCCCTGCTTCTGAATAAAGTAGGTCTTTTCAAATAAAAAGTAATTCTCCTTCAGGTCTATTTTGAGTAAATCGGTGCATAATTGTTGTCCTCAATGTGTGATGTTTCAAGTAGTTTTTCTACTGCCAAAATTCCTTTGTTGTATGGACGTGTAGAGACTTACCACGTCCAGAGTGGCTAATAATGTGTGGTGGGAGTGGACCAAGTTCATTGATTATGCCAAAGAACATGGATGTATCCAAAAGAAATGACCTGGTAGACTTTACCAAGTGGAGTGAGAATCTTTTCAAGGAATATAGATAGTGGTGATGATTGACGCCACAATGGGTCGTCCAGGAGGTTTGGCCAGCCTTTTGTGTATCTTAGGGAGGGTATAAAAAAACTGGTGTAATTGGGTGTTTAGTGAGAATTGATTGTCATAGTCAATAGTACCTTGTTGGAGATGGTGTTGTAATGTGGTTTGTATTTTACGAGCTATGGAAAAGACCAGATTGGGTGGAAGTGCCATATACTTCTGTGTCCTGTAACTTATGTATCTCTGCTATATAGTCAGACTTGTCCATGGTGACAAGCGCCCCTCCTTTATCGGCCAGTTTTAACACCAGGGAGGTATCTTGAGTGAGGGCTTTCAGAGACTGGCAATCTGAGTTGGAAAGGTTAGAAGCGCAGGAGAGAATCATTCTCAATCTCCCTACGTAAGTAGTTGATTCCCCTCTGAATCAGTGAAATGTTTCCACTGTGGGTGAATTCCTGGGTGATTGTAAAGACTTTCTTCTGAGGCCTAAGCTCTTGGCTGTTATGCAACCCTGTGAGCTTGGTGTTATCAAGTTAGTATTATCCTCGGCTGTTGGCAAAGTATGCCTTTAATCTTAGTGCTCTGTGAAACCTATGGAGATCTAGGTCCACTTGGATCAAATTTGTATGAAGGGAAAAATGAGAGTCCTCTCTAGTGTATTAAGTTGAGATGGACTCGGTGATTTAGAGGATATGTTAACCACAAGGGAGGTATTCTGCTGTGCACATACCTGCACTATGGTAGAAATGGTCGTGTTTCCTCTTAGATCTTCAAGGTGGCCTCTGCGGATACCTCTATCACATCGTTGTCCCTGAAAGGGGACCGTATTATTCCTATCACGGGAATATGATCGGTTACTTGCTGAGCTTGAAGCAGATGAATTTGGTGATGCCGGTTGACTATACGTGTTTGATCTGGCCGAGTAGTACCCTCTTGCCACTTGGATGACTACAGCTCCAAGTATACAAGTCTCTTTGTAACTTTTCTCCTTTTTTTTACATTTCTACCTCCTTCCTATGGTTCTGCAGTGTAGTAGTTTGTCTGAGTGGTGAAGTCAGCTGCCGAACATGAGGCATGTTTGCTGTTCTGCGGCATCGATTTGTTGCTTCAATGCTATGTCCTTCTGTAAGAAGGAAATGGTCGTAGGAGCCCTTATTCAGTATCTGCTCAAATTGTTGTGTAATCTCTGTCCAGGGTAGCTCTAAGTTCACTAAGCGACGTGAATCTATTTCAAGATCTCTATTACGTGCTTCATTAGGGGCTGTTACTAAGAAGTCTCTTGAAATGATAACCTGGGCCAAGATGTTGGCCGTTTCCTCTTGATTATAGGAAAATGTAAATTGTGACCTTTCAGTTGGAGATCTTTCAGTGCAGGTCCACGAGGGGTGAATTCAATGGTAACAGGTGTGAAATGCACTCCATAGTCGGATGTGAAAATAGGGTCCCAGCCCGTGTTTCAAAATATATGAAGATTTCCTCTCCTAAAATTTGTAAATTTAATTTTGTTTAAATCACACGTGGTAAAATTTCATGTAGAGTGACCAGTACTCAGTAACGTCTCGGCCAGTGTTGTGGTCTTCATCAGACTCTACAAAATACAGTATACAGATAGTGAGTTGTGGATACAAATCAGTCACTTTTTGCTTTATATTGTAGAGGATTGGTGACCATGTAGCTAAAAGCAGGGTTTTGCAAGTTGTGAAATTTTCCATGCACAGCACATTTGGGAGTCTAAAATAAGTAGTTTATGAAGACATCGATCACCTGTATGACCAAAATTACAATTGACCGTTCACCTGTGACTCCACTTCAATGCTAGGTCTGACACGGTCTCGGACACATAAGCACACTGGCAGCTTTGATGACCACGTCAACTGTGTTGGCATCCAGCTGTAGTGTACAGGGGAAGATCCTTCACTTTATGGAGTGTAAACTGTTGTGCATGACTCAGCTTCATGTTTTATAGACCCTCTTGTAGGCATTCAGTCCCCTCCGTGGGTATGGGCGCAGGTTAGTCTTCAGTGGAAAGATGCTTTCTGATATGATAAAGGTTACTGGATGTGTTACCCGGAAAGGGTAGTCACCTGATCTACCAGTAACCCAAAGGTTGTCAGTGACACTTGAGTCCCCAATACTACCATAGGCGTCAACTTCAAAAGCAATAAATCTTTGGCATCAGCCACTGCCATCAGGACCACTGAAAAATGCTTCATGTAATTGGTGTACTGTGATCCTGAATGCTGCTACACAGTTGGAAAAATTTGCCACAGACAGCCTGCTCTTGCCTGCAACCAAGTCTCCTCGGTCAGACTGGGGATCGATGTGGGCTGCAAGTGCTGCCAGATCACGTGGCATGTGCTCTTCGCAATTCTGGAAATGGTGGATTTACCAATTTGGAATTAGAGGTGCAAGGATTCATAACTCTCCCCGGCTGCCAGGAGAAGAAAAAATAGTACATGTAATGAGATTTTCATGCCTCACTAATAAAGTAAACTTCATAACAGTTCACATGCACACGACCATAGTCTTTCAGTAAAATTGAGGAATTTCTCTGGGTATCTGTAAGAAGCACATTAATAAACAATATGGTACGTTCTGAGCATCACAAGACACCAGACTCATTTTTGGGTTAAGTGGGGGCATTTCACAGTTTTAATGATTTAACAATTAGACTGCCAAGTCCATGCCCAATGTACTGTCAAGAAACCCTTTAAACTGTAAAAACTTTAACTGAACTTAACCCAAAGTCCGAATGCGGGCATGGAGATCGTCCCTTGTCTTCAGGCACAGACAACTTCTGAGGAGGAAGTAGAGTAGTATATCTCGTCTGAATTTTGCCCCACCCAATAACCATATGGCCTGCTTGGCCCCATCTTGCAAGCCCACATGGAGGATATCTAACCCAACTGGATTTAAATTGACACTGTCCTGAAAAAAAAAAACAATCTCCACTGTCACCTTCCAGTTCATGCTTTGATTGCCACTCCTCCAAGACTATGAACATGCCGAGAGACCCTAACTTAAGACATCTGTATCACTCTATCGCCGGTACACACTTGTTGTTTAACACTTTTTTTTTTTCTAGGAATCGCCTCTGATCAAACCATCACCACATACTCGAAATAATCACCAAAGCGTCCAAAATAGTTTTTAATGAACATAAGTGTAATTCCCCTACTTTAATTTTACCTAACCCTTTCCCTGGCATGAACAATTAAGACTAACCTCCATAAACCCTGACTGATATCTACCACTTGGGGCAGGCCCTGTGCCCTGCCAATGTATCTCCACATCCAGTATCCCTATTGTCAAGCCGCCTGGGTGTACTTGAGCCCCCTGTTCGGCCAAAAACATACAAGTGACTGAGTATCCAAATGTGGTTTTGCTCATCACATGAAAGAGAGAAATATTAACCCTGTAAAGATACCCCTAAGCCTTAGCCTTTGGTATTTCCAGTAATACGCAATGCGTACGTGTCTGCAAATCTGATACCGGTGTAGCAATTTTGAAAGTTTGCATAAACAAAAATGCAACATTTTTATATTTTCTGGCAAATGAAGCAAATTTAGCATGGACAATAGTTTTGTCATCAAATGTGGGACATGTCCAAAATGTATTGCAGGCCGTACAATGGTGTGCTGTGCAGCTGCTTAGAATGGTCATGCCAGGAACCAAATAGGTCCTTGATTTATGTTGTATTGTGGCCACTGAGGTACTTTGTACTGATCCACAATCTCCATTTCAAATGTTTCATAAATGAGGCATTGCAGGATGTGTAAAAAAAAAAAAAAAAATATATATATATATATATATATATATATATATATATAAAATTATATAATTATATTTTTGTATTTAGAGCATCACAATGTAAGAGTTCAAATGTGTATGCAAATCCATAGGATCTGGCGTTTTGATCCTTCCAGTAATAATCAAAGGAAGCGCTCTGGTGGAGGTTTCACCTAAATCACAGCCCCAAATTTAAAGTCTACATTCAGACCTTTTGGTTGTAGTGTATCTAATCTGAATATCCATTCCAGCTCCTTACGTTTGAGGATTTTGGTTCCATCACCCCCCTACATGGGGCCGGCACACAATGATTTTAAATTTCAAATCCCTTTCAGTATGTGTAGTCTCAGAAATGCTAGGACACTGGTAAATCCATCTGCTTCTTACTTATCGTATACCTATGTTGTTTAATCCTTGTCTTAATATCAAGAGTTGTTTCACCTATATAAATCAGATTACAAGGACATTTTGAGAGAAATTACAAAATCACTGTTTAAAATATCTAATAGTATATTCTTTATCATTTTTTTTGCATTGAATAAAGCTTTTATTACAGCCAACTCTCAAGCAAAAATTACAAAGGTACTGCGACGCAGCGCAACTGAGTTACAATACCACAATTCAGACTAAATCTTTCAGTATATTCTTTATCATTATGTGAGGCGGGTACCCCTTTCCATATATTTAGATACAATTCAAACAAGGATAGCATCCCTTGCGAGTAACACCCAGTATACCTTTTGTCTACATGTCTTAAAGGGAGTCTATCATTAGAAAAACACATTTGTAACTAACGGCATGTTGGAATAGCTATTCTACTACTACCTTTCATTCTAAGCTTCGCCCCGCCGTTTCTGATAAAATCGGTTTCTTTTATGCAAATTACGATCACTGAGCAACAGGGGTGTTACCCTTGTGCTTCGAGCACCCTCTGCGTCATAACTCTCCTCCGCCCCTTAGCTGCTTATGTTCACTCCCCTCCTCTGGAACTTCTGCCTTTCGCAGGCATTGGACTGCGCTTGTCCGGGTGGCCATTTTCCAGTGGTCTGCTACATGAGTGTACTGCGCCGCAAGGACCCAAGATCGGCTTTAACCAATATCCAATTGTAATGACTACTGTTCATCCTTCTGCTTTTCAGAATTTTAATCTGTATGTATAGGCCACAGAGAGGACTCCACCATGTTCTCAATATACTGCATGTTGTCTTCCTTTTCGTGGTCTCCAGGCCTGCACCACCTCCCCCAGCCTTGGAATGTTAGAGCTCCAGTCTTGTCTTTCAATATAAATTTTGATCTGTCCCTCTGGTTTATTTCGGAAATCCAATGATGTCCTCCACACGCAACTTATATTGGGCCCATCTCCACTTGTCCTGGCAATATTGTGCATAGGGCTGGCTGACCTGTCAGCATGCTGTGTGTGAGGGTGGCGGTACATCGAGTCCCACTGGATGCTTTGCAGTTAGCCTTTTAAAGCTTTCCTTAAAGGGGTATTCCCATTAACATAATCACATCTATATTTGTAGATAATTAAAAGTTAAACATTTTTGCAAATATAAGTAGTTAAAAATTCTGCAGTGTTTTAAAGATTTTCTCAATCATTGTAGCAACAGTTTGTTGTCTTGATCGGTTGCCAATGGATACGACCACAAATGTAGAAACTTTCTATGGTCTGGGACTTGTCAGGAAAGCAGCAATGATTTTCTTATTGTAGCTGTGTTATCAGGCAGGGACACTACATGTACCAGAAGATATCCCGGCCACAGTAAGGACATCATTGCTGATTTTCTGACCTTAGAAAGGTCCTGCATTCATGGTTGTATCCACTGGCAACCGATCAAGACAACAACTTGTGACCACAAGATATTTAGAAGAAATCTTTAAGACTCTGCAAAATGTTTATTTATATTTGCAAAAATGTTTAACTTTTAATTTACAAATGTAATAATGGTTATGTATGTGGGAATACCCCTTTAAGTCCATGACACACATTCTTCTTCTTCCCCTTCTAAGTCGTCTTCTGTTCTCTTCCTCTTCTTGGGCGTCGATCTATGTAATTTAAACATATGTTAATGATTTTGCAATATCTATACAATGTCTATAGTAAATGAAACTTTTTTTTTTAAACAGGTGGGGAGCCAGGATTTCCTGTGAATGAAATGGACTCTTACCTGGAGCAGTGTGCATCGATGTCACTCTTCAGTCTGCTTAGAATTTGCATCCCCCTTACAACCTGCGACTTGCTTACTGGTACTTTTTGTTCAGAAAAACGTATATAGGAGTTGAGGGCTTCTCTTTCATCTACGGTAAGGTTGACCAGGGCCCATCAGCCAATGGCCTCTCGTACTTGTTTTCATGAAACTATGGAAAATAAATACATCCATTGTTAGTATTTGCAGACAGAACGTAGGAAGGTGATGATAAAAATCTCCCCAGACTTCACTTACTTTTCGTGGAATCTTGTCATTTTGTTGGAGACATTCTTAAACCGTTGCCCCTTGCTCGTAACAATTTGTCCTCCCCCATTCTTTATCTTATTGAGTGGGCCTGATCTTCTTAAAGTAAATATTGAAAAGCTGTTTGTGTTATGAATTTAGAATAAAATTACGAAGCATCTGTCATAACTTGGTTTTATCACTTACCAGCTCTTCCTCATTTGGTAAAATAATAATGCCATGTTCCTCTTACCTTTTATCCAAACTTCATGCTGGTTTTCTTCTGCAGCCATTCCTTTTACCTGTAAAAGAGAGAACAGATAGTGGCATTAGATGAGGCACAACATGACTGCCCAGTAGTCAGTGAACTGTAAATCATGACTAGTAGTTGGTCTCAGGGCCCGTAATCGTCCTCTACCCCTCCCTCTATTTTTTGATCTTACTGATCTTCTGGTCTGTCAGATCTATCCGTATCTGTTTTCACCTCCTCGAAACAAAGATCTCTCCCCAATTTTTTTAATTTAACTAATTTTTATTGAAAAAATTTTTCATTAACAAGGTATAAAGAGAAAAAAAGATCAAACAAGCAGAAAACAATGAGGTAGGTAGAGGCTATCCGCCTCTTCTCCCTTAAGCAATATGCATTCAAATTAGACAGTAAACAAGGGAGGGGAGGGATGAAGGGATCAAGAAGACAAGGCTAGAAGCAGAGGAAAGGAGGGGAGGGGAGAAGAGGACTAGAGATCAGAGACCCTGTGATATACAATACATATCCCAGGCCGCCCAGATAGCCCCAAAGGCCTCCTGTGAGTTGTTTAGGCCCGCGGTCAGGCATTCAAGACTCCTCACATCCTTCACTCTAGCCACAAGTTCAAGACCAGATGGGGGACTCACTTTCTTCCAGTTTCTAGCTATGAGAATTTTAGCTGCAGTACAAAGGTGCAAGAAAAGCCTGGATGACTTATTGCTCAGGTGCCTGGGGGGAAGGTTCAGGAGAGAGACCAGAGGGTCAAGAGGGCTCTCTTGCAAAAAGAGAGCAGTCGCCAAAGTCCTGACCTCCCTCCAGAAACCCAGGATGAGAGGGCACGTCCAAAAGATGTGGTGTAAGGTACCCACCGCAGCTCCACAGCGCCAGCACCATGGGGGAACCAATGGGTTTAAAGCATGGAGGAGAGCCGGGGTATGATACCAATGCATCAACAACTTATACTGCGCTTCCCGAAATGTAATGCACTGAGATGATTTCTGGGCCCGAGACCATACAATCCGCCACTGTTCCTGGGAGATGGGTCTACCCACCGCCTCCTCCCATTTAAGCATATAGCGATGGGTAACTGGGGAGCCTGTAGTTTGTGAGGTAAGAAGTTGGTAAATAGAGGATATAAGGCCCCTAGTGGACGTACCTGCACGGCAAATCTTTTCAAAAGCGGTGGGCAGTGACACTTTAAGGGACCCATGGAGGGAGCGGACAAAGTGAACCACCTGTAAATAATGGAACCATTCAGAACCTGGCAGGTTTTGGTTAGCTATAAGGTAGGCAAAGGACCTGAGTTCCAAAGTTCCAGGATCAACCATGTCCGCAATCCGGTAAAGACCAGCTTTAGACCACACCTTAGTCATGGCAGAGGTCAGGCTTTCCGGGAGAAGGGGGTTGTATAATATGGAGACCATAGATGAGTGCTGGGACATCAGGGAGAATCTACTACGACAGGCAGACCAAATAGATCTAGTAAACCGAATAGGGCCCAGCAGGTACGAGGCAGGGGGGAGCGGGGGGGAGCCAACCCACAGAAGCGCGTTAGGGTGCATGGGAGCCAGCCAGAGCTTCTCTATCTGCACCCATCTAGTATATGCTGGCATAGCCGCCCAAAGTGGGATATGGCGCAAGTGGGACACCCAATAGTAATGTAGCAGATGTGGGACGGCCATACCCCCAGACCCCCTATCCGCCAGCATAACAGATCTGGGTATTCGGTGTCGTTTTGCCTGCCAGATGAACTGAAAAATAGCTTTCTGCAGGTTCCGTAACTCTCCCCGAGGAATCGCAACCGGGAGTGTCTCGAAAAAATACAGTAGCTTCGGAAGGAGAGTCATCTTGACCGCGGCAATTCTCCCTAAAAGAGAGATGGGTAAGGGTTGCCATTTGTCCAATAGGGCTCTTAACTCACGAAACAACCGCGGGTAGTTTGCCGAATAGAGGGTCGCGTAGGAGGTGGATATATGGACTCCCAGGTAGCAGATAGAGGACTCCCGCCACTGGAAATCGTAATTACTGAGAAGGAGAAGGTCCTGTGGAATGTTGAGTGGGAGTGTCTCAGTCTTTGCAGGGTTCACCTTGTATCCTGAGAGATCGCTATAGGTCTCCAGCAAGCGCAACAAGTTTGGAAGGGTAGTATGAGGGGAGGTGAGAGTGAGGAGAATATCATCTGCGAAAAGAGACCTTAAATTCCTTATCCTGGACCATGATCCCCTTGATATTAGGGTCTCGCCTAATCTTGGCTGCCAGCGGTTCAATGCAGAGGGCAAATATGATGGGAGACAGGGAGCAACCCTGCCTAGTGCCATTTCGAATAGGGAAGAAGGGCGAGGATGCATGGGGAAGCTTGATTGCTGCTGTGGGTAGGGAGTAGAGGGCCTGGATAGCTGTGAGGAAAGGTCCCGTGAGCCCGAACGCCTTAAGCGTAGCATGCATAAACGACCAATCTATGCAGTCGAAAGCCTTTTCAGCATCCAGACTCAAGAGAAGGGCCGGGGTAGAATAATGATTGGCCACCTCCACCAAATCCACAGTCCTCCTGGTGTTGTCACCACCCTGACGACAGGGGATGAATCCCACCTGGTCCTTATGGACAAGCAGAGGGAGCCAAGCATTTAACCTATTGGCTAGGAGTTTGGTGTAGAGTTTCAGGTCCGCTTTCAGCAAAGCAATCAGTCGATAATTAGCACAGTCCTGCAAGTCCTTACCCGGTTTAGGGACCAATGTGAGCAGTCAGGAGAGCATAGTTGGGGGTATGGGGGAGCCTAAGAGGAAGGAATTGAAGAGGGACAATAGATGAGCAGAAAGTTCACCCTGGAAAACCTTATAATAATTGTAAGTGAACCCATCTGGGCCCGGGGCTTTCCCATTTGGGAGGTCCCTCAGGACCCCCTCTAGTTCCTCCCTGGTGATGGGAGTGTTTAGGGAAGTCAAGGCCTCAGGAGGCAGGCGTGGGAGACAACAATCCTTTAAATAGTCTTCTAGCAGTGTTGAGTCATCCCCAGGTGGTAGTGCTCGCGGGGGGGGGGGGGGGGTGTAAGTTATACAGCTTAGAATAGTAAGAGTGGAACGCCAGCGCCAGAGCGGCAGGGTGGTGTTGAAGGGTACCCGTGGAGTCACGGACAGAGTGTGGTGTGGAGGAGGCCTGATGATCCCTGAGGGTTCTTGCCAGGAGGGTGTGAGACTTATTACCTCGTTCAAAGAACCTCTGGCGAGTATAAAGGAGAAGTCGTTCCACATGGCGGGTCTCAAAATCACGGAGGTCAGCCCGTGCCAAAACCAAACGGCGAAGAACCCCCAGGGATGGATGTGCTGCCAAAGTTGTCATAAGGGACCGAATACGAGCTTGGAGAAGCTGTTCCTGGTCCTGTCTGTCCCTTTTAAGCCTAGAAGCCAATGCGATACAATGTCCTCTCATGACCGCCTTATGGGCTTCCCAGAGAATGGCAAGAGAGTTTACCGAACCTAAGTTGTCCCTGAAATAATCCATCAAGTGTGTGCGCAGGATCTCGAGGGAGGTCGGTGATTTGAGCAATGTTTCGTTAAGACGCCAATGACATTGGCGAGTAGGCACTGGGGTCGTAGATAGAGTAACCACAACTGGGGCATGGTCAGACCAGGTGAGAGAGCCAATGTTCGTGTCCCTGAGCAAACGAAGGGCGGGAGCATTACCAAAGAAATAATCAATGCGGGTGAGTGTGTTATGAGGGTGAGAGAAGGTGTAAGAGCGTGCAGTAGGGTTGTCCACTCGCCAAAGGTCGTACAAAGAATGGGCGCGGATCAGCTTACGGAACTCCCGTGCAAGCTGAGCCATCCTATGGGGGGTTGGACCCTTGGGTAACGCCAATCGGTCCGCCCGTTCAGAAAAGACCATGTTAAAGTCTCCCCCCACAAGCCAAGCTGATGCCGGGAGAGCGCGCAGGCGGGGAGAATACCCGACGCAAGAATGGGATCTGCGCTGAGTTAGGGGCATAGACATTGCATAAAACAATCGGGGCACCATGAAGGAGCCCTTCCAGAATAACAAATCGGCCCCCTGGGTCTATGTGGGAGGTTGTCACTGTAATTGGGCAGGAACGGGAAAGAAGGATAGCCACCCCAGCTCTGCGTCGATCGTGGAAGGCCGAAAAGGCTATGGGAAAGTAGTGCTTAGCAAAGGTACCGGAGCGGTCAAAATGAGTCTCCTGAAGAAATGCCACATCCGCTCGTAAGGAGCGGAGTTCTCTAAGGACATGGCGCCTTTTAGTGTTGGAACCCAGGCCCTTGACATTAATTGTCACGCACCTAACCATTGGAACTCAGGATTGGAGGACAGTGGCGGATTGTAATAAGCTCACCCATCTCACATGACGCTGGCAGGTTTCCCTCGAAGAGGCAGAAGGGTGATCCACAAACAGGAACCCAAAGTCGAGGCAAGGTCTCTAGATCAGGGAGGGAGGGTGGAAAAGGGGGGGGAGGCAAAAGACAACATAAATGACAAAGTATAACAATTAAACAATACTTTGTGGGCGAGGCTAAGTCACTCGCCTGGGGACCAGTGAGGACAGCCAGAGGTCCAACCAGGATCAATGGGCGCACAGTCCAAGTATCCCCTTAGGGGGGAGAGCGTGGACAAGAGGTCGGAGGGGAGGCGGCAGATCCCGAAACACCAGTAAAAAGAAGGATGGAAGGGGAGTCACCGGAACCCCATCCCGCCCCACTCCGCTAAAACAATCCAATAATAAGCATAATAGATGAGACCCGTAGACCTAGAAAAGGAAAGAGAAGCAAACATAACGCTAAGGCTTGCAGTTTTCAAAGCACTACCGGAAAAAAAAAAAAAAAAGTCTCGAGGAGCATCCTCTTCAGGAACCAGTCTCCAGTCGGGGCCTCCGAGCGGTCGCCGCCGCGGAGGGTGCATGACGTCGTCTGGGCTCCAGTCGATGCCAAACCGGTGGTGGGGGAGGGGGTGGAGGGATTAGCTCCCAGTCTGTTAAATCCGGCAAGGGGACATCCAGCAGGTCGCAGAAGAGAGGTAAATCCGAGAAGGAGCGAAGCGTAGCGGAGCGACCATCCCTACGTGCAATGAGAGCAAACGGATAACCCCACCGGTAAGGAATTTGGTGTTCCTGAAGGATCTGGAGGAGGGGTCGGAGATGGCGGCATTTCTGGAGGGTGATTAGCGAAAGGTCCTGATAAAGTTGTAGTTGAGCTCCCTCAAATTCAAAGTCTTTGAGTTTGCGCACCTTGCTCATTATAGCCTCTTTAAGGGTGAAGTCGTGGAGGCAGCAGATGACATCACGGGGTGCAGCGGAGGATCCTCTGGGTCGAAGGGCTCGATGTGCCCTGTCAAACTTAATTTTGTGGGACGGGGGCTCCTGCAGTATAGTGTTGAAGACAGCCTCCAGCAGAGCAGGCAGATCCTCAGATTGGTCAGCTTCCGGGAGTCCCTTGACGCGTATATTGTTGCGCCGACCCCTGTTGTCAAGATCCTCTAAGTGACGTTGCATGTCCCGTATAGCTGATCCCTGGTTAGCGGTAGTATCATGCAGCGAGGCAACATAGTCCCTGGTAGTGTCATGGTCATTCTCCAGCGTATCCATTCGATTAGCAACAGAGTGTAAATCAGTGCGGAGGGTAGCAATTTCAGATCGGAAGGATGCTGTGATTTCCGCAACCATACTTTTAAGGCCTTGTTTAGTAGGTAGCTGAGGAAGGAGGTTCACCAAAGGTGACGGTGCTGAAGATGGACCTGGGAGGCAGCTCTGGGGGTACAGGACTGGGGGGGGGGGAGCCATAATCCTTGGGAGTGTGGGGCGGAGGAGCCCCTACGCCAGCGCCTTCCACCGCGCCATCCCCCCTGAGCTATGGAGGGGAGGGGCGATGGGGGAAGATAGTAGGTGGGGGGCCACAGAGACCAGCTCTGTGGCCACAGGCTGTAACTCATCAGCGGTATGGGAGGGAGCAGAGCCACTGACCTCAGAGCCCCTTGGAGAGCTGGAGACATCCGGGGTCCTCTCATGCCGCTCTGCCAGAAGTGCTGGTGAAGCAAAGCGTAGTTGCTGGGACATCCCAGGGTGAGGAGACTGTGGGAGCACTCGTGCTGGAGAAGCTCTGGGCTGCCCAGGCGCCGACAGGGATCTCTGCTGGAGCGGTGCTCCGCTGGCTGACAGGGGGAGCACGGGAGGAGAAAGGCTGCGCTGCGACCCCTGTGCCTGAAGAGCGGAGGGAATCCAAGATGGCCGCCCCGCAGCAGCCTGGCCCGGCAGAGAAGGCTGCTGAGTGAGGAAGCCGTCCAGGGTGGCTCTCCCAGACCTCTCCACAGGCGCTTGCCCATGAGTGCAATTCTGAAGGGTCCATGGGTCTCAGCTGCAAGCGGTGGAGCAGAGAAGGTCCTGCACGCGACCTACTCCATGCGCGTCCAGGCCACGCCTGATCTCTCCCCAATTGATGTATATACTTTATTTTCTTTAGTGTCTTGTAAATCACGAGAAAATTCTGTTTCCGTTCTTTGAGGTGAAACTGAAACTTCTCAATTTGTATGTTGAAGTTGAATCTCCTTATTTCCAAATTCTGACTCCTACTGGAACTTCTTAATGGATTCCAGTTCCTTTAATTGCTCCTCGCAGGTCTCTAGGCGGCGTTTTCTCCTCTTCAAGAAGCAGCTCTAATAGTTTCAGAGAAACTAGTAGCTTCTTTCTCCCACTTTAGTATCAATGATGCACTTCGTATACGAGCTGCTGGAAGGAGATTCACCCTTAGACCTCTGGGAACAATGTTTTTTTTAAAAATTCTCAACTTTGTAACTCCCAAGGTGAAAGTGCAGGTGCCATTAAAAATCTGGCCATTTTGAACAAGGGAATTTAGGCATATTTTAGCTCATATCTTTAAATAGGAAATTATTTATTCGCTATTAAGTCTCCACTTCTCTTGGCAATATACCGGAGCATCAAGTATTCCCCTGGTTTAGGAACATAGCAATAATAACCAATATACATAAAGTATATATAGCCCTATTTTTACAGCATTTTGAGAACTTAGTATATAGAGGAGACACCAGTGACCACTAGATGTCACCCTCAATAACTATTCATGTCAACCAGGCCATACCTAGGGTTGTATCAAAGGCAGCAGTGCGAACGGACACCCAAGGGCCATTGGGACTGCTAAATTGCCTCATGCAGTTAGGGTCATAAATACTGCAAAGCAAATAATGAAATAAGAAATATAAATTTTATACGATCAATACCATTTAACCCCTGAGTGCCTATAAATTGATGTGCTCTATACACATTACAAATATACACAATGTCCAATATGAGACACAAATGTCCCATCCTTCATTTATCTAAATGAAAAAATGTGATGGCTTTGTGATAAAGCTTAAACAAATTCCTATCAGTAGATCACATCTATATTTCTCTATAGAGAATATTTGTCACTAGTAGTCCAGGAAATCCAAAATCCAATACACACCTCTGGGTTTCAAGGTGTCTAATTTGTATATCCATTCTAACTCTGTATATTTAAGTGTTCCCTATTGCAACCCCCCCCTGCCTAAGTGGGGGGATTCAGTCAATCCGAAATTTTGAGCTGATGCTGAGTGGTTACATTCAAAGAAATACTTTATCACTGAAAGGTCCTTTTTGTTTTCTAATAGTGTACCAGTGTAGATTCATATGTCAACTGCAAGGGCATATGAGCATATAGATTACATAATCACTGTCACAAGTAAGATGGTGGCCATTGTGTGAACTAACCCCCCCCCAATAATTACGAGGGAGCAGTTCACACATGTCTGGCAAGGATAACACCCTTTACATACATCACTCGATAGTTTCTACCAATTTGGAACAATCCCACATCTGAATGGACCACGCAATCCCCTATATTTCTAACCCTTTTATATGAGAGTAAAGTGGGAGACTGGAATTCTGGCACCTTAATACTGGCCAATTTCTACGCACCGCCCTACTGATATTACTCATATTGTTAATAATTGTCAGGATAAAAGGAATTCTATTTTTTTTTTTTTTTTTATCCTCCCTTTTGACCAATAAATGATCCCGATTTAACGGAATCTGCTTTTCCTTGTTCTTATTGATGACTCTAATGGGATAACTCTTTTGTTTTTAAATGTATCCACCATTTTTTGTCATTTTTAACAATTTTCCTGATTACCAACACTCTAGACACGTAAGAATTAGCGGAAAAAAAAATTCCCATTGATCTGGAGTGGCTACTCAAACCTTTCAAAGGTTGTTTTTATCTGTTGGTTTGTGATATACCTGAGTAGTTGTGGTGGTTTCACATGTAACAAGTACTTCCAAAAACTGAATTTGCACTTTAGATTGTACCATGGTAAAATTTGATATTGGGATCCACCCTATTAAGATATGTATAGAAATTATGTAGGTCCTGGGGGGGCGTGGCTAGGGACCCGATGGAGTGAAACACGCTCTGGGGGAGCTCCTTCCTGACCGACAGCTAAGTGGGACCATCAGCTCTATACAGACACCCCATGGCTAAAAAAACCAGCCGGGCACCTGCTACAGGGGACTGTGTGTACCCACAGACAGGTCTATACAGCCTATCCTGTTCGCGTTCCTGCAGTCAACGACATCCGCGACGCGGGCCTCCACGAGGCAGCGGCCATCTTCCTCCGCTGCACCGACCGCCTCCGGCATGGCCACCGTGGCAGTCCCGCTATCAGCGCGGGGGGCTTCCGCACTACAGAGAGGCCAGCTTCCCAGACCTCCAGCCCTCCCGGAATCTGAAATTCAGAGCCCGGGTGCACGGCCTTAGAAGACCCCTTCACCGCCGCGTAAGTCAGGTGCTGCGGCTGGTTGCACCGCAGCGCTGACTGCCCCCCCCCTCCCCTGCAGCTCCAGCCAGTACATTCCTCAGCGGGCTCCCCCATACAGTGTCAGGGGGACCCAGCACTCCAGGAGACCTCAGCAGCTGCCTCTCATCCCCACGAGTTGCCACCTGACCTTGGGTGGCCTCCTGGCCCTGTGGGGGAACCTTCCACCCCCCAACAGTCCCCACAACCTCCCAACCTAGTGCCCTCACAGCAGCCTTCACCCCTTCTCAGAGATGAGGATGCGAACTTGGGGACAACTCCTTCCTTGTCCCCCTTTGCTACCCATACCCAGCCGCCTTCTCCGTCTGCCCCACCACCCTGACTTCCGCCACACTCTGCTCTAACAGCCTCTTCTGATCCTCCACCATGGCTCGATTACCTTGCTCACCTACCGTCAAAAGAGGACTGTGAATCCTTGGTTGATAAAGTCACAACGGCGTGTCGTTCAGAGATACGCACAGAAATCGCAGTCCTGCGGCAAGATCTCCAGCATATTGCAAACCGGGTTGATACTTTTGAGGACGATCATGACCAGACCCGATCCTACGTGTCTCACCTCCAGGACACTGTCCTCTCCCAATGCCAGGTGGTTAATGACATGCAGCGTCACTTGGAGGACTTGGATAACCGGGGTAGACGCAACAATATTAGAATCAAGGGGCTGCCTGAGGCTGACCAGGAGGAGGATTTACATGCTACCTTGGGGGAGGTTTTCAACTCCATCTTGCAGGAACCACCTACACATAAAATCAAACTAGATAGAGCGCACAGGGCCCTGCGCCCTAAGGGATCTGGCCCCACTCCACGCGATGTTTGCTGCATGCACGACTTTGCACGGAAAGAAACCATCCTTTCCAGGGCCCGTCGTCTTAAAGACTTCGAATTAAAAGGAGCCAAGATTCAACTTTACCAGGACCTCTCCTGGTTTACGCTACAGAAAAGGGGTGTTCTGTTACCATTGTTACTTAGATTTATACACAGTTTTTTATGGTCCCACAACTATTTTGCATCATACCTATGTTTCAGCATTGTAGGTCGGGCAGGCTAGACCCCCCCCCCCCAGTGACCTGCAGATGTTACTTTTATTTGGTCCCCAAATGTTTATTTGGATCTGCTTATTGGGCTTCGTCCAGCTGTGGACCCACTGGTTGGGCCCCGGTAGGGTCACTTGAGATTTAGTCCTGACCATTAGATTTGGTTTAACTGTTACTTAGGTATTTTTGTGTTGTATTTTATTTATGCCTTG
Organism: Leptodactylus fallax; assembly: GCA_947044405.1. Taxonomy (NCBI): domain Eukaryota; kingdom Metazoa; phylum Chordata; class Amphibia; order Anura; family Leptodactylidae; genus Leptodactylus; species Leptodactylus fallax. The sequence continues at coordinate 707,811 of CAMRHE010000604.1, forward strand.
TCTTTTTGTGTCTTCTGTCTCTTCCCCTTCCCCTCTGCCCCATCCCTCTCTCCCTCCTTTACAGGTTCGAAGACCCGTATGGCGACAGTGGCCCGGACCCTACACCTCTACATTTTCAAAGACTTGGACCCTCTATGGATTGGGTGGGATCTGCCTCATTTCTCCCTACATTAGCAACAAACTCACTCTGTATTCCTTATGGTTAAGTGATTTACATTAAATGTCAAGGGCCTGGGCTCCAACTCTAAACGGCGAATGGTCCTGCGGGAGCTTCGCTCTCTCCAGGCGGATGTAGCCTTCCTCCTGGAGACCCACTATGACCATACTGGCACGTTCAATTTTGCTCGTCATTACTTCCCCTCTGCTTACTCTGCATATTGTAGTCGCAAGAAGGGAGGGGTGGCCATTTTGCTTTCCCGTACCTGCCCTATTACTGTTTCGGCCTCTCACCTAGACCCCCAGGGTCGATATATTATTTTGGAGGGGCTTCTAGATGGGCAGCCCATCACCCTGTGCAACATATACGCCCCTAACTCCTCTCAGATCCCCTTTCTTAAACGAGTCCTGGGGAAATTGCAAGTGTTTGGGCGGAGACTTTAATATGGCTTTCTCTGTATGGATCGATTCACCCTCACTAATGGGCCTCCTGGACCCTCACAGACGAGACTGGCAAGAGTTTCGCTGCCTTGTAAGGTCAGCTGCTCTCTACAACCTTTGGCGGGTGGATAATCCCTCTGCCTGCTCCTTTACATTTTACTCCCACCCCCACAGAACCCATTCCAGAATAGACTATTTTTTCGGTAATACATTGGCCCTTCGCTTATTAAAGTCTGCTGACACAGGCCCCATATCCTGGTCCGACCACGCCCTTGTAATGCTCACACTGTCCTCCACCCTCCTTCCGACAATACGTTGCCACTGGCGACTTAATGAATCTATCCTCCATTCACAAGAGACCCAAGCTAAACTTCGTTCTCACCTCCAAGAATACTTTCGATTTAATTCTGACTCAGTCCCCGCTATGTCCACACTGTGGGAAGCCCATAAGGCTGTAATGAGGTCACTGTATTGCTTTGGGAACAGATTGAGAGACAGGAGGGTCAGAGAGGAGGCTTTAACCAGTAAGATCAGAACCCTGACCAAGCGATTAACGTTGCGCCCCACGTTATCTTTGCTACGTCAATTAGTAACTGCTAGGGCAGACCTCCGAGACCTGGCCACCCGATGCCTCCTCCTTTATAGCCACCAGAGATACTATGAGAGGGGAAATAAAGCCCACACACTTCTAGCCAAAACCCTAAGAGACCACCGGGTTTCATCTACGCCCCATGCTGTCAGATTCCCAAGGCATTCTTCAACACCATCCCGATAATATAGCGGCCTTGTTACGGGACCATTACACTACACTGTATAACCTCCCCTCACCTGCTAGGAGAGACCCCACCACCATAGAGAGAGGCCTGCATTCTTACCTGGCCTCGTGTGGACTCCCAGTCCTCCTGGCTTCGGCTCTCTCTTCGCTTAATGCTCCAATATCGAGCGAGGAGTTGACTGCCGCCCTGGAGGACCTGCCTAATGGTAAGGCTCCAGGTCCTGACGGGTTCACCTATGCCTACTATAAAGCTTTCCATTCTGATCTCCTCCCTCATATGTGTCAACTTTTCAACTCCTCCTTGGACGGGGCCCCGATCCTGCACACTATGCTGCACTCTCACATTTCCCTAGTCCCAAAGCCACACAAGGACCATCAGGAGTGTTCTAACTATCGCCCCATCGCCCTCCTGAATACGGACCACAAACGCTTCACAAAAATCTTGGCAAACAGGCTTAACTTTTGGCTTCCGTCTCATCCACAAAGACCAGGTGGCATTTGTCCCCTGTCGTCAGGGGGGAGATAACACTAGAAGGGCAGTGGATTTGATCGACGCAGCCAACCGTTACTCCACCCCTATCTTGCTTCTGAGTTTGGACGCTGAGAAGGCCTTCAACAGCCTTGATTGGTCATTTATGATAGCCACCCTCAAAATATGGATTCTCGGGGGGCCTTTCTCACGGCCATAAGGGCTCTCTACTCTCACCCCTCGGCAGTTGTTAAGCTCCCTAATGCCTCCTCCCTTCCCTTATCCATTCGTAATGGAACCCGTCAGGGATGCCCCTTGTCACCTCTAATATTCGCTCTTTCTATTGAACCCCTGGCGGCCCGAATCAGATCCCCCCCCCCCCCCAGATGTCTCTGGGGTGTTTGTGAGGGATAGGGAATTTAAAATTAGCTTATTCGCAGATGATGATCTATTAACCCTCACTAAACCCCATACCTCCCTTCCAAACCTTCTCCGGGTTTTAACCCTGCTGTTCTGTTCAGTCAAAAATGACCGAATTTGAAATTTTGATATTTTTTTAAATATTCATTATGCGGTTCTGAGACTTGTGGTTCATTGACTTTTCCTCATTTGAGGGGTTCTTACTAATAGCAGTTTTTATTTATTTATTTTTTGTTTACTTTTTGCTCCACGTCTTTTTTTACACTTGTACTGTTCAGTCAAAAATGACTGATAGCCTTTTATACTAATCTCCAGCCATTTAAAAAAAAAAAAAATAAAGGAGTTATAATCTCATTTTGGTCTATATAGTTCATCTACTACTATTTATCAATTTATCTAGGTCCTTTTGGTCCATGCAGAGTTACACATACATACATTTTCAAATTATGATACTGTAGATGGATTCCTTTCCAGTATAGTTATGTGCTGTTCTTATAGAAATGGTTCAATTCAGTTGTCAACCTTTCACATGGTAAATGTGAGTTATTTGTCTTAGCTGGTTCCTTGTATTAGCTGGTTCTATTATCTAATGATGACCTGAAAAGAGCACTAATAAATTGTTTGTTTTACTTTGGGCTGCTAAAGGGGGTGTTTTAGCTTATCAGTAGAAAAGTACAATTCTATACAGTTACTGCACTTTCAATACAACTTGAGAGCACACATGAGACAGCTCTGAAAACCCATCTTTACATATATGTAGCAGAAGAGGAACAGAGGAAAGGGACTTGGCAGCAGCTTCCTGCACACACAGAGGGATGAAGGACCTGACCACATAACCTGCAGGTCCTCAATACTATACCACTGTGTGGAGATCTACCTGACTACAGGAGGAGGAGGGGGAAAGACTATTTCTATGCTATTTCTATGTATGTCAGTATGTCATATGTACAGTGCCTTGCGAAAGTATTCGGCCCCCTTGAACTTTTCAACCTTTTGCCACATTTCAGGCTTCAAACATAAAGATATAAAATGTAAATTTTTTGGTGAAGAATCAACAAGTGGGACACAATTGTGAAGTGGAACGAAATTTATTGGATATTTTAAACTTTTGTAAAAAAATAAACTGAAAAGTGGGGCGTGCAATATTATTCGGCCCTCTTAAGTTAATACTTTGTAGCGCCCCCTTTTGCTGCGATTACAGCTACAAGTCGCTTGGGTTTGTCTCTATCAGTTCTTGCCCATTCTTCCTTGGAAAACAGCTGGAGCTCAGTGAGGTTGGATGGAGAGCGTTTGTGAACAGCAGTTTTCAGCTCTTTCCACAGATTCTCGATTGGATTCAGGTCTGGACTTTGACTTGGCCAACACCTGGATACGTTTATTTGGGAACCATTCCATTGTAGATTGTGCTTTATGTTTGGGATCATTGTCTTGTTGGAAGATAAATCTCCGTCCCAGTCTCAGGTCTTTTGCAGACTCCAACAGGTTTTCTTCCAGAATGGTCCTGTATTTGGCTCCATCCATCTTCCCATCAATTTTAACCATCTTCCCTGTCCCTGCTGAAGAAAAGCAGGCCCAAACCATGTTGCTGCCCCCACCATGTGTGACAGTGGGGATGGTGTGTTCAGGGGGATGAGCTGTGTTGCTTTTACACCAAACATATCGTTTTGCATTGTGGCCAAAAAGTTGGATTTTGGTTTCATCTGAGCAGAGCACCTTCTTCCACATGTTTGGTGTCTCCCAGGTGGCTTGTGGAAAACTTTAAACAAGACTTTTTATGGATATCTTTGAGAAATGGCTTTCTTCTTGCCACTCTTCCATAAAGGCCAGATATGTGCAGTGTACGACTGATTGTTGTCCTATGGACAGACTCTCCCACCTCAGCTGTAGATCTCTGCAGTTCATCCAGAGTGATCATGGGCCTCTTGGCTGCATCTCTGATCAGTCTTCTCCTTGTTTGAGATGAAAGTTTAGAGGGACGGCCGGGTCTTGGTAGATTTGCAGTGGTCTGATACTCCTTCCATTTCAATATGATCGCTTGCACAGTGCTCCTTGGGATGTTTAAAGTTTGGGAAATATTTTTGTATCCAACTCCAGCTTTAAACTTCTCCACAACAGTATCATGCACCTGCCTGGTGTGTTCCTTGATCTTCATGATGCTCTCTGCGCTTTAAACAGAACCCTGAGACTATCACAGAGCAGGTGCATTTATACGGAGACTTGATTACACACAGGTGGATTATATTTATCATCATCAGTCATTTAGGACAACATTGGATCATTCAGAGATCCTCACTGAACTTCTGGAGTGAGTTTGCTGCACTGAAAGTAAAGGGACTGAATAATTTGGCATGCCCCACTTTCCAGTTTTTTTTATTTTTTACAAAAGTTTAAAATAACCAATAAATTTCGTTCCACTTCACAATTGTCCCACTTGTTGTTGATTCTTCACCAAAAAATTAAAATTTTATATCCTTATGTTTGAAGCCTGAAATGTGGCAAAAGGTTGAAAAGTTCAAGGGGGCCGAATACTTTCGCAAGGCACTGTATATCACACACACACACACACACTTAGGAACTACTTATGAAATGTATAAAGATAAGAACCACTATGGGATGCTAATCCAGTTAACTGTATTAATCAGACTTCCTGACTGTAACCAAGTTGATAGACAGTGGTGACTCTTCAGATGTTCATTACTTACAAACAGTACAGCCTTTACTAGACTACATGCCATCTACTCAATGTAAATTTGTTTTTATTAATCATATTAAAGGTGGGGAGCAGCACATCTTCAGCATCAGCCACTTCTTTATTCTGTCATTAGGGATTAGGAAAAATATTAGCATTACAGCTCATGGTTATGCCAGCACTGATCTGTTAAGTAGTGGAAACTACAACTTGACATGGGGAGGAGGAATATAGTCCATTCCATTTTCACTTACCCTTTTCCATCTCTTCACCCTCACTTAATTTCTTCCTACAATAAAGACCAGGACACCTTCTGGATTGAAAACTGGTCTGTTCAGGCCGATTTATTAACACAATGTGCAAGACCCCACCTAGGGTAGACCTTTCTCCATTAAAATTGACCCGCAGGCCTGTTCCCTCAAAAGGACCGTAGCCCAACGAGGGTACTTCCCAGGCCTAGATATTCACTACCAGGATCCCCATACCACAGATGAGGTCCTACAAATACCGCAAAGCCTCTCACCTTCCACTAACCCCCGGCCACAGACTCTCGAGCATGACCTCCTTATGCCAGAGAGTCCCGACACACAGACAGAGCACGCTCTACCCCATCCCGAAGGCCCAACATCCAAATGTCAGTCCCAATCACGTTCAGGTGGACCCCGTCGCATACGCTCTAAGGACGGCTTCTCCAGATCACGATGGTGAGCCACGATATCCCAATTATGCACAACAAACTTCGCCACCACCCTGTTCACCTTGATCCTTGTCTTATGCAGCCGAGCAACTGACCGAGCATTACAATTACCATACCAGGAAACTCCAACAAGCGCAAAATATGGAATTTATCTCTAAGTTCCCAAGAAGAGCGGACCCCCAAATCATTACCCCCGACATGCAAAACAAGGACATGTGGTTGGCGATCAACCCTGCTATAATAGTGAAATTCCAGTAAAACTCTACCCCAAGTCATACCACGCACTCCGATCCACCGCACGACCGCCTCACCGCACCGAGCCAACCCCAGCTGCCGCCCGTCCGGTCAAACATCAGCCCAAAGTGCCCCCCAGAAGACATAGGAGTGACCCAAAATCCAAATTAAGCAGGGATTTGTGAACAAGATACAAGCACAACATCAGCTCCCCACACGGACACCCTCAAACACTTACACACGTACACATACACCCAAACCCCTGAATAGTAGCCCAGCCAATTTTAAAACCCCTTACACCGAAACGAACACTTCATGACAACAGATCCCGGGACACGTACAGGCGGAAGTTATCGGATTCCCACCTGCCTATCCGCCATACCATGTCATCACCCAAACCCCACCGCGAGACCTCCGTAGCCGCCCCAATCTGGATGGAGTGAGAACCATATTCCCCAGGCACCTCCCCCACCGCGGCCAAAGCTTTCTTAAAAACCGCCACAAACTGGAAACGCAAGAGCGCCCCGCCTCCTCATGACACACAAAGGAGCCAGGGGAGGACCCCCCCGTACCCGTAGAAAATCCAATACCCCAGCCATGGGGCAACAACACTTGCCCCGCATCTCATGCAAAACGATCAACCATCCCCTACCCATCTGATCAGTCTTGGAACGGCGCACCCAACATTCCACTCTATCATCAAACACGTCCACATCCGACCACTACAGCCCTCCAGAGGAAGCCACTGACCAGCTCCTGAACACGAAAAACCCCAAAAAACGCTAACAGGAACGCCGTACGAAACAATAACACCTCGTAGGCCGAAGAACAAACTGCTAACAAACACCCTAGCAAACGGCCCAACAATTCAAACCCCCCCCCCCGCCCCCCCCCTGAAAACCTCGCATGGCCTGCCGCATCAGAAAGTCTTTCATAATGTCCCGCAGGCACTGCAGGTGAAACAAAAAAGCCAAGCCCGCCAGGCGCTGCGACACCACGGTCGCTGACCGCCCTTCCGCAAAGGCCACCCTTATCCAGGATAGCACCAAGAGCACACGGTCGTTGTCAGAGCGAACCCCACCACACGACGAACACTCATGCTCCCACTCTGACCAAACCTGTCGATACCGCTGCCACGTCACCACGGAGACCGAATGCCGGATGAGCCCTGCCGCGGAACTGACACCAGGGACCACAAGTGTTCCGGGCAATTCTCGCCCACCGCCGCAGCCTCTGGCACCAATTCCCGAAACCTGTCGAACTGGATCCGAGACAGGGAGTCGGCCACGGTATTCTGAACACCCGGAACATGTCGTGCAGAAACCGACACGTTCAGCTCCAAACACCGCAACACCAAGTGGCGCAAGAGGGACACTACCAGAGGAGATTTTTACTGACACTGAATTAACTACAAAAACCACCGCACTATTGTCACAATGGAAGCAGACACGCCGATTCCGAAACTCCTGACCCCACAGCTCCACCGGCACCAGAATTGGAAACCACTCCAACAAGGCTAAATTCAAGACCAGGCCCGAGTCCACCCAGGCCGCAGGCCGCAGACCACGACCCCGCACACCACCAACCATGAAAGTAGGCCCCAAAACCAAGCGACCCAGCCATGTCCGTATACAAATCGAGCACCGCACTCGACACCACCACTGGGAGCCACAGCGAGCGACCATTAAACCGTTCTAGTGTTATGGATAAAATGTCTATTTTTATATTAACATTAACCAAATGTCTATTTTCTTAAATAAAGCTTATTAGTGTAATTTTCTATGATTTTGCAATGCCTAACTAAAATAACAGCTTGGAAAGATGGCGCCTTGTTCCAGGACTACACCCAGTGATAAGGAACAAAGAGATGACCAAATGAAGGGAGAAGCCGAAAAGTTCGACAGCTGATAGGTTACATTCAACCCGCCCCCTATGCTTTGCACGTGATGCTCATATTGTTGTTATAACCCACTGTTGCTGACAAATAAATAGGGAAAGTTTATTCACCCTGACACTGTGTGCAGAGTGTTTATTCTGGAGCGCGCTCAAGATCCTCATCAATTAGGAGAACTGACAATTGACTGATGTATGTTTGAAGTATCGATCCAAAACAGTGGCGTCCCCGGGTGGGCCACCGGAGTAGGTCATCATACAGCCGACGCCTTGGACTGGAGGGATGGTTGACACGGATGAGGATGGAGACTGCAGCTCCAAGAGTACGGTAAGAAAATCCGTTATCTTACCCGAATGTCTTATATCCGTTGTCAATAATCGCCTGTGTCCTAAGTCGACTGTTGGTGATCTTCAGTGACAGGTAAATAGACTCTCCTGTGGCATATGGTGTCATAGAAAACCTGTCCAAGTCAATTGTTGTGTTCATATCTGTTTTATGTGATCGGTTGTGAAAGGAATATAAGATCTCCCAGTACCAGGAAGGACCTGTAAAGGTCAGGAAAGGTGCGGTCTGGTGGGATTAAGCTCACGGAGAGTAGGTGCGGGCTGGCCAGGTAATAACCTGAGTCAGACGTAAGGGCACTCTCAGAATCCGAATCAGACGTAAGGGCACCGCTGGGACCCTGTACATGAGGGTCCGGACGCCCAAGGAGTGGCAGTCATAGCCTTGGCAAGGACAGGTCGTATTCAACTCATTTCTGGTCTGGTCTGTTTGCAGTTTGTCTCTCCACCCTATGGGGATTATACATTATATATTTCAATCTGTAATTGTAATATTCATTATGTCTGTATCAATGCCAGTATTCAAATTTTATGTTTTGTAAGGATATTGTAATATTCCATAGGGGTTCAACTTTTGGTTGGAATCCAGTGAAGAAAATTTTAAAGTTTGGCAGTTTGCCCTTAAGGTAACCTGAAGTACAGCTCAGGAGTTCTGAACACCTGTGGTAATTACAAAGGGTGGGGTTTTGCCATGAAAAATATCTGAAAGTTGCACTAAAATAATTAATATGTAATTTTGGTGTCAGTATTAACTGCTATCTGCTTGCATTTTATTCCTGTACTCTGTAGTGCCCTGCAGAGAATAACCGAAATATTGTTGATTGCCAAGCAGCCTTCAAGGACGTTGTATGTGGTGTTCAGGACATGCAGGAAATCGCAATTATTATGAAGCGAAACTTGGCTCTGGGCCACCAGAGTACGCAGCTTATATATATGATATCTGTTTGTGCCCAAAAGAAAATGTTTCGATAAAAGGGTTAACCTATGGTTAAATAAAAAAAATAAGGTATAAAGACAATGTGTATAGGAAGATATTCAAACATATGAAGTTATGTCTTGTATTATGTTATGTGAATTTACTGTTTTGCCTGTTCTCACCTGAAATAATGTATCCACTAAAAGAGCAAAAAGGTGACAATAAAAGATTCTGGATCTCCACTACATGGGGTAGATGGCCACGGAGGGGGAGAAGGGCCCTCTCAACCTCGGTCGCCGAAAACAAACCACGCCGGGGTTTGAGAATCTTTGTTTTAAAAGGGAATATTACAGGGAATATTCTGAATATTATTGCTGTGTTTTATGTATCTGTGTGTTTATGTATTATCTACATAATTTTGGTTTGCAAAGGCATTTGCTAGAAAGAGACACAAACCTGGGACAGTGGGACTATGGTGGTTGGTTACACTGCCAAGCGTGACGGTGAAGAGATGTCTCTAAGGGGGTTAGACCGATAGGTATGAAAATGGTATAAACATATCCATGGGGAATGAGGTGAAGTTTCTGGAAAAGTCCTCAGGATCTGACCTGCAGCTCCTAATGTACCCAGAGTATGGGTTATATCATTTAAAGAGGTGAAATGAGAGTGATGCCGCTTGTCTGTCGCCATCTTACATTCCATTCTCAGGTGCTGCCCAGAGCTCACCCCCCTCCTTTACTGAAAACTGTTATCTATAATGGGATGAAACTTCTTCTTCGTGTTTTATCCAACAGTTATGTGTTAAAACTCATGTTATGTTAATTATACTAATGGCCCCTTCTTTTTGTTTCATCAAGGTATAACCACACCAATAAGAGATTTTGTGCTGGGTTTCTGGCATGTATCCCATTTGGTTTATTAATGTGCTGGATCATGTGAAAGTTTGGAGGATAGGTCGCCCCACCTCCCGTCTTCTCCAAATTGTGGTGGAGGAGAATGTAACAACCTGGGGTTACTGTGTGTACCCGGGATATATCTTTTCTGGTTTTGAACAAGGAGCGGCACTCATTAACACTTGGTGTGCCGAAGGTGAGGGTTTGAGGCAGAAGTTAGGCAGATCATGGAAAATTTGCCTGGGCGGTGTGGAGCTGATCCCAAGGATAGAGAAATTCCAGCTACAGAGATTGTAAGAGCAAAAGAGGAGGCTGAGGCAGTGAAGGAATGCCAGAAAATGTTCAGTAAGTCTGGTAAGCCTAAAGTTTAGGATGCCAAAAAGATGGAACTTTGAATGTTGAAATATGGAGAAATGTGTTAATACACACATAGGATGGTTATCAGACAAAGGTTTGAGGTTGGTTGAAACTGCCCAAGAAAGTGCACAAGGGTTGATTTAAGTCAATTGAGAACGCAAAAAGGATTTGGTATCAGTGTTTGTTTTGTATGCAGGAGGAAGCGCTTCAGCATCATCTTTTGTTTAAATAGACGGGTAACCAGCCGGCAGAACCTGCCTGCCTTAGATGTAGACAGCAAAATCTGTTTCATTTTGTGTTACTTTGTTATGAACCATGCCCCAACAGTCCCCCATTGTACAGTCATGGCCAAAAGTTTTGAGAGTGATACAAATATTAATTTTTACAAAGTCTACTGCTTCAGTTTTTCTAATGGCAATTTGCATATACTCCAGAATGTTATAAAGAGTGATCAGCTTAACAGCAATTACTTGCAAAGTCAATATTTGCCTACAAAATGAACTTTATCCCCCAACACACATTTCAACATCATTGCAGCCCTGCCTTAAAAGGACCACCTAACATCGTTTCAGTGATTGCTCCATTAACACAGGTGTGGGTGTTGATGAGGACAGGGCTGGAGATCAATCTGTCATGATTAAGTAAGAATGACACCACTGGACACTTTAAAAGGAGGCTGGTGCTTGCCATCATTGTTTCTCTTCTGTTAACCATGGTTATCTCTAAAGAAACACGTGCAGTCATCATTGCACTGCACAAAAATGGCCTAACTGGGAAGAGTATTGCAGCTAGAAAGATTGCACCTCAGTCAACAATCTATCGCATCATCAAGAACTTCAAGGAGAAAGGTTCCATTGGTGCCAAAAAGGCTCCAGGGCGCCCAAGAAAGACCAGCAAGCGGCAGGACCGTCTCTTAAAAGTGTGTCAGCTGCGGGATGGGGCTACCAGCAGTGCAGAGCTTGCTGAGGAATGGCAGCAGGCAGGTGTGAGTGCATCTGCACGCACTGTGAGGCGGAGACTCTTGGAGCAAGGCCTGGTCTCAAGGAGGGCAGCAAAGAAGCCACTTCTCTCCAGAAAAAACATCAGGGACAGACTGATATTCTGCAAAAGGTACAGGGAGTGGACTGCTGAGGACTGGGGTAAAGTCATTTTCTCTGATGAATCCCCTTTTCGATTGTTTGGAACATCTGGAAAACAGCTTATTCGGAGAAGAAGAGGTGAGCGCTACCACCAGTCTTGTCTCATGCCAACTGTAAAGCATCCTGAAACCATTCATGTGTGGGGTTGCTTCTCAGCCAAGGGAATCGGCTCTCTCACAGTCTTGCCTAAAAACACAGCCATGAATAAAGAATGGTACCAGAATGTCCTCCAAGAGCAACTTCTCCCAACCGTCCAAGAGCAGTTTGGCGCTCAACAATGCCTTTTCCAGCATGATGGAGCACCTTGCCATAAAGCAAAGGTGATAACTAAATGGCTCAGGGAACAAAACATAGAGATTTTGGGTCCATGGCCTGGAAACTCCCCAGATCTTAATCCCATTGAGAACTTGTGGTCAATCATCAAGAGACGGGTGGACAAACAAAAACCAACAAATTCAGACAAAATGAAAGCATTGATTCTGCAAGAATGGACTGCTATCAGTCAGGATTTGGTCCAGAAGTTGATTGAGAGCATGCCAGGAAGAATTGCAGAGGTCCTGAAGAAGGGTCAACACTGCAAATATTGACTTGCTGCATTAACTCATTCTAACTGTCAATATAAGCTTCTGTTACTCATAATATGAATGCAATTCTATTTCTGTATGTGATAAAAACATCTGACAAACACACATAAAAACCAGAGGGCAGCAGATCATGTGAAAATAGAATATTTGTGTCATTCTCAAAACTTTTGGCCATGACTGTACAGTGTGCCTTACTTATGCCTCCTCATGTCACTTTTGCACGCTGCACGTCACTAAAAATCCCTTTGACCTGTTACCAATAGGTTCTGGGGGAAGAAAGCAAAGTCAGACAACTTATCCACACAAGTATTTTCTGCTAACAACATGATTGTATGCCACAAGAAACTGTTGGGTTTGGTTATGTAAATGATGAACCTATTGCTAACCCTGATGTTGCTAACCCTGATTTTGAGTTCTTTTTATAGATGGCTCTCGATTTGGGAAGGATGGTAAATTCTACACCATTATTCTATGCCATGGTCCCTGAACATGAGGTAAAACAAGCAAAACCTCCTAAAAGCACTCACTGAAACAGTGTAAAATGGCTGAGTGTAAGCCCGCTGTGCTTTTGCTATAGCAGGACTATCGTCCGGTCTGTGCATTTAATGTTCAGCCTAAAAGGATTTCCAGGCTATTCAGGAGGTGATGAAGACCCCGCAGCTATAGTCAAAATCAAGGCACACACCAAGGCTGATACAAAGGAAAGTAGAGGTAATGTGTGGGCAGATGCTGCCACCAAACCAGTTGCAGAAAAGCCTAGGGAACATGCCTCAGCACAGGGGGTCACCATACTGGGCCAAAACTCTCAGCTCTCTTTTCAGGTTCTAAAAATACTGCAGGACCAAAATGGCCCAGAATAGAAGAAGATTTGGAAACTGCAAGGAGGAATAAAAAGGATGAACAAGTCCTGATGGCCAGTGGTAAGAGAGTATGTTACCGAGAGCATTGTTCCCAATGATGGCGCAAGCAGCTCATTTTCAAGTGCACCACTCAGAAGTAGCCATGTGTGACCTGGTGAACAGATGATGGGTAGCTGCAGGGTTTAGCATCACTGCAGTCAGATACGTGTAAGCTGCATAACATGTGTCAAACACTATGTAGGCCGAAAAGTGAAAGGTTTCTCAGAAACACACCCCGAAGCCCTTGTACCTGTTTCAGAGATTGCGGGTTAACTATATACAATTACCAAAGGTGGGAAGGTATGAGTACGTGCTTGTGTGTACTGATCTCTCTTCAGGATGGCCTGAGGCATTTCTGGTGCAGAAATCCACCACTAAAGGAACTGCAGATAAACTACCGAAAGAAGTAGTGTGCAGGTATGGGATTCCCGAGACCATCAAAGTGATAATGGAACTCACTATACGAGACAGGTAACGAGAGAAATAATGGAGGCCGTGGGGATACAGCAAGTGTTCCTTACCAGTACCGGCCCCAGAGAAGTGGAGAATATTGTCACTTGTCACTTGCATTTGTATTTTCTGTACACTCCTGACAGAAGGATTGGCCTCAGCCCCTAGAGTATTTGGATTGTATTTTTCACAATTGTTCCAGATGTAGTATGGTGTGCTGACTGAATATGAGATAGATTGTCAAAAACATGTGCCTAATGTACACTTTTGAGTTTTCTCCTTCCTTCCAGATCCTGAGTCAGTGGAAGGAACCTATCAGCTACAACCCAAAAATTGGGTGCTGATAAAGAGACACGTGAGAAGGGCCTCAACTTGACGGTGCCTTCCAGGCCCTGGTGACAACCAGTACAGCTGTGAAACTACAAGGAAAACCTTGTTGTTATGTTGGTGTCCCCACTGGATGACGTTCATAAAGACAAATGGGACAATAAACTGTTAAAGGAAAAACCCAAAAGACTGTTGGACCAATCTGCCCCTATAGTTCTGTTATACTTCTATGCAATACGCAAATTGATTGTGTATTGTAGAGAAATGTACTATCTGTAAGAAGGAAACATAAGTGAATATGACCCTCATGTGTATATATAGATACTATAGGAGTCCCAAGGGGGGTTCCAGATGAATTTAAAGCCAGAAATCAAGTCAAAGGAAGATTTGAGTCTTTAATCCCAATAATTACAGTGAACAAAAATGTTCAATTATATTTATTACAACCAGCAGAGGTTTGTTAGTTGTACCTGACATGCTTTACAGGGACTAGAAGATCAACCGGGTCCCACTTCTACAATAATACTCCAAAACATACACACCTAAAGACAATGACCCCCAATTATTAATATTGTCAAGGATAGCATCTGACTCCCATATACATAAAGAGTGTGGCAAGGGGGGTCATGGGATAGCCATGACTTGTCTAACGTACAGCATAAAAGAGCTCCAAGGTGCATAAGGGCAGATTAATTAGGTTCAAGCAGGGAAAGGTAAAATAGTTATTTTAAGGGGGGGCTGTTATGGATAAAATGTCTATTTTTATATTAACATTAACCAAATGTCTATTTTCTTAAATAAAGCTTATTAGTGTAATTTTCTATGATTTTGCAATGCCTAACTAAAATAACAGCTTGGAAAGATGGCGCCTTGTTCCAGGACTACACCCAGTGATAAGGAACAAAGAGATGACCAAATGAAGGGAGAAGCCGAAAAGTTCGACAGCTGATAGGTTACATTCAACCCGCCCCCTATGCTTTGCACGTGATGCTCATATTGTCGTTATAACCCACTGTTGCTGACAAATAAATAGGGAAAGTTTATTTACCCTGACTGTGTGTGCAGAGTGTTTATTCTGGAGTGCGCTCAAGATCCTCATCAATTAGGAGAACTGACAATTGACTGATGTATGTTTGAAGTATCGATCCAAAACACTAGGAATGAATCCCACACACCCAGGTCCGCCCTCACCCAGGTGATGAGGCGACTGCACCCCAGCCGTCAGCGCCGCCAATCTCCTACAAAACACCCGCCCCATTAGCATGATGCGACAAGCAAAGTTCAACTTCCCTAACAAGGATTAAACCTCACGCAGCCGCACCTTCCGCACCCCTTGGAACGACCGTACCATCGCCCGCAGATCCACCAATTTGTCCCCTGGCAACCGCGATTGCATACGAACGGAATCCAGCTTGATTCCCAAGAACTTCATCATGGTCGCCGGGCCCTCGGCTTTGTCCGGAGCTAAAGGCACTCGTTCCATCATGCTCAACAGCACCAGATAGTCCACTGCACCCCCTGGGCCAACACACACAAAATCATCCAAGTAATGGTTGACCGACTGTAATCCTGACACATCCCTGACCACCCACTCCAAGAAAGAGCTAAAGGCCTCGAAGTAAGCGCAGGAGATGGAGCAACTCATTGGCAAGCAGCAGTCGACAACTGCTCCTCCCACATGCAATCCAACAAGTGGAAACACTCGGGGTGAACAGGCAATAATCTAAAAGCCGCCTCTGTTTTGGCCATAAGAGCACCCGGACCGTCCCGCTGCACTAATTCCACCGCCTGATCGAAGGACGTATAGGAAACTGAGGACAAAGCGGGGTGAATGCCGTCATTAACGGAAGCCCCTTCCGGGAAAGACAGGTGGTGAATGAGGTGGAACTTGTTAGGCTCCCGCTTGGGGACCACCCCCAGCAGAGAAACACACAAATGAGGCCAAGGAGGGACAGAAAAAGACACCGCCATCCTCCCAAGTTACACCTCCTTCATCAACTTCACCCGCACCACCTCCGGATGATCCCTAGCGGATTTTAAATTCCCCGGCCTAAACGCAGGAACCCCCGCATCAAACGGGATGCGGAAGCCCTCCCCAAAACCCTCTGCCAACAGCCACGCCGCCTCCCTGTCCGAATATCTATTTAGGAAAGGGCGAATTGCTGCAACCCTCATCGGCGTCCTCCCTCTTCTCAACAACGTCTCCCCCTTTTCCTATTCCGTGCTTAAAACACGTATTGAACCCGTGACTTCCGCCACAGCCGGAGCACTCATGTTTGAAGCGGCAGGGAGTACCGAACTTACACTGCCCTTCATTGTATTGCCAACAATATCCCTTCCACTGAGACGCCGAGGCTCCGGCTCCCAAGCCAGACACCCCGCCGCCCCCTCGAAAGGACATGCTCACCGGAGCAGACATCAGCCGCATCCACAAGGAGATGTCCTTGTAGTCCCACCTCAGGCCCGGGGCGCACTGCTCGTCGTAACGGAGCCAGGCAACACCCCCATACATGCGGTAAGCCTCACCCACTGCGTCCATGTACCTGAAAAGGGCCGAGCAATGCTCCGGCTCCTCTCCTTTGACGCTCGCCAGGATGGCAAACGCTTGAAGCCAATTGGCGAAGGTCCGAGAAATCAAGCGATAGCGACGCTTCTCCTCATCCTCCTTCTTACTGTCGCTAGGCTTAACCTTGACTAAATTAAATTTTTCAAGAGGGAGCAAGGAAAATATCTTCACGTATTTCCCCTTCCAAATCTTTTCACGGACCTCTTGCTTCAAATGGGCGCCCAGAGGGCCCTCAAATCACACGTAAACTTCACCGCCTTCTCCTTCTCTTTAGGCTTAGCTCCCGCATCCGCCACCGCACTAGCCGTATCAGAGCCCGCCTCCGGTGTGGGCTCAGCACCACCCCCAGCAACCCGAGCTGCACCACCAACCTCCGCACCTGCTACCATGCCAGACCCAGCTGCCGAACTACCGTCCGCGCCCACCCAGACCGCTGCAGGCCCATGGACCCCCAGACCAGACCAGACCGCACGCCTACCAGCTGACGTAACCACCCCAACAACTGCAGCCACACAGCATCTGACCTTCCCTTGCCCATATGGGACACTGCACGCACCCACAGACCCCCTCCACAGGTCCTAACCCCCCTGCCTGCAGAGCCCCCCCCCCCCGGAGGAAAGAAGAAAAGACCCCAAGCCCTCACCTGGCTGCATCACAGGTGGTCCCTGATCAGCCGCCGGTCCAGCAGCCAGACACCCGTCCTCCTGGTCATCGTCGGGGCATTCTCCGTCTTCAGCGCTGGAACCGCCAGCACCCTCTGCAGCATACCGCCCGACAGCTCCCCGTGAGCTGCGCAGTCTTCTCCCTGCCTCTTCTGGCCTAGACCGGAAGTCCCGCCTCCCGAAGACCCGGCCGTAACCATGCCAACGCCCTCCATGGCTGCGCCGATGACAAGGCCAGGGAGCGCGCCCCCCGGCAGCAACACGGGTAGCCACCGCTCTGCTGGGGCGAGGAGACCTGCCCTCCCTCCCGGACGACCGCGGCTCCTGGGAGGATTCCTCCCGGCCGCTGAGCGGGCCACAGCAGGGGATGCCGAGGCTCCTGGAGCGCCGCCTCGTTGCCAGCCCCCGCGAATAGCGCGCTTAGAAGAAGCCAAGGGAGAAGGACCCTGGCCTGGGGGCTCTCGGACAGCAGAAAGGAGCCGCTCCTCCAGCACCCGGCCTCCATGTCGGACATGGTAAGTAAGCGATGCTCTGTGGGGTGCACCACTTCACAGGACTGTCCCAGACTGATCTCAGACTCACCCCTGCACCTTTCTTAACACCTCTGTCTCCTCCCCCCATTTTCCCACGCTAACTCCTTACTTAGTTAACCCTTCTATTCCCTAATCCTCCCCCCTGTCATGCCGGGCCTTTTCTGATATGGTACTTTACAGGGGTTTTCCCATTTCCATAGGATAGGGAATAACTTGGAGATCAGAAGGGGGGGGGTGGTCAGACAGATCAGATTAATATATAGCATTGTGTGAAAAGATACAATATAACCCTGCTCTTTCTACGCTTAGAAACCATAATTGTTTATAGTGGTGTATATCAATCTGCTCTATAGCATTCTGCTGCACATTATACTGCACTCATGACAAAAGTTTACCTTTTAATCTGAAGTAAATGGCTTCTGGAGTTAACACTTTAAGGATGCAGGGTAGTTTGTACGTTGCGCGGCGATTTATTTATTTATTTATTTTTTGCTTCCCCCGCCTTCCAAAATTCATAACTTTTTCTGTCAACATAGCCATGTGAGGTCTTAATCTTTGTGTGATGAGTTGTACTTTAATTTTGCACCATTTTGGGGTACATATGTTTTGATTAGTTAACTTTTGGGTTCTATGTGAAAAAACACAATTCTATCATTTTTTTTACGGCATTAAAAATGCAGTTCAGCTTACATCCAGATGAAGCCGTTGGCAAAATGCACGTCGGGGTTCTAGTGTGACAGGTGGGTAAGTTGTGGGGTACATTGCCTTATTTATTATCTGTTTGGGATTACATGACTTTGTTCTTTGCAGTCTTTTCTGTTTTAGCCATATTTTAACGCCTGAGTTATATGCATAGTAAACTTTTGCTTTACACAATATCCCCATTTCTTGGCCACCTGACCACACTATAATGTGGTGGTCAGTTTTTTGTGCCATTTCCTGCTTTTTTGTACATTTACTTTTAAATTTTTAGATTTGGTGGACTTGATTTTTGTCATTAGTATACCTGTTCCCCTATTAGTCTTTTCTTTGTAAGATTATTACCCATTTGCTAGTGTTCTGATTTGCAAAGTAGACTAGTAAATAGTAGAGTAATAATGGTACATAAAATGTGGTAGGCACTCTAAGAAAATAATTTGCAACAGAGTTGATAATAGCCCAATAAAAGGATTTTTTTCAGATCAGCTGTTTCCACTATGTCCACTGTAAAAATATTTAGCAGTCCACTCAGTACTGAATAAGAGGCTGAAGTTTGTTTTCAGCCTTTAGCAATTTAATATCTTCAAGCATTGATGTTAGGGGAGAACATATCCCCTACGCATTCGTAGAGTTTTCTAAATCTTTGTGAGATATAGATTGTTCCATAGGAATCCAACAGAAATAAATGGACCAGACATACCAAATTACTTTGTTAGAGACATTTATTGAAGGTGCAATATGACACTGACCCACAAATGGACATCTCACCGTTTTCACTTTCAAATTCATTCATTAAATAAAAAAAAATACATAAGATTGCCTTCAAGTAGAAGATCACGTTCCTATGAGAAAATTCCCAGTTACAGATATTAAAGGGGTTGTCCAGTTTCAGGTGTCATGAAAAGTTATACAATATACTTTCCATATCAATTCCTCGTGGTTTTCTAGATCTCTGCTTGCTGTCATTCATTCTTTACTTCTGGTAGATATAAATCAGTCCATGGTCATGTGATGGACACACAGGTGCACAGCTCGTTACCAGGCAGATGTCTGATTACTGTTTTTGTGATTGTAACGAGCTGTGCACCTGTGTCCATCACATGACCATGGACTGATTTACATCAAGAGTGTCAGCAAGGAGAGAGAAAACTGAGAAATTGATACAGAAAGTTAGAGGAGCAAGGCTACATATAACACTGCTAAAGACCAACCCCCACTACAGCCTAAAAGACAATACACCACTTTTACAAACTTCACATTATTTGTGACAATTCCTGTAAGACATTCATTTAAAAGCCCACCAAAGTCCAAAGAAAACCCCTGGTTGGAACGTACATGCTTTGTATATGCTATGTGACAGATGCAGCAAATTTAAAATCCATGTGCATTTCTTATCTAAATCATGTGCCCTATAATGTGCTCATCACATCAAATAGGAAAATGTGCAAAAAGCAAATGTTACAGATTAAACAAATCAATATTCAAAGCAAAGCAATTCTGAACAAGAGGGATTCTTTTAATATTAAGACACTTCCAGCAGGTTGAAAGCAAAAGAGAAGTAGAGGTGTAAACGTATTTAGATATTGCACAGGAGAAGATGATCTGCCTCCAGCTCGTCCATACTTTGATTCATCCAGTCACAGTCTAACACCATCGCATTTCTGTCTTCAGTTAACTGGAAAGTAAATCTTGACCACCCTTGACAGCACTAGTTTTGTGGATTTAATCCAAACAGTCCTTTATCCTCATCTTGAATTATTTTACAAGTCCATAAGCAAGGAATAGAATACATACAATGGAAAAATCCCCATCTCATTGTTATTTTAGCCAGATTGATCCTGAAAGCATGAGGACATCCCAATAAGTATTGGATTTACTTTCATCCACCGTTTAAAAGGAGAGAAAAAAAAAACCCTTAAATTGTCACGTGAAACTTTTGGACAGTACATAGTCTTTATTCTGCCCAGTTCACCAGCCAGTATATGGGAACAGAGAATACTGGCTCCAGTCTGACATGCCATTGTGCGTGCGGGTGCCTGCCCCCTGTGTGCTAAATTCTATCGGATAGGAGTAGCTCAAGGGGCGATACTGCCCTTGTGTGGAAGCCATCCACTGTTCTGCTCCATATGGGCTATACATGGCTCCACGCAGACTTTGTCTCGTTGGTGCTTCAATGGGAATATTCATAACACTGGCGCGGTCATGGGCAGGGTGCAGTGAATGGAATGTGGGAACCTGAAAAGTATCAAGCTCTGGCACTGTTGCAACATCTGGAGTAAGACGTCTGCCTTGTGTTTCACACGAATTCAAGGAACCTGAAAGCGGCTGAAGATATTTCTTGTTTGGACTTCTGTGAAATAAAATGACAGTCTTTAAAATAAGCTATGAATCAACTTCCAGCAGTCTACACAATTACACATACAGAAATGGTACAAGGTGAAGAGCATGCCCAGAGTATTCACCTGTATGGAAAGCTGGATGAAGATGTGGGAACCTGCCGTTCTTGGTTTGGAGATCCAGTCAAATCTGGAGAGTTGGGGGCCAGGTTCTGGCTTCCATCCTGATCTGAAAGCCATTGTGCATATGCTCTTGTAGGAGCCTCACCAGGCTCTGCCTTCACACGTGCAACTTTACAGCGATCTGACAAAAAACACGAATAGAGAGAGAATATTCAATGTGCTGCCTGCCAGGGAGTGACATTTTATCCTCTCAGTAGACCCATATAATATAATTATACCTTCATCTTCTGCTTCAGAACCATTTTCCAACTTTCTTTTTTGTCTGCTTGGACTTTGTGACAAATGTGTTAAAAGGTCATCCCTGAAGAGACACAAAGTGCTATTTCATTCAGCGTTAACTGCATCTCCAGATTGAAAAGTCCTACAACTATGTAAATGTAATGTAACCAACTACGATTTGACTCCATTATAAATCAGGCATTAAACCAAGTTTTCCCATCTGATATTCCTTTATAACACAATATTAATTAATGGACAGTTTCTCACCCCCTTTTAAGGACTTGTGCAGATATCATCGGTTCAACTCAAGCTCATTTGTTATGTAGAAGGATTTTCTTACCTTTTGTACCTCTCTTGTTCCCGAAATCCTTTGGCAAATGGATTGTGGTCAATTTTCAATTTTGTGATCTGAAGGAGGAAATAAATGATTAAGCTTCAACATTCATAATGTTAAGGGGTTTTATTATTTTCAGTGTGTATATCTTTACCTTCTCATTCTGGTAAGCTGTGACTGCAGTAAACTCTGTCTCTGGGAAGCTAAACACCTTCAGTAACCCCCAGCGGGTGTTGTACACATCATCAGACTGGATAAAATGGAACCTGGGCTTGTATCTATGCATCGAGTGTAAGATGATCTGGAAGAATAGACAAAACAATGGTAGAATACAAAATGATACACATAATGAATGTTTAAGATGAAGATACTCTAAATTTACATGTCCTTTTTGGTCCAGTGTGTTATTGGTGAGTTTTAGCTTTTGAAAACAAATGACATCCTTCATCCAGTGAGCACCAGGAGCAGGGGAGTCAGGGTGAATATAGGTCCGGCATGGCGGCTGTGGTTCTGCTTTTCCTGCAGTCTCCCACTGATTGTTGTTCCACTATAGAGAAAAATATGTTGTTGACATTTGCAACTA
Source organism: Leptodactylus fallax (assembly GCA_947044405.1). Classification (NCBI taxonomy): domain Eukaryota; kingdom Metazoa; phylum Chordata; class Amphibia; order Anura; family Leptodactylidae; genus Leptodactylus; species Leptodactylus fallax. The sequence continues at coordinate 729,607 of CAMRHE010000604.1, forward strand.
AAGATAGAGGTATACTGCCACCATTCAGAAAGTGCGCAAATAAAGTGACACATTATATATAGGATGAGACCTTGCTTATTTCTGGTAAAGAACTAACATGTGAGCAACCACTGTCTACATAATAATACACCCACAATACTTCTGTCTATTTATCACATTAAATCGCCATCTAAATTCCCAACTACAAAATCCCATACACTTTAATGACTTTCATATTTACCTTGTATCTGCAGCTGTCCAGGGGGACAAAGTCTACTAAAACCACATATTTAGTGTAAGGATGCAGCCCAAAAAGTTTAATCTTGCACTGTGGGAACATCCTCCTGTGGAGAAGGAGGGCATATTAAAAGGACAGGAAAATGAAAATACAATGAATGATACATAGAGATCAGTAGATTTACACAGTTTTAGCATATTTGTAAATACTATCCGATACATTCTTACAAGATCTCTCTACAGAGAAATATTGATAGACTGAGCTAGAGATCCATGCTACTAACAAAGTAAGCATAGCCCACAGTAATAAATATTGAATGGTTTTGCCAATCTTAACTTTTATATTAACTTTAAGTGTGGAAAATATAAGTTAATGGAAACAGTCCATGTATAACATTGTAGTTCCTTTAGCCGGTGCCCTTAATTCTAGAGAGTCACTGGAAGAAACATCCACCCACCGTCCAGATTTGGTGATGATCATCTCTGTCCCTTCCTGATGGAATTGGCTCCATAGGTTCAGGTCCTCCAGCGATGCACTCACCGAGTTGGGAAGGTACAGGGAGTCTTGGTTGTTGGCACAGTCCATGGCAGTTGCGGGTTTCACATCTTAAGAAGAGACAAGTATAAGATGACATGCCACTTGTACCATGGACCTAAAATCCCACAGGATCACTTGTGCTGTGTAGCTACACTGTGGCACTATTAGTTTACAATGACCTCACTCTACTTCATAAAAAAAATCCAAATCACTGCAAATAGGTATATAGTCCAAGGCAGATAGTATATGGTACCCCATAGCATCCCAGAGATGGCCACGATCTTCTACTTACCAGGTACAGAGAACATGATCCATCTATAAGTCCACTCACACCTCAGTCTACACTGGGACCCTGACCTGCCTACATTTTAAAAGTAAGGGGCTGAGCCAAAGCACTTCCTCCTCCCCAACCTGAGCTCTCATGCCAGGCCTTTGATGTCTAGGGACAAAAAGGGAGGAAGGATCTGGTTTAATGATTGGGGCAGGAGCAGTCTGGCCAGTCATTAGCTTGAGCCAGATACACAGGAAAGCCTGCAGGGGAAATGCGACTTAATTTAGTGCTAACTCACTGCAAAGCAAATACGGGGCAGAAACCTCCGCTGGCACTAAGGAGATGGGTTATCAGGTGCCCGGCACTACCAGCCTGTATCTGACAGGGCATACATATTAGGAGTGACCACAGATGAGCACTCACTAGAATTTTTAACTTTTACTGGCATATCCTATGAAATGTACTGCTATACCGTGGATGAATAGCATTTCCTCATTTCTCTTCATATGTTAATGAAAAATAAGCAGCTCCATGTAAATTAGGATTCCCCTGTCAGCTGTGAATGTGGCATAATGCTAACCATGATAGCACCAGAAATAAACACATTATACATTGCTGAACCTCTAACAATTTACATATAAAACAGGAAGAGTTCCTAAATCAATCAAATATTTGGTTTATAAGCCTGTAGTGATCTAACTCTATAGTCTTCCTTAAAATTCAGTCCATCAGTGCAACTTTTGTCTTTGACTATTACATGTTACATTATGAGTAGAGTTCACATAAGAATATAGAAAGTAAATACATATAGGCTGATAGTATTAACATATACTTTATTACCTAATTGCTTCTTTGTAGGCTAGTTCTGTGTGTACACTATTAATGCAAACCATAGACTAAAGTGGCCAGTTAGATCAACCAGGAGAGTGAAATAAGGGGCTTTGTGACAAATCTGAAGCCCTCTATCCAAAATGAAAAACTAAAGATCCCATTAGTAGACAGTCTGATAGCGGGTAGAACGAGCGCAGATCGCTGATAAACCTTCCTTCCACTATCTGCAGCACATCCCTGCTTACAGAAGGCAATGTTCTGCCAATAATCTTGCATCTTTTTATGCTGCATGTGAATGACTGTTCCCAAAAATTGTCCTGGTAGTTGGGCTGTCTAATAGACCCTTAGAATCAGATGAAATAAAATCCAACCCATTCATTCCTGGTTTCCCATGTGGGTTGTCCCCATATAAGATTGTTACTGAATCCTTTGAAAATGAGCTGTTGAAAAATAACTCTATGGGTGAGGACCTTAAAACCAGACAGACAAGTGTTCCACTATTTCAGAAATACCATATACACACATTATATATATATATATATATATATATATATAGATAGATAGATAGATAGATATATACAGTACAGACCAAAAGTTTGGACACACCTTCTCATTCCAAGAGTTTTCTGTATTTTCATGACTATAAAAATTGTAAAGATTCACACTGAAGGCATCAAAACTATGAATTAACACATGTGGAATTATATACTTAACAAAAAAGTGTGAAACAACTGAAAATATCTCTTATATTCTAGGTTCTTCAAAGTAGCCACCTTTTGCTTTGATTACTGCTTTGCACACTCTTGTCATTCTCTTGATGAGCTTCAAGAGGTAGTCACCTGAAATGGTCTTCGAGCAGTCTTGAAGGAGTTCCCAGAGATGCTTAGCACTTGTTGGCCCTTTTGCCTTCACTCTGCGGTCCAGCTCACCCCAAACCATCTCGATTGGGTTCAGGTCTGGTGACTGTGGAGGCCAGGTCATCTGGCGTAGCACCCCATCACTCTCCTTCTTGGTCAAATAGCCCTTACACAGTCTGGAGGTGTGTTTGGGGTCATTGTCCTGTTGAAAAATAAATGATGGTCCAACTAAACGCAAACCGGATGGAATAGCATGCCGCTGCAAGATGCTGTGGTAACCATGCTGGTTCAGTATTCCTTCAATTTTGAATAAATCCCCCAACAGTATCACCAGCAAAGCCCCCCCACACCATTACACCTCCTCCTCCATGCTTCACGGTGGGAACCAGGCATGTAGAGTCCATTTGTTCACCTTTTCTGCGTCGCACAAAGACACGGTGGTTGGAACCAAAGATCTCAAATTTGGACTCATCAGACCAAAGCACAGATTTCCACAGGTCTAATGTCCATTCCTTGTGTTCTTCTTGTGCTTGTTGCCTGTCCTTAGCAGTGGTTTCCTAGCAGCTATTTTACCATGAAGGCCTGCTGCACACAGTCTCCTCTTAACAGTTGTTGTAGAGATGTGTCTGCTGCTAGAACTCTGTGTGGCATTGACCTGATCTCTAATCTGAGCTGCTGTTAACCTGCGATTTCTGAGGCTGGTGACTCGGATGAACTTATCCTCCGCAGCAGAGGTGACTTTTGGTCTTCCTTTCCTGGGGCGATCCTCATGTGAGCCAGTTTCTTTGTAGCGCTTGATGGTTTTGGCCACTGCACTTGGGGACACTTTCAAAGTTTTCTCAATTTTTCAGACTGACTGACCTTCATTTCTTAAAGTAATGATGGCCACTCGTTTTTCTTTACTTAGCTGCTTTTTTTCTTGCCATAATACAGATTCTAACACTCCATTCAGTAGGACTATCAGCTGTGTATCCACCTGACTTCTGAACAACACAACTGATGGTCCCAACCCCAATTATAAGGCAAGAAATCCCACTTATTAAACCTGACAGGGCACACCTGTGAAGTGAAAACCATTTCAGGTGACTACCTCTTGAAGCTCATCAAGAGAATGCCAAGAGTGTGCAAAGCAGTGATCAAAGCAAAAGGTGGCTACTTTGAAGAACCTAGAATATAAGACATATTTTCAGTTGTTTCACACTTTTTGTTAAGTATATAATTCCACATGTGTTAATTCATAGTTTTGATGCCTTCAGTGTGAATCTACAATTTTTATAGTCATGAAAATACAGAAAACTCTTGGAATGAGAAGGTGTGTCCAAACTTTTGGTCTGTACTGTATATATATATATATACACACACACACACATACATTTTATACAGTAATTTAAAAGACTGTTCTTGAGGGGGAAAACTGTTGCAAGCATTTACCTTTGACTGCAATCTGAGTCATTCGATCCATTTACATAATTATATTAGGTTAAAACAAATAATGTGCATAATCCTATTATAGCAAAATAAGTACATTCAACCTCTGTGTACCTGCTACAAACTTTTCTATGCTGGTAAAATAATTATTCATTCCAAATGATCTGAAATTACATAGCAGTTACTACCCTGAAAATGTTAGGACTCTGTTCACATGTGATTGTGCCATATAAACACCTGACATGCCAAACTATAAGGGTATGTTCACACATACGAATTAACACCAGATCCTGCCCCCCCATTGTTTTCAATGGGAGGCAGAGATCAAAGTAGGGTGCTGAAAAAATAAGCTATAATCATCATTTATAAGCAATAATAATAATATTGCGCCGGATTCTGCAGCTCAAGACATTCAGCTAATTAACCTCATCCATCTGGGGCTGAACAACAAGTGAGAACTACAGCAGAAAGCAAAAACGCTCCTTCAGCTTTGTCGCAGAGGGCTGGAAAATAAGGAGTCATCTGAGGCAAAAGTGCAAAAGGGCCCCAATTCATATTTTATACACTCATATTACATAACGTTTCTTCCATATATTGAGGATGCGATTTCCTTTTGTGAACATGTCTTTACAGATGCCTGTACCAGACACATTATGTGTATTGTAGGGTCTAGACACATGGAACAGGAGTAACTCTTCCAATTCACAAAACTTCTTCCATGTCCCCAAGCAGGAACTATACATCCTTTAATTTTACTTTGCATTGACACAAACACAAGGTTGTCTCTGTAGCAGCCTCAGGCATGGAACACTCCATGTAGATCTATTCAAGTTTCTTTACTTCTTTCAACTACTAATGTTCCTAAATGAGTCAGGTAGACTCCTATTGTCTAAGTACACACATTGCTGGACACATTGTTTTCCAATACACAAAACAGCAGACAGTGACTTTGAGACCAAAGGTAGAGGCAGATTTATTAAGGCTGGCATATAGGGATTAAAAACTCCTTTAATCCCATTTCATTTAAAACAAGCGTCAGACAGGTTCAAGGGGATTCTCACTATATACACTAATCTCCTATCCAAAGGATAAGTGTCTGATCAGTGGGGGTCTGACCATTAAGACCCTCATCAATCCATTAGATCAGAAGTCTGCAAGTTCATCCAAGTGAATTGAGCACTGGTGCACACTCGGCGACTGCTCCAGTCACTATTTGTTTATTATGCTTACTTTTATAGCGCCATCATATTCCGCAGCGCTTTACAGACATTGGAGTGTGGGAGGAAACCGGAGGAGACCCACGCACACACAGGGAAAACATACAAACTCCTTGCAGATGTTGTCCGTGGCAGGATTCGAACCCAGGACTCCAGCGCTGCAAGGCTGTAGTGCTAACCACTGAGCCACCGTGCTGCCAATACTGTCACTACTATGGGCCATCCAGGTTATCAATTTTAGACAGTACCATAGAATGAATGAGAAATGCCCTGTTGTGATCACTGGAGGTCCCCCAATAATCAGACATTTACCCCCTTCTATTTGTAAAAGCTAAACATGGATTCTGGCTACTCTGACTACATGACCGCTTTCAGTTTTTATGTACTGTATATCTCTAACTTTCTGTTATAAGCGCTGGAGAAAAATAGATTTTTATGAAGTACTGAAGACCATCATTAACCCTGGCAGTTCCTTTTTTTAGTCAGCTGACAGGATATCTGCTGTGTGTGACTTCCTGTATGCAAAGACATTACATTGAAAAGGACAGCATGGTTTCTTTCTATCTGAAGCTGCTACTGTGTAAATCAATATTTGTAAATGCAGGTAATTCAGTGGATACATTCACTGACAAAATGGTTATGAATCTAACAAGCAATGGAAATAGAGGTTAATGACTAGAACAGGCAATGATCTTTTCATCTATTGCAGAATTAAAGCTATAATAGGACCAGTCCCATACAAAGCCTGGTGCCTAAGGGAACCCAAAGATCATAGAGATTTGAGGGGAGTACATTAAAAGTGGTCTTTGCACAAAATCACACTTCTGGTTGGACGTTCTTTTTTATGCAATAGCCAATTCTGATCATAGCATAATAATAGAAAAGTTAAAGTGGTCCTCTGTGACTAAAATATTGGTCACCTGTGGGGGTCCTCTGTGTCAGACCCCTACCTATCTGATATTTGATTATCTTTTGTAAAGGATAAGTTATCAATATTTTAGTTCTGGAAAACCCATTAAAGGTGCTGTTGCCAAATGAGCTATTCCTCATGATTATATAGGCATGCATGCTTGGCTCAGCTGCATATGTTTTTAAAGGGGAGAGGAGAATAAGCCGATCCTGTGGGAACAAACGATCAGATGACCCTCATATATAACCAACATTATCTGTCATCTTGGTTATACAGAGCCATATGATCTTACGCATAAAAGGTGGCCAAAAACATTAATTATGGTTGAACAACCATTTTGCAGATGCAGCCACACTTATTTTGTTATGCTTGAAATCAGACATTTTTCATTATCAATATGTATGGGCAGTTTGAGGTCTTACCCTGTGAATCAACCTATCAATGAATATGGTTATTGATCAATTATGTAATTTATGTACGATTTTATGTCCATTTTAATATATTTGGAAGATGCCAATGCCACCATTAGTAAGATTTTCTTTCTTGTGAAGGTGTTAGGATAGGGGATGAAAAAGCTGGTGAGAACTTTGTATTCAGCAAACTTAACTCAAAGCAGTGAGTGGAGATCCAATAGTATAGATAAATCCATGACATTTGGCCAGTGATTTGGAGTGCATTGGATGACACCATTTGTGCATAAGGAGTTAAAGAACGCTAATTAATTTTGACACTAGCAAATGGAATAGTAACAGACATTACCAAGTCCTACTTTGATATTTGCCCCCATGCAGTTCTCTGCAAGTACAGCTACCCTGTAACAAGCTTTCTTTATCCTTGTGCATTCACATGTCTCACTCATAAGGTTTATTCATTAGTCTTCTGGGCACCCTAAGAAGGCTCTTTGAATAATGTTGCTTCTCTTTGCTCTTAACACTTTAGTAATGGTAGGTCTAGAACAACTCCTTGATCCGCAAATTGATGAGTGTTGTCAAATCCATCTTTACAACTGTGCACAAAGTACCGGGATATCAATATATGCACACCATGTCAATTTGTTAGGCTAGAAAGTGATTTATTAGGTGCAGTTAACTACTAAATTGCCAATTAACAATCTGGGTCAAAAGTACTTTGAGAAAAATACAGTAGTTCTAAACAGTGCAGTTTTTTTTTATCAAATTCCCCAGGGCCTCATGCATTTCATCAAATTTAGGTGGACCTACCAAAGGCCTGCAAATAACCATCTTGCGCTAGGTTTCTATTGGGTCCACGTGTCTGTGAAAACGGACAAAGATTTTCATGATGGCCATGAAAAATGCTCATTCAAAACAGCAAGATGTGAATAGACTCCATGAAATCAGTGTTCTCAAAACACGCTGTCATGTGAATAAGGCTTACTCTTGCATTGTCAAATGTATGGCCGAGACTGTATAATCAGCTGTCTATAGTAACCAGATTAACATTCTCATATTTTAAAGGGATTGTCCTGGACTTGAACATTTTTTTATACTGATGACCTATCCAAAGGATAAGGTAATCAGTATCAGATTGGTCGGGGTTTGACACCTGAACCGATCAGCTGATGCTGCGGCACGCCGGTAGCCCTATACTAAGTATATGGCAGGAAGCAGCCCTGCTCCCTTTCAAGTGAACACTTGAAACTGCAGTCCCACTCCCATTCTTTTGTATATGGTTTCCAGCGGCCAAATTAGCTGATCGGTTCAGCTGTCGGACCCCTGACCGATCTGATACTGATGACCTATTCTGTGAATGTTCAGGTCCTGGACAACAGCTTTAAGTCTTCAGAAGACACAAAACCCTGATTGGTTGCAACTCCTCTCCTTATTTAGCACACTAGTTTTGGTAAGTCTCACCCAGTGTGTCTGATTCTAGAAGAAATATACAGCACATGGCAACTGTATACACTGTATAGGAGAGCGGTTTAATTTAGTCAAAGCAACAGAATCTTACTTCCCTAGAGAGGGCTCAATACAAGGACCATGTAAGTGCCATTTAGAAACACATTACAATGTGTGAAGTAGATTCATTTGCATGTAATTCCCCCTCAAGTCCTTTTTACCATCTTGGTGGTTGAGTGGGTGGCATGTTACAACACGAATGGTAGACTCCATCTATAAGGCTTTCATAGTAATTTATAGTTCTAAAACTAATAGTCACCCAGCATTTGGACTTCTTTGTAGTACTTCCATGTTAATTTCTCCATCTTCACATCGTAGATCCTTAGGGATCTGCCCTTCCTCGTGAGACAGGAGTCTTCTCACATTCATTGCATCTTTCATAGAGCCATTGGTTTCCAACCAGCATATTTGTTATTTCCTGGTGACAATATGCAGCCTCTGTAACAGTCGCAATGAAAGGAATGTCGCACAACTGTCACCAGAAGTTGCTTGGCATGATCCATACAGTTTTGACTTTTACCAAGTTTAACTTTCTATTGCAGCTACAGTTTACCCTAGATGTATTAGGGGAAATGTGGTACACACAGTATCCTGGTGCATCTCTTGCATTGTGACAAAAATATGGAAAGTTGGGGGGATCAGGGAAGAAGCTGCCTGTTCTAGGGAATAAGCATAGCAAATCACAAGGCATTATGGGAAAGGAGCTGGGGAGCTCATGCACCCTCTATTGGATGTAACAGATCCTCAATTTGCTTTTGACTCACCGAGCCTTGAGACAGCAAAAGGGATCTTAGCCAAGCCAATTTCACTTATCTGCATACAGCGCTGTTTCCGGATTGTTGTCCTTCATCAGTACAGAGCAAAGTGAATTGGCTGGCTTAGTGGGAGGCAATGAGTGGGTTAGGGACAAGAATCTCTCACATTGAGGAGAGATAAGATCCCTTTTGCTGTCTCAAGGCTCGGTGAGTCAAAAGCAAATTGAGGATCTGTTACATCCAACAGAGGGCGCATGAGCTCCCCAGCTCCTTTCCCATAATGCCTTGTGATATGTAGATGCTAAGTAGAGGGCAAAAAGCAATTAAAATCTCTACACACCTTCACTGGTGCTCTCCTCAATGTGAGAGATTCTTGTCCCTAAGCATAGCAAAGTCTTCAAAGAAATCTACAGTATTTGTTTATATTTTGCTGCCAAAGGGCTACCCAAGATCAGAAAAACTTGGTTGCTTTCCTCCAGAAAGTGCCACACCTGCCCATGGGATGTGTTTTTAGTACTTCAGCTTAGAATGTGCTAAAGCCATTAACACCACATCTGACAACTTGACAAACACAACAGCCTTAGAAATATTTTTCACTGCTTGTCCAGTGTCACCAAGCTTGTAAGACCTCTAATGTACAAGTTAAAACAGATTATGACACGTATTAATTCACTTATCTATGGTAAATGTAACACTACAACTGTGCTGAATATAGAGACTGACCAGATGCACAGAGGCTGTGCAAAGCCTTCATGTCCTGCTGTGCAGGTTCTGTTGGTTCTTGTATGTAGATACATATATAGATCCTCTTACCTAGAAGCAACACTATCTTTGGCTTCCACTAGAGCATACCATGAGGACCCGTGCTCCTTTACGAAGTCCTATTATAATAAAAAACAGAGCAGACTACGGCTGTGTGCATAAATCCTAAAGCTGGTTATACACATTAGATCATATTGCCTAAAGATTGTGCAAACAATATTGAGAATAATAGTATATAACTCTTCCTCATGGCTGGGCCGACGCTGCCAGAGAATGAGCAGCTTGTTTCTGCACGGGTTCATGGAGGGAGGAGTATGCCTGTATGATGCCTGTATGATGTGCATATGCCCTAAAAGGACAACACCCCGTTATCGTCTCAGACAGACTGTAGTATTCAGGATTTGCTGTTCCAAGGCTTATACATACATCCAAATAATCCTCTCTCTTGTGTGGTCCCATAGTCAATCTGCTTTTCACATCTTTTTAAATTTCTGTTTGTGAATTTCTTTGGATCCATGAAAAATGGATGCCATGTTACCCACAGTCCATGAAACAATGGATATATGAATAAATCGGCTGAAATTAATAAATCCATATACCATTTGTGAAAAATGTGGACGCCATACATATGTGGATATGTGAATATAACCTTCCTTTAGGTATCATCCACTAAGCATGGTCCTCTCTAGCAGCTCATCATTCCCCCAGTACTATTAAATAAGACACATTTTACCAAACTGACGTCCATGTGTACCATCACAGTCACTGAAGTGGATAGAGAGAGATAGAGCTACTATATAGACTAAAAGAATAAAACTTAACTTTTACTGATAATATGTAACGTCCTTGCCTGTCCGGGCTTTGGCGCCGTCCTCCGGGCGCACGCTGCGGCGCAGGAGGCGTGCCCGGTTGTAATCCTTTCCTTGGGTTTTTCTTGTATTGTCTGAACACTGTCCTATTCCCTCACCTCCTTAATTGATTTTCCACCACGCCCTTCTCCTTCACCTTGCTCTCCCCCTGCTCCACTAAGAGTTAACTTTAGTCCTGCCTTTGTGATTGACAGCCTGTCCTCCTATCAAGTCTGGGGCAGGTTCTTTCTCCCCTATTTATGGTTTGCTCACTTTCCCATTGGTGCCTGCTATTGCATTTCGCTTACTGGCTATACTCCTTGTTCCCTGATTTTCTGACCACTGGCTTTCCTTTGACTATTCTCTTGGATTTTGATTCTGTACTGCATTGCTCGATTGTTACCGACCCCTTGGCTAGCTGACCTCCCTTTGTTGTTTGTGCGTCCTGTCTCCGTTCTGTGTTGTCACTTATTCAGAGTAGGGACAAGTAGGTAGGGACAGGGTCTGGGTCAACTTTAGGGCTCACTGTCTCTGTTTTCCCTTCCTCTCAGGTTTTTGCAGCAGCACTGGAGAATTGCTCAACTGGCAATTCCCTTACAATAGTTAAAATGTTAGCAGCATATACTTTAATTCGGGCTCACTAAATTTCCATCTCCCATGAATATTGTAAATGCATCCTTGCATCATCCTTATGATGTATGGGTAGATAGTGTCAGACCCCTATAGCATATAGGAGGTGCTGGATACTCCACTTATAGGTTCAGATCCATATCTTGGCCCCATATATTTAGAGAAAGTCTGCCAGTCCCCAGTAGACATGGGCATGTATCCAGCTGGAAGTCATAAACAGCCCCTAAGAGTCTGGATCAGAAGCCTATTTTATCAGTATAGCCTCTCTGTCATGCTATTATACTCTGTATATATGCACTCAACGCGTTTCACCAATTTCAGCACATCAGGAGAGACCAACAATATCAGGATCAAAGATTAAGATTAAGTGATATGCAGTTCCATCTGCAGTTCCCGGGCCCCGATGGTGGGTGCCGGTACTTGAAATAGAGGCGATACTGATAGCTGGCCAGTCCCCAGTAGCCTATCTCCAAATATATGGGGTCAAGATAAGGATCTGAACCTATAAATTGAGTACCCAGCGCCTCCTACATGCTGTAGGGATCTGAGACTATCTACCCATACAGCATAAGGATGGTGCAAGGAGTGCATTTAGAATACTGATAGGAGATAGACATTTAAAGTATATGCTGCTAACATTTTATCAGTAAATGTTAAGTTTTATTTTTTAGTTGTTATAGTAGCTCTAGCTAACCCTATCCACTTCAATGACTGTCTCAATTTGGTGGATGGTATTCACCATCAGTAATTTATGTCTACCATCAGGTTGATATGCAATTACAGATAGTTATTAGGGAACAGTCCTTACACTTTGGCAAACATTTACTAATAGACAGCGTAAACTTAGTCTGAAAATATGTCAGATTTATCCCAATGGCTGATGCTGGTTGATACATTTAGTGCTTCTCTTAACAGTCTAGTCTAAGTTTATACCAGCTATTAGTTGGGTTATTTATAGCCATAATTTTATGACCCAAAATTTTGGAGCTGCACAATAATGTTTCATTTCCCTGTGAAGGCATGCTTATTGTTATAACGAATTAGAAAAATTCTCTCTCGATCTAGATGGGCCAAAGTCTAGAACGAACCACATTAGCAAATCTGCCCATTTGTGTGTTATTGTCCATGTTATACTATTGAATGTGTTTTGCTTGGAAAAATAAGTAAAAACACAAACACTAAATGGTATAAAAAGTGACTTTAGCAACAATAGGTAAAAAGTCATAGATGATTGTGATCCGTAGGCCTAAAAATTGTTTCTGCAAGCATTGCTCTTTGCCATCAGGAAACCTAAAGGCTAACAGTGTCTTGGAAATGCAGCATTTAGTGGAGTCTGTGTTTGATGTGCGCTTATGTGTTAATGAAGCCGCTGTCTGATAGTTAAGAGAGCTCAATCCACAAAGGCTGCTGGGATCAAGTGTTGGGGAAAGATGCCAAGCCCCATACACAACAATGCTCACACCTCTCTCAGTGCTCCCAGTGGGAAACAATGGCTATTGATTAGGATAGATTAAAGCTGCCAAGAAATGGGTTTCCTGAGGCTGAGAAGAAAAGTGAAAATGTGGAAGCTCTGTTGTATTGTGACATAGCATCAGAGTACCTGTGTGATTTGGAGGTGGGATGTTTATTTATGTCTGTTACCATCCTCTACAACAGGTAGCACTACAGTTCTCCCCCTGGATTGGAATGAAAGTGTTAATCCATAGCAGTAGTCTGATCACATGAAATGCTAGGATTTACATTATAACTTAAATGCTTACTGTAAAGTGTCCCTGGTACACAAGGAGTCCATGGTGCATTTGTTCGATGTAGGGGCATGCAGAGGCGGCAATTGCACCAATGTGTCCAAGGGGGTGCAAAGGCTCCTCTTCCACATAGGATCAATATTATAAATGGTGGGTGTGTACAGTCATGGCCAAAAGTTTTGAGAATGACACAAATATTCTATTTTCACATGATCTGCTGCCCTCTGGTTTTTATGTGTGTTTGTCAGATGTTTTTATCACATACAGAAATAGAATTGCATTCATATTATGAGTAACACACATAACAGAAGTAACAAAAACAAAAAAACCTTTCCTCCACAAATCAAGTAAGAAAAATGCACCAGATCACACATTGTGCAAAAAATATACATATGCCAGCTGAGTCTGCCATACAGAGTTATTGTTAACACCACATGCAGAATTCAATGCAGTTGTTGAGGTTTTCTGGCCCAAGCCCAGTCAGGAGACTGAGATCTATGATGCTAGGAGTCCCTGTCTAAGAGCAGCTCTACTGTCCTATACTATATACAGTATGGGGCAGTGAAGTCACTCCTACATTCAGAGATCACTATAATGCAATGAGTCCTGGTGCAAATTGTGCACACTATGTTCTTCCTTCCTTTCCTGGCATGGATTGCCCATGTACATGGGAATAGTGTTTAGGGTGCAAGTTGCACAAAATTTTTCAAGTCACATGCACACATTTAGTAAATTTGCACCATTTTCATCATTTACCATAACAAACCCAGACAATTTGCAATCCACTATTTAGTGCATTCCATTAAACCACAAGAATGAAGATAAGTCATCTGGGCAGCAAAGTTGTGTTTTGTAATGAATAAGAACAAGTACGATAGTCCAAATTGAGTGTTGTGTATTATATTTTCTATGTCCTCAGTGGTAGCATCCCATAAAGGAAATAGGAGCTGCTGCCCTTGTGTTATACATCAATATATATGTGCACAGACTGGATCTAGAACATTACCAGGTTTCCTGTACGTAGCAGCATGATTTTTCTATGGGGTGTACTATCCAATACTAACTATTTGCTTGTGAACCTTAATCAAATAGTAGAACGTTCTGCACAATGTAACACATTAAAGTCAGTCATCACTAACCTGAAGAGCTTGCAGTTTAAACACTGACATTAGTCACTGAATATTAATGAGATTGACTTCAAAGCACTGCACCTGCATGCCAGTGCAGACTTCCACTCAGTACTTCAAACTATCCCAGGGGGCCATGCATGCAGGACTCATTATCAAAGCTCTGCGGCAGGTGTATTAGGAACTTCAAGCACAGTCTCATGGCTGCCTCCATAGGACAACTTCACTTCAGCAGTTGATGCAATGGAAATTGTTGAAAAAAATAAATCAATAAAAAAGACCCCTCACTTAAATGCGGTGTCAGAAATATTCACCTGAGAGTTGCTGTCTCTGCTCACTAGCTGAAGTTGGACTCATAGAAAGTTTTGTTTTAAAACTGCAGAATTCATATAACCTTGTTCACACATTGCAGGCTTGATGGCAATGAATGAATAAAAAAAAATCGCAAGCGTGCACTTTGACTTTATGGACATGTCTGTATCTATGCTGATGTACAACCTTTGAGTTACACAGCACCCAACATAGTATATAGGACCCTACTCTTTATTTATGTGTCTGATAAAAAAGTCATTCCATGTCCCTTCAGATGTATAATTAAGATGATTTCACACACCTTGGGGCAGATATATCAATCCCCTATACTAGAAAAGTGCAACTATTTAACCCCTTAACGACCTTGGACGTACTATTTCTTCAAAAACTTCCATTTTCACTTTGTACATTAATTTTTGGGAAGCACTTTTAGGCTCTAAATGATAATACCCCTAGATAAATTCTATGAGGGGTGTAGTTTCTAAAATGGGGTCACTTTTGAGAGGTTTCCATTGTATTGGTACTTTAGGGGCTCTGCAAATGCGACATGGCACCTGAAGACTATTCCAGCCACATCTGCCCTCCAAAAGCCAAATAGCGCTCTTTCCATTCTGAGTCCAACCATGTACCCATACAGCAGATTACAACCACATATGGGGCATTTCTGTGTTCAGAAGAAATTGTGTAACAAACTGTGGGGTGGTTTTTCTTTTTTAACCACTTGCAAAAATTTAAAATATGTCGCTAAATTGGCAGTTTATTGGAAAAACAGTAATTTTTCATTTACGTCCCTAAGTCAATAAAATCTGTGAAACAGCTGTGAGGTCAAAATGCTCACTATACACCTAGATAAATTCTATGAGGGGTATAGTTTGCAAAATGGGGTCACTTTTTGGGGGTTTGTATTATATTGGTACTTTAGGCGCTGCAAATGCGACATGGCACCCAAAAACTATTCCAGCAAAATCTGCCCTCCAAAAGCTAAATAGCGCTCTTTCTATTCTGAGCTCCACCATGTACCTATACAGCAGATTACAACCACATAGGGGGCATTTCTGTGTTCAGACGAAATTGTGTAATGAACTTTGGGGAGCTTTTTCTCCTTTGTCCTCTTGTGAAAATGAAAAATTTGGGGCTAAATTGACGGTTTATTGGAAAAAAAGTAATTTTTCATTTTAATGTCCCAATGTTAATAAAATTTGTGAAACAGCTGTAGGGTCAAAATGCTCACTATACCCCTTGATATGTTCTGTGAGGGGTGTAGTTTCCAAAATGGTCACTTTTAGGGGGTTTCCACTGTATTGGTACTTTGGGGGCTCTGCAAATGAGACATGGCACCTGAAAACTATTCCACCAAAATCTGCCCTCCAAAAGCCAAATGGCGCTCTTTCCATTCTGAACCCTGCCATGTACCCATACAGCAGATTACGACCACATATGGGGTATTGCTGTGTTCAGGAGCAATTGTTTTGCAAACTGTGGGGTGCTTTTCCTCCTTTAACCCCTTGTGAAAATGAAAACTTTGGGGATAAAGTGACATTTTAGTAATTTTTCATTTATACATCCCAGTGTTAGCAAAATCTGTGAAACGGCTGTTGGGTCAAAATGCTCACTATACCCCTATATGAATTCTGTGAGGGGTGTAGTTTCCAAAATGGGGTCACTTTTGTGGGATTTCCTTTGTATTGATACTCTAGGGCAGGGCTGTCAAACTCATTTTCACCGGGGGCCACTTCAGCCTCACGGGGTACCTTGAAGGGCCAAGATTATTTTACACATGTATAAAAGTAACTTCTCCTTAACAGATAAGCGAGCTATTAAGCAGTAGTTACATTTGTACATTACTACTGTTACAATCAGCCCTTTGAGGTCAACCAGGAAGAACATAATGTATTGTTAAAACCTAAGACATTGGCATGTTACATACTATCCTCATCCTTTTCTGAATATATAAAAAATTAAGCACTATACAAATACTGTTTACCCCTGCAAACGGTATTATGCTCTATAGTTGCCTCTGCACACAGTATTACGCCCCACAGCGGCCCCTGCACACGGTATTATGCTCCATAGTTGCCCCTGCACACGGTATTATGCTCCATAGTTGCCCCTGCACACGGTATTATGCTCAATAGTTGCCCCTGCACACGGTATTATGCTCCATAGTGGCCACTGCACACGTTATTATGCTCCATAGTGGCCCCTGCACACGTTATTATGCTCCATAGTGGCCCCTGCATTGGTATTATGCCCCATAGTGGCCCCTGCAAACGGTATTATAGTCCATAGTGGCCCCTGCACATGGTATTATGCCCCATAGTGACCCCCCCACCCATGAACTATTATTATACTCTGGGGTCTTTTCAGACCCCAGAGTATAATGATCGGAGACCCAGGTGGTGACAAACATAAAAATCAGTGTTACTTACCTGGGCTCCGGTGCGCTCCCTGCGTTCGGCCTTCTTCAATGTCGCACAGACCGGCGTCGCGACATAATGACGTCGGCCTGGCTCACGTGATGCCTGGGACGTCACCAAAGAAGGCCGAAGCCTGCAGGGAGCAGCATCGGCTCGCCGGAGAGGTGAGTAACACAGGTTTTTATGTTTATCACCTCCCGGGGTCTCCGATTATTATACTCCGGGGTCTGAAAAGCCCCCGGAGTATAATAATAGTAGTATTTGATGGGGTTCGCCGGCCGCGGCCTCACTTACCATCCCCGCTCCTGCACACAGCCGCTTCTGCGTCCCATAGCAGAAGGGGAAGCGGGGGCGGCCACGACCAGCAGCGGGGATCGGTAAGTAAATAGGCCGTTACGTGCCGGGGATGCTCCAGCAGGCAACGGCCTATTTATATATATATATATAAAAAAACTTCACCTACCTGCGATGCCTTGATGCAGCCGCCGCCTCCTCCTCTTGTCTGCGTGTCAGCGTAGGCGGCGTGATGACGTCATTGTATTGCCTCCTGCGCTGACATGCAGAGGTCTTGTAAACCAGCCCAGGACAGGTATCGCGTAGCTTTGTTTTTTTTTTTTTTAAGCGGCCTGTCCTGGGCTGGTTTACATTACATAATGTACATAGACAATAAAAAATGCCGCGGCCCTGCGGGCCAGCTAAGTACCGGGCCGGATAACAGAAGGCAGCGGGCCGGATTCGGCCCGCGGGCCTTGTGTTTGACACCTGTGCTCTAGGGGTTTTGCAAATGAGACATGGCACCTGAAAACTATTCCAGCAAAATCTGCTTTTCAGATGCCCAGTGTCGCTCCTTTCATTCCATGCGCAGCCATTCACCCAAACATCAGTTTACACCCACATGTGGGGTATTTCCGTGCTCGGGAGAAATCGCATAACAAACTGAGATGCATTTTCTCCTTTAACCCTTTGTATGTGTTAATTTTAGGGCTAAATTAAGGAATTAGTGGAAAAAAATTAAATGTCTAAATTTCACCTGCATATTGTTTTAATTCCAGTGAAATGCTTAAAGGGTTAGCAAACTTCCCAAATGCTGTTTTGCATTATTTGAGGGGTGCAGTTTTGAAAATGGGGTGATTTATGGGGGTTTCTAATATATAGGCAAATACAAAAAAACAAAAACACAGCAGGCACTACCAGAACATATGAATTAAATGATATGGCTTTGTTACTTAGCTGAATCGCTGGTGCAGCAGAGGATACACGGCTGTACGCTGTAGAAATGATGTCCAAAATATAGTGGGAAAAAGCAGGACAGCGGCAGTCACATCCGGATAAAAAACCTCTTTATTTGAATAAGTTACAGGCAGGTTTTAGCTGTGGACTCACAAGCAACGGGCCATTTCGTGCTACTGCACTTCTACAGGCTTGACAGCTGACACACCCCATGAAGCGTCATCATATAGTGACGCCTACTCCATGGGGGTGTCAGTCAACACCAATAGACATCAAGATAGGTCCTGGAGAGAGCGCACAGGTGCCGAATACCGGCCATCGCTGCCACACTCAGTTAAAAAACATAATAAAAACATAAGGGCACTATCGTTCAAGTACTGCAGCAATCAAAAGAAAGGAATTCAACATGTACCACTCGGGTTAAGGAGGGGACGAAAGGAAAAAGTGGACATTACTAAATGTGGCTGTCTATTGAGCAACAACAAAAAAAAACAAAAACCCTTGCGTTATAAAAAACGCACTCATTTCAATTCTATCGTTTAGTCCTATTGGACCTAAAGCCTGAGTTCTCAGAATCCATCTACTTTCTCGTCTTAATAGTTCCTGATGTCGATCCCCTCCTACATGGCCAATCTTAACCTCTTCAATATCCGCAAAACGCAGGACTCCTGCATCCCCCTCCATGGGCTTCTTTAATATGTTGGATCAAATGTGAACAGCCATGTCCTGTGCTAATGGACTTTACATGCTCCCTGAATCTTATATGCAGGTTTCTTATTGTTTTGCCAATATAGAACCTTTGGCAGGGGCAGGAAATGACATAAACTAAGAATTTGGTTTTACAGTTTAAGAATTGGTTAACTACCCAGTGGGTATTCCCCATAAAAATGTTTCTACTCCTCAAATTCTGGTTACAGTAATTGCGATGACCACATGCAAAATTTCCTTTGAGTAAATTTCTCTAACCAATTCTTACTTCTGTCTCTCTCTGAGAATCTACCACGTACCAATTTATTTTTCAAAGTTGGACTTCTTCTAAAAGTAACTGTAGGGCATGTTGGAAGAATCTTAGCTAGATCCGGGTCCCTATGAATAGTATGCCAGTTGTTAAAAATGGCTGTACGTATAACATCTGCTTGTGAGCTATATTGGAAAGAAAAAACAGCCAAATTCTGATCCTTTTATTCTCTTTTAGTACTTACTCCTTGAGTATCTTCCTGGGGTATCCCCTTTGTAGCAGTCTCCTCTCAAGATCGTCCGCCTGCTGCTGAAAAGTGGTTTCATCACTATTTATGCGTTTAAGACGCAAAAATTGTCCATATGGCACTGCTGTGCTTTGGATGAAAACTATCAAAATGTAATAAAGCATTGGTGGCTGTAGGTTTTCTATAGCGTTTTGTGACAATATTGCCACTTTACCAGCAGCACTGTGACATCCAAGAAGTCTAAGTGGTTCTCGCCAAAAACAGAGGTGAATTTCATGTTCATTCTGCTCCTTTCATTTAAATATTGAACAAAATCATTGAATTCCGACGATGACCCTGCCCAAACAATGAACATGTCATCGATATATCTAAATAACCTTACTATATACTTCAAAAATGGGTTAGATATAGTAAAAATGTAAAGTTTTTCAAACTCTGCTAGAAAAATATTTGCCAGGGTACATGCCACCGGCGTACCCATAGTGTACCTGTCTTTTGAAGATACCAAGCATCCCCAAATTTAAATGCATTGTGTCTTAATATAAACAATAAAGCATCTTGGACAAACATTTTATAGGTGTCACTCTTCCTAGCAAAATCCAAAATATGCAGAACCGCCTCAACCCCTAAATCGTGTGGAATTCGGGTATATAAGTTAACTACATCAATTGAGGCCAATTTATAATCTTGCCATTCGATCCCTTTTAAGGCACATAGGAAATGATTGGTATCTTTCAAATATGTGGGTATCTCATGCAGAAGAGGGCGTAACAGCCAATCGAGGTACTGTGATAGGGGTTCAGTGAGTGACTCAATCCCTGCCACTATGGGGCGACCAGGAGGGTTAGTCAATGACTTATGAACTTTTGGCAAAAAATACCAGCAAGGTTTCTTTGGAGTGAGGGGGGAGGAGTCGTTCCACCATTCTATTAGATAATATTCCCTTCTCCACTCCCACCCTCAAAAGGGTCTGTAATGTGGCAGAAAATTTCTTGGTGGGATCAGTATCAAGACGTTGATAGGTATCCCTATCATCTAATTGACGATGAGCTTCTTCTGAATAATATTGTTTGGTCATCAAAACCACATTACCCACCTTGTCGGCTGGTTTCACCACGACATCATCCAATGAAATGAGCCAATCAAGGGCAGCTAATTCTTTTGGTGGTAAGTTATGTTTCATAGGGGCATAAACTAAAACCCTAACTTCTTTTAATACCTGGTTTTGGAAGATGTCGAGGGTACTTCCAGCCGGCAAGGGGGGACAAAAGGTGGAACTAATTCCACCTTTAAACCCCTTGTAAGTATGTGAGCCAGAGGGTGCTGTTGAGCGACCCAGGCCAGGCCAGAAAAGGTTCTCAGCCACGCCTTTAGGGGGTGGCACGTAACTCCAGAGGGGCTGGGGCATCCTGCAGGAAGCAGGAAATGGTGGTGGACCAGCTAGGACAGAGAGAGAGGCTCTGTCCCAAAAGGGCTGGCGTCCACAGGGGTGGACCAGCTAGGACAGAGAGATAGGCTCTGTCCCAGAGGGCTGGCGTCCACAGAGGACTGTTGCTGGAGCTGAGCAATAGTCAGGACAGTTAGGGGCTCAAGGAGTGAGTTAGGACCCTAACTGTGGTCTAGGTTTTTTATTGTTTTGCTGTGTTGCAGTTAAGCTGAATAAAGCCACTTTTATTTATACTTGGACCGTCTGAAAACTATCTTTCCGGCGCCCAGTACCACGAACCACCGCTGTCCGGACCAGGAGAAGCCACCATTTTGAGTTTAATTCCCCAAATTGTCACATATGGTGGAGAATGCGGGCATAAAGAGATCCACGCAAGTCTTGGAAGACAAGTGTTTGGTGACTGCAGTACTGCAAAGTGTGCATTGTGTCCTACAGCTGGAAGAAATCGGTGATTTCAACTGAGAAGCCCAGAAAGGGGTGAGTGAATTGCAACATAGCAAAGTGTGTGCAAAAAGAATAGACTTTGTGTATACTGTGGTACAGAAGTCTGCAAACTGCTTGCTGATGGCAAGAAAGTAAGCAATGTGTATAGAAGATGGATATTGCAAACAGTCTATGTGAAAGGCTATGGTGCCATGTTGGTGTTTTCTGTGGAAGACAGAAGAAAATGCTGGTTGTTGTAGTGCCACATAAGTTAACTGTGTGAATACAGGTGACTGCAGAAGATAGCAAGAAGTTGCTGTCGGTTGAACCCAAGGTTGCTGTGGAATATTGTGTAATTTTGTTAGTAAACCATGGGCAAGAAAAAGAATTTCAGCTTGTAAAAAAGCAGAGAAGTTATGCACAGGTTTATTAGTGCAGCAGTCTGAATGCAGAGAGACACAAAACCCGGAGCAGATCAGGTGGAGTGCAAGTAAAGATAAAGGGTTGCATGATGGTGACTCAATTTTTCTAAAGCACCTCTGTTCTATGATGGAATATGTCCCTGCTGAGTGTGTATCTCATAATGGAGTGCAACGTGCCAAAAATGAAAATATTATGGTGCAGCAGCTTCAAGATGAGAATAAAACCATGAGGTTCATGTATGAGAATGAAATATCTGATTGGAAATGGCAACTTTTGGTATCAGAAAGAGAGAACCTTAAGTTAAAGGCAGAGCTTGACTCTATGAAGAGGTTATATCCTAGTCATTGTGAAAATGTGGTACTGGGTTTGCCTGGAATGGACTGTGTCACTAAGAAGGAGTTTGCAGAAATGAAATGTGCTCTGTCTAAGGAAGTTATACAGAGTGTAGAGCAAAAGCAAGTGCTTGAGAAGCAATTGCAGGATTTATAGGAGCGGCATGTTCAAGACTCCATTGCCAAAGAGAGTGTCATTGAAAAATTAAGAGATGACCTTGAAACTGCTAAACATGAGAGAAGTGAATTTTTGCAGAGTCAGTCAGAATGTCTGGATGACCAAGTTAGGATGTGTGTAAACCGTTCGGCTGCCTTAACTGACAAAGAAAATGAAATTGCAGAGCTGAGGAAGTATGTGTCTGACCGAGAGAGTGATTTAGAATCTGTGGTGCAGACATTGCAGTCAGAGCAAAACTTGCATGAACTAAAGCAGGTTCTCCTAAATGGTGAAATCCACGAATGGCGAAGTAAAGCTGGAGTTCTGGAACAAAGAGAAAGTGAACTCAAAGCTAGAATATGTAGCCTGGAGAGGGCGCTGTCAGGATCTTGTGAAGATAATGAGAAGTTGTCTGTTTTGGTGCAAAATAAAGACAAAGATTTGATGGAAATGTCGTCTGTCCATGCTCAGAAAGTGCAAGCCTTACAGGAGAGTCATAAAAAAAGTAGAGACTCAACTTCAAGTGATGCAACTAAAAGTCACAGAAGGGGACAGATTTCAAGCAGAGATGCTAGACAAGGCAAATAGACTACAGGTGGAATTGAATAATGTCACAGGGCTTCTTTTTCAAGAAGACAGCAAGTTTCCTTGAGCAACTAGAGGAAGAGGAGATAGCAAAAAGAGATTTGACAAAGCAGATTTCAACACTACAGGCTCAGGCGACTGATATGAAGAAAAAAATGCAAGATAGTATTGGGTCCTTGGACTCTGTTCAAGAACTAAAGGAAAGGTTGCAAAAGGAGCTAGAAGCTACAAATCAACGGTTTGAGGAGAAGGTTGCTGCTTATTGATGAGCATGAATTACGTGTTAGTTGGTCTCTGAGCTCCTGTGAATTCATGATAGATGAAGATGAAGATTTTTACGGCTATTCACTAAAGGGATCAAAGTCATGCAATGGGATGGCTGAAGACTATGGCGAGAAATGGGATGAAAATGATGTGATCCCCTGTATGGCGAATTGTGAAGGTGATGAAGAAAAACTTGCCTTTGCACAGAATGGCCAGGATCTTGGCGTAGCAGTTAAAGTGATGAGAAACCGGAAGTGTCGAGTAACCGGAATCTGGAAGAAGAGACCGCCAGATTGGGACTTCTGGAGAGACACTGGACAGGCATACTTGGTTGAAGAGGGACTTCATCATAGGATGTCTCGTCCCATTGTAGCTCACCCCATGGGTAGTGAGCGGAGGGGGAGGGTATGTAAGTATGTGAGCGACCCAGGCCAGGCCAGAAAAGGTTCTCAGCCACGCCTTTGGGGGGTGGCACGTAACTCCAGAGGGGCTGGAGCATCCTGCAGGAAGCAGGAAATGGTGGTGGACCAGCCAGGACAGAGAGAGAGGCTCTGTCCCAAAAGGGCTGGCGTCCACAGGGGTGGACCAGCTAGGACAGAGAGATAGGCTCTGTCCCAGAAGGGCTAGCGTCCACAGAGGACTGTTGCTGGAGCTGAGCAATAGTCAGGACAGTTAGGGGCTCAAGGAGTGAGTTAGGACCCTAACTGTGGTCTAGGTTTTTTGTTGTTTTGCTGTGCTGCAGTTAAGCTGAATAAAGCCACTTTTATTTACACTTGGACCGTGTGAAAGCTATCTTTCCGGCGCCCAGTACCATGAACCACCGCTGTCCGGACCAGGAGAAGCCGCCATTTTGAGTTTAATTCCCCAAATTGTCACACCCTCCACAGGAATGATGTCACTGATGTGCCCAGATTTATTCTCACCCTCTGTCAAAAGACTGGTTAGTATATTAATGCCCTCTAGATCAGAATTAGAAAACTCGGAATCTACAAAAAATCCCAAAGGACCCACAACACTAGGTATCTCTCCTTCTTTCACTATCTTTTCTGTATGAGAGATATTACTGTAATACTTTTTGAAATTCAATTTTCTTATGGCCTTAAACAAATCCACTTCAAAATCAACCATATTAAATTCATTTGTCAGCCCAAAACTAAGTCCCCTATTTAGGAGGGAAATACAGCTATCATCTAATTTATATGAAGTAAGGTTAATGATTTTAGTCTCTAGAGAGTCATCTGGATTTGGGGAGTTGTCCGGATTTTCAATTAGCACCATGTGATTTGCTTCCTCTTCTGGCCTCTGCTGCGATTTCTTCCACCTCTGTCGGCCCCTCCGAGTGCATTTCCTAAAGGGGCTAACTCTCTTGTTTGAGATCTCGTACGCACTTGTCCCTCAGGAGCGCTCATAGACTCATCCGACGCACTAGATTCCGATTCTGTAGTAAGAAAATCTGATACCCGTTTGCGTCTCATTCTAAGTTTCGTCTGTCTTTTCTTATTCTAATCAAAAATGTGACCGGAGTCAAAATCCTCTATCTCTCAAGAATTTGTCTCTTTTTCTTTCTTTCACTTCAGCCTGTGTGACTACTGACTTCTTATCCAATATTTTAAAAAAACTTTGACATTGTGCTTCTGACCACCGTGTCCGTAATAACTCCTTTGCTTTGCATAATTCATCTGTTACAGTCTCATATTCTTGTTCATTACGTTTTAAAATTAATCGCATCAGTTGCAATGAGCATTGTAATTGCACCTCATTCCATTCTTCCAAAAATTTCGCATCATCTTGATATTGTGATGGCTCCTTATAAGCCCTTAAACCTCGAGGTACTCTCTTATTTATTTCATATGATTTCAATGAATTCACAGTCCAGAACAGTCGTATTTCACGATCTGATAGCTGCATTACTTTAAACTCTAGCGCCTTAGTACTCAAGACCTGCAGGGCATCCTTAGTATTGCATTGTTCAAAAAAAGTCCCAGCATTTTCTCTGCCTGATTTAAACGCCAATTTATCCACCATAGCTTCAGTCTCAGTATTAATTTCAATATCTATGTCCATATTTATAAACGTGTCCAGATAAATAATAACTGGCACATACAAATGTCCCAAGGTGTGCTCACACTGAATAGAACAATGCAATGGCGCACAGGTGCTGAATTCCTTTCTTTTGATTGTTGCAGTACTTGAACGATAGTCCCCTTATGTTTTTATTATGTTTTTTAACTGAGTGTAGCAGCGATGGCCGGTATTCGGCACTTGTGCACTCTCTCCAGGACCTATCTTGATGGCTATTGGTGTTGACTTACACACCCATGGAGTAAGCGTCACTATATGATGACGCTCCATGGGGTGTGTCAGCTGTCAAGCCTGTAGAAGTGCAGAAGCACGAAACGGCCCGTTACTTGTGAGTCCACAGCTAAAACCTGCCTGTAACCTATTCAAATAAAGAGGTTTTTTATCCGGATATGACTGCCGCTGTCCTGCTTTTTCCCACTCTGTTTCTAATATATAGGCCTTTATAATCCTCTTCAGAACTGAAGTGGTCCCTAAAAAATTAGTTTGGGAAATTTTCTTGTAAATCTGCAAAATCGCTGTTACACTTGTAAGCCTTCTAACATCCAAAATATTTTACAGGACGATTAAAATATGATGCCGATATATAGCAGAGATATGGTAGATAATATGTATTAATGTATTTGGGTGGTATGACTGTCTGTCTGAAAAGCAGAGCATTTCACATTTTGAAAATTACGATTTTTTTTTTTTTCCAAATTTCCATCAAATTTCCTATTTTTTTTTATAAATAAATACAAAAATATTCATTAGTGTTTACCACTAACATGAAGTACAATGTGTCACGAAAAAACAATCGCAAAATGACTTGTGTAAGTTAAGACGTCTCAAAGTTGTTGCCATATAAAGTGACACATGTCAGTTTTGAAAAACGAGGCCTGGTCCTTAACGCACTTTTGGGCTGGGTCCTTAAGGGGTAGAAAGGACAGCTAAGGTCAATTAATTAAAATAGATTTTAGCCTATAACTAGGCAGTATCTACAGGACTACATTGTTTTACTTTGTCCTCCCAGATGGGACAGGCTCAGCTGGGAAATACAGTGTGAAACAACTGAAAATATGTCTTATATTCTAGGTTCTTCAAAGTAGCCACCTTTTACTTTGATTACTGCTTTGCACACTCTTGGCATTCTCTTGATGAGCTTCGAGAGTTAGTCACCTGAAATGGTTTTCACTTCACAGGTGTGCCCTGTCAGGTTTTCTTGCCTTATAAATGGGGTTGGGACCATCAGTTGTGTTGTTTAGGTCAGGTGGATACACAGCTGATAGTCCTACTGAATGGAGTGTTAGAATTTGTATTATGGCAAGAAAAAAGCAGCTAAGTAAAGAAAAACGAGTGTCCATCATTACTTTAAGAAATGAAGGTCAGTCAGTCCGAAAAATTGGGAAAACTTTGAAAGTGTCCCCAAGTGCAGCGGCCAAAACCATCAAGCGCTACAAAGAAACTGGCTCACATGAGGACCACCCCAGGAAAGGAAGACCAAGAGTCACCTCTGCTGCGGAGGATAAGTTCATCCGAGTCACCAGCCTCAGAAATCGCAGGTAACAGCAGCTCAGATTAGAGACCAGGTCAATGCCACACAGAGTTCTAGCAGCATCTCTACAACAACTGTTAAGAGGAGACTGTGTGCAGCAGGCCTTCATGGTAAAATAGCTGCTAGGAAACCACTGCTAAGGACAGGCAACAAGCAGAAGAGACTTGTTTGGGCTAAAGAACACAAGGAATGGACATTAGACCTGTGGAAATCTGTGCTTTGGTCTGAGGAGTCCAAATTTGAGATCTTTGGTTCCAACCACCGTGTCTTTGTGCGACGCAGAAAAGGTGAACGAATGGACTCTACATGCCTGGTTCCCACCGTGAAGCATGAAGGAGGAGGTGTGATGGTGTGGGGGTGCTTTGCTGGTGACACTGTTGGGGATTTATTCAAAATTGAAGGAATACTGAACCAGCATGGTTACCACAGCATCTTGCAGCGGCATGCTATTCCATCCGGTTTGCGTTTAGTTGGACCATCATTTATTTTTCATCAGGACAATGACCCCAAACACACCTCCAGACTGTGTAAGGGCTATTTGACCAAGAAGGAGAGTGATGGGGTGCTACGCCAGATGACCTGGCCTCCACAGTCACCAGACCTGAACCCAATCGAGATGGTTTGGGGTGAGCTGGACCGCAGAGTGAAGGCAAAAGGGCCAACAAGTGCGAAGCATCTCTGGGAACTCCTTCAAGACTGTTGGAAGACCATTTCAGGTGACTACCTCTTGAAGCTTATCAAGACAATGCCAAGAGTGTGCAAAGCAGTAATCAAAGCAAAAGGTGGCTACTTTGAAGAACCTAGAATATAAGACATATTTTCAGTTGTTTCACACTTTTTTGCTAAGTATATAATTCCACATGTGTTAATTCATAGTTTTGATGCCTTCAGTGTGAATCTACAATTTTTATAGTCATGAAAATACAGAAAACTCTTGGAATGAGAAGGTGTGACCAAACTTTTGGTCTGTACTGTATATATATATATATATATATATATATATATGAGACTGTTATCTATATATATATAGCAACTAAATCTAACAACTATTAGAAAAAACCTGCGCCAAAAGAAACTTGAGGACAGATCAAATCGGCGCTCAGTGGCGGTCACAGGAAAAAAAAAAAAAAGAAAAAAAAGAAAACCGCGAAAAAAGGACTTTCCTAAAAGAGGGCTGTTGGTAAGGGGTTAATTACCAGCAGCCACCAAGGTGGGGGAGGCTCTGCACTGATTGAAGGTGGCTAGAGAATGGAGGGATTTTGGTGAGTGGCATAGGAGGTTAGAGAGCTGGCAGAGGAGTGGGGAGGGCTGGCAGAGGAGGGTGGAGGGCTGGCAGAGGGGGAGGTGAAGGGCTGGCAAAGGGGGGTGGAAGGCTGGCAGATGAGAGTGAGAGCTGGCAGATGAGGGTGGAAATCTGGCAGGAGGATTACCAAGCCTGGAGTAGACACAGTTGAAATCGCTGGAGGAGACACTGATTAAATCGCTGCAGTAACACACCAAAGGGCTCACAGGACGGCACGGACACTGCTCTGCTCGCAAATTCCCAGAGGGAGTGACGCGAGCAGGGCAGTAACCGTTAGTTTACACTGCCCTGCACATCTGTAATTGGTCGGTCTGCAGAGACTTATGTAGCCCGACCAATTGCAACATCTGGAGGGGGTGGCACCACTGCACGCCCCCCCAAACACTCGACAGGGATTGGTACTACGTATAGCACCAATCACTGTCACTTATCCAGAAACTTGCCGCCAAAGATCATTGGATATGTGCCGGCAAGCTGCAATTGGCAAATCTGAATCGATCAGCCAATTGCAGCCATCTACGTAGCGGGGAGAGGGTTAAACCTCCCGTTTCCCAGGAAGTAGATTGTCTGCTGTTATAAACAGCAGCGATCTTCTTAAAAACTCCGTGTCGCAAGACACTGAGACTCCTTAAGGACAGGGCGTACTAATACGCCCTGTTGCGCTAAGTATGTTTTTATATTATTTATATACTGAATTACAGCATTATTTGAGCACTGTATGATGTTATATTATTTATATTCCATATAACAATATTATATAGGAACTTCATGTTTTTATATTATTTATATATTGTATTAAAGATTAATATGAGCCCTGCATGGCGTTATATTATTTATATACTGTATTTCAGCATTAAAATTACACTGTGCGTTTTATTTTTTATATACTGTATTAAAGCATTATATAAGCACTTTGTTTTTATATTAATTATATAATGTACTACAGAATTATTCGAGGACTGTATAATGTTATATTATTTATATTTCATATTACAATATTATATGAGCAGTGCGTGGTGTTATATTATTTATATACTCTATTACAGATTTATTTGAGCACTGGTGTTATATTATTTATTTATTTTATTACAGCATTAAAATACACTGTGGTGTTTTGTTTTTTTTTATAAACTGTATTATAGCATCATATGAGAATTGTATGGTTATATATTATTTATTTACTGTACTACAGTATTTTTTGAGCACTGTTTAATGTTATATTTATATACTGTTTTATAGCATTATAAGAGCAATATGTGATGTTATATTATTTATATACTGTATTACAGCATTATATGAGCAATATGTGATGTTATATTATTTATATACTGTATTACAGCATTATATGTGCACTGTATAGTGTTTTATTATTTATATAATGTATTAGTGTATTACATGAGCACTTTGTGGTGTTATATTATTTATATACTGTATTACAGCATTTTATGAGCATTGTGTGGTGCTATATTATTTATACACTGTATTACAGTTCTATATGAGCAGAACATGGTGTTATATTATTTATATACTGTATTAAAGCATATATGAGCACTGTGTGGTGTTAGATTATTTATACGGAAAAAAACAGCATTATATCACCTCTTTGTGGTGTTATAGTTTTTTATATACTGTATTACCGCATTATATGAGCACTATGTGGTAATAAATTATTTACTGTACTACAGCATTATATGAGCAGTGTATTTTGTTATATCATTCATAAAATGTATCACTGCATTATATAAGCAATGTCTGTAGTTATATTATTTATACATTAGAATACAGCATATGAGCACTGTATGGTGTTTTTTTTTTATGTATTGTATTGCTGCATTATATGAGCACTCTGTAATGTTATATTATTTATATACTCTATTACAGCATTATATGAGCATTTTGTGGTTTTATATTTATATACTGTATTACAGCATTAAAAATACACTGTGTGGTGTTGTATTTTTATATACTGTATTATAGAATTATATGATCACTGTATGGTATATTTTTTATTTATATACTGTATTACAGTAATATGAGCACTGTATGGTGTTATTTATATACTGTATTACAGCTTTATATGAGCACTGTTTGGTGTTATGTTATTTATATAATGTATTACAGCATTAAAATTACACTGTTTTATTTTTATATACTGTATTACAGCATCATATCCACACTGAATGGTTTTATATTATTTATGTACTGCATTATTTGAGCACTGTATAATGTTATATTATTTATGTACCATATTATAGCATTATATGAGCAGTGTGTGGTTTTATATTTTTTACATAATGTATGACTATATTATATGAGCAACTTGTGGTGTTATATTAGTTACATACTGTAATACAGAATTTTATGATCACTGTATGGTGATATATTATTTATATACTGTATTACAGCATTCTATGAGCACTGTATTGTTTTATGTTATTTGTACACTGTATTACAGCTTTATATAAGAAGTGTGTGGTCTTATATTATTTATATACTGTACTACAGATTTCTATGAGCATTACATGTTGTTATATTAGTTATATACTGTATTATAGTATTAAAATTACAATATGTGGTGTTGTATTTTTTATATACTGTATTACAGCATTATTTTAGCACTGTATGGTGTTTTATTATTTATATAATGGAATACTGCTTTATATCAGCACTGAATGGTGTTATACTTTTATATACTGTATTACAGCATTATATGAGCATTGTGTTATATTATTTATATACTGTATTACAACTTTATATGAGCCTTGCATGTTTTTATATTTATATACTGTATCTCAGCATTAAAATTACACTGTGTTGTTGTATTTTTTATATAGTGTATTAAAGCAGTATATAAAAACTTTTGTTTTTATATTATTTATATACTGTACTACAGAATTATTTGAGCACTGTATAATGTTATATTATTTATATTCCATATTATAATATTATATGAGCAGTGTGTGGTGTTATATTATTTATATACTCTATTACAGATTTATTTGAGAACTGCATGGTGTTATATTATTTATATACTGTAGTACAGCATTATATGAACATTGAGTGGTGTTATATTATTTATATACAGCATAATATGAGCACTGTATGGTGTTATATTATTTACATACTCTATTACAGCAATATATGAGCAATGTCTAGTGACATATTTTTTATATACTGTATTACATAATGTGAGAACTGTGAGGTGTTATATTACTTATATACTGTATTACAGCATTAAAAGTATACTGTTGGTGTTATATTATTTATATAATTATTACCATTATATACTGTTGGTGTTATATTATTTATATAATGCATTACTGCATTATATTAGCACTGTAGTGTTATGTTATTTACATAATTTATTACAGCATTATATCAGCAGTCTATGGTGGTATATTATTTATATATTGTAATACTGCATTATTTGAGCATTGTTAGGTGTTATATTATTTACATACTGTATTACTGCATTATATGAACACTGGGTGTTGGTGTATTTTTTACATACTCATTTACAACATTATTTGAGCACAGTGTGTTGCTAGATTATTTATATAATGCATTACAGTCTTATATAAGAACTGTGTGGTGTCATTTTATTTAATTATTATATTACAGCATTACTTGAGCACTCTATGGTGTTATATTTTAATATACTGTATTACAAAATTATATGAGCACTGTATGTTGATATATTATTTATGTGCTGCATAACAACATTACATGAGCACTCTGTGGTGTTATGTAATTCATATATTGCATTATGTGAGCAGTGTGTGGTGTTATGTTATTTATATACTGTGTTACAGTATTATATGAGAACTGTGTGTGGTGTTATTTTTTTATAAACTGAACTGTAGCATTATATGTGCTCTGTGTATTGCTATATTATTGATATACTGTATTACAGCATTATATGAGCACTGGTGTTTCATTGTTTATATATAGTATTATAGCATTTTATGTGCTCTGTATGATGTTATATTCTGTATTACTTCATTATATGAAAACTGTGAGGTGTTATATTATTTATATATTTTATTACTGAATTATATGAGCAGTGTGTGGTGTTATATTATTTATATACTGTATTACAGCAATAAATGAGCACAGTATGGTGGTATTTTATTTATATACTGTTTTACTGAATTATATGAGCACTGTGTGGTGTTATATTATTTATACACTGCATTACAGCATTATGTGAACACTATGTGGTGTTATAATATTTATATAATGTATTACTGCATTATATGAGCACTGTATGGTGTTATGTTATTTCAATACTGTATTTCAGGATTATATGAGCACTGTATGGTGTTATATTATTTATATACTGTAATACTGCATTATTTGAGTACTGTGTGGTGTTATATTATTTATATAATATTTTACAGCATTATATGAGCACTATGTGGTGTTATATTATTTACATACTGTATTACAGCATTATATTAGCACTGTATGGTGGTATATTATTTATGTACTGTATTATAATATGTGAACACTGTGTGATGTTATATTATTTTTACACAGTATTCCAGCATTATGTGAGCACTGAATAGAGTTATATTATTTATATACTGTATTACAATATTATATGTGAGCAGTTTGTGGTGTTATCTGATTTACATACTGTAGTACTGAAATATATGAGAACTGTATGGTGGTATATTATTTATATACTGTATTACAGCATTACATCAGCAGTGTGTGGTGGTGGTATAAAATTTATATTCTGTATTACAATATTATATGAGCCCTGTATAGTGTTTTATTATTTATATAATGTAATATAGCATTATTTGAGCACTCCATGGTGTTATATTATTTTGATACTGTATTACAATAATATATGGACATTGTATGGTGTCATTTTATTTATATATTATATTACAGCATTATTTGGGCACATTATGGTGTAATTTTATGTATTTACTGTATTACAGAATTAAATGAGCACAGCATAATGTTGTATTGTTTATATAATGTATTACTGCATTATATCAATACTGTATAGTGTTATATTATTTATATACTGTATTCCTGCATTATATGAGAACTGTGTGGTGTTATTTTATTTATATACTGCATTACAGCATTATATAAGCATTGTATAGTGTTATATTATTTATATAATGTGTAAATGAATTACATGAGCACTGTATTGTTATATTTTTTATATACTGTATTATAGAATTATATGATCACCTTGTGATGGTATTTTAATTTCATACTGTATTACATGTTTATGTGGAAATTTTTTGGTGTTATTTTATATACTGTATTACAGTATTATATGAGCACTGTATAGTGTTTTTTATTTATATACTGTATTACAGCATTATATGAGCACTGCTTTGGTGTTATGTTATTTATATAATGTATTACAGCATTAAAATTACCACTGTGTGGTTTTATTTTTTATATACTGTATTACAGCATCATATCCACACTGAATGGTTTTATATTATTTATTGTATCTGCATTATTTGAGCACTGTATAATGTTATATTATTTATGTACCATATTATAGCATTATATGAGCAGTGTGTGGTTTTATATTTTTTATATAATGTATGACTATATTATATGAGCAACTGTGTGGTGTTATATTAGTTACATACTGTAATACAGAATTTTATGATCACTGTATGGTGATTTATATTATTTATATACTGTATTACAGCATTCTATGAGCACTGTATTGTTTTATGTTATTTGTACACTGTATTACAGCTTTATATAAGAAGTGTGTGGTCTTATATTATTTATATACTGTACTACAGATTTCTATGAGCATTACATGTTGTTATATTAGTTATATACTGTATTATAGTATTAAAATTACAATATGTGGTGTTGTATTTTTTATATACTGTATTACAGCATTATTTTAGCACTGTATGGTGTTTTATTATTTATATAATGGAATACTGCTTTATATCAGCACTGAATGGTGTTATACTTTTATATACTGTATTACAGCATTATATGAGCATTGTGTTATATTATTTATATACTGTATTACAACTTTATATGAGCCTTGCATGTTTTTATATTTATATACTGTATCTCAGCATTAAAATTACACTGTGTTGTTGTATTTTTTATATACTGTATTAAAGCAGTATATAAAAACTTTTGGTTTTTATATTATTTATATACTGCACTACAGAATTATTTGAGCACTGTATAGTGTTATATTATTTATATTCCATATTATAACATTATATGAGCAGTGTGTGGTGTTATATTATTTATATACTCTATTACAGAATTATATGAGAACTGCATGGTGTTATATTATTTATATACTGTATTACAGCATTATATGAACATGTGAGTGGTGTTATAAAATTGTATTTATATACAGATATATATGAGCACTGTATGGTGTTATATTATTTACATACTCTATTACAGCAATATATGAGCAATGTCCAGTGATATATTTTTTATTTATACTGTATTACATAATATGCATTGTGTCATTTATTTATATATTTATTACAGCATTATCTGTGCCACATGGTGTTATATTACTTATATACTGTATTACAGCATTAAATGAGTACAACATGGTGTTATATTATTTATATAATGCATTACTGTATTATATTAGCACTGTAGTGTTATGTTATTTACATAATTTATTACAGCATTATATCAGCAGTCTATGGTGGTATATTATTTATATATTGTAATACTGCATTATTTGAGCATATGTGTATATTATTTATATAATGTGATGTTGCATGTATTATTTACATACTGTATTACAGCATTATATGAACACTGGTAGTTATTTATATACTGCATTACAGTTTATATAAGAACGGTGTGGTGTAATTTTATTTAATTATTATATTATAGCATTACTTGAGCACCTCTATGGTGTTATATTTTAATATACTGTATTACAGAATTATATGAGCACTGTATGTTGATATATTATTTATGTGCTGAAAACAACATTACATGAGCACTCTGTGGTGTTATATAATTTATATATTGCATTATATGAGCAGTGTGTGGTGTAATGTTATTTAATATACTGTGTTACAGCATTATATGAGCTCTACTGTGTGTGGTGTTATTTTATTTATAAACTGCACTGTAGCATTATATGTGCTCTGTGTATTGCTATATTATTGATATACTGTATTACAACATTATATGAGCACTGGTGTTTCATTGTTTATATATAGTATTATAGCATTTTATGTGCTCTGTATGATGTTAGATTCTGTATTACTTCATTATATGAAAACTGTGAGGTGTTATATTATTTATATATTTTATTACTGAATTATATGAGCAGTGTGTGGTGTTATATTATTTATATACTGTATTACAGCAATAAATGAGCACAGTATGGTGTTATTTTATTTATATACTGTTTTACTGAATTATATGAGCACTGTGTGGTGTTATATTATTTATACACTGTATTACAGCATTATGTGAACACTATGTGGTGTTATAATATTTATATAATGTATTACTGCATTATATGAGCACTGTATGGTGTTATGTTATTTCAATACTGTATTTCAGGATTATATGAGCACTGTATGGTGTTATATTATTTATATACTGTAATACTGCATTATTTGAGTACTGTGTGGTGTTATATTATTTATATAATATTTTACAGCATTATATGAGCACTATGTGGTGTTATATTATTTACATACTGTATTACAGCATTATATTAGCACTGTATGGTGGTATATTATGTATGTACTGTATTATAATATGTGAACACTGTGTGATGTTATATTATTTTTACACAGTATTCCAGCATTATGTGAGCACTGAATAGAGTTATATTATTTATATACTGTATTACAATATTATATGTGAGCAGTTTGTGGTGTTATCTGATTTACATACTGTAGTACTGAAATATATGAGAACTGTATGGTGGTATATTATTTATATACTGTATTACAGCATTACATCAGCAGTGTGTGGTGGTGGTATAAAATTTATATTCTGTATTACAATATTATATGAGCCCTGTATAGTGTTTTATTATTTATATAATGTAATATAGCATTATTTGAGCACTCCATGGTGTTATATTATTTTGATACTGTATTACAATAATATATGGACATTGTATGGTGTCATTTTATTTATATATTATATTACAGCATTATTTGGGCACATTATGGTGTAATTTTATGTATTTACTGTATTACAGAATTAAATGAGCACAGCATAATGTTATATTGTTTATATAATGTATTACTGCATTATATCAATACTGTATAGTGTTATATTATTTATATACTGTATTCCTGCATTATATGAGAACTGTGTGGTGTTATTTTATTTATATACTGCATTACAGCATTATATAAGCATTGTATAGTGTTATATTATTTATATAATGTGTAAATGAATTACATGAGCACTGTATTGTTCTATTTTTTATATACTGTATTATAGAATTATATGATCACTGTATGGTATTTTTTTATTTATATACTGTATTACAGTATTATATGAGCACTGTATAGTGTTATTTATATACTGTATTACAGCTTTATATGAGCACTGTTTGGTGTTATGTTATTTATATAATGTATTACAGCATTAAAATTACACTGTTTTATTTTTATATACTGTATTACAGCATCATATCCACACTGAATGGTTTTATATTATTTATGTACTGCATTATTTGAGCACTGTATAATGTTATATTATTTATGTACCATATTATAGCATTATATGAGCAGTGTGTGGTTTTATATTTTTTACATAATGTATGACTATATTATATGAGCAACTTGTGGTGTTATATTAGTTACATACTGTAATACAGAATTTTATGATCACTGTATGGTGATATATTATTTATATACTGTATTACAGCATTCTATGAGCACTGTATTGTTTTATGTTATTTGTACACTGTATTACAGCTTTATATAAGAAGTGTGTGGTCTTATATTATTTATATACTGTACTACAGATTTCTATGAGCATTACATGTTGTTATATTAGTTATATACTGTATTATAGTATTAAAATTACAATATGTGGTGGTGTATTTTTTATATACTGTATTACAGCATTATTTTAGCACTGTATGGTGTTTTATTATTTATATAATGGAATACTGCTTTATATCAGCACTGAATGGTGTTATACTTTTATATACTGTATTACAGCATTATATGAGCATTGTGTTATATTATTTATATACTGTATTACAACTTTATATGAGCCTTGCATGTTTTTATATTTATATACTGTATCTCAGCATTAAAATTACACTGTGTTGTTGTATTTTTATATACTGTATTAAAGCAGTATATAAAAACTTTTGTTTTTATATTATTTATATACTGTACTACAGAATTATTTGAGCACTGTATAGTGTTATATTATTTATATTCCATATTATAATATTATATGAGCAGTGTGTGGTGTTATATTATTTATATACTCTATTACAGATTTATTTGAGAACTGCATGGTGTTATATTATTTATATACTGTATTACAGCATTATATGAACATTGAGTGGTGTTATATTATTTATATACAGCATAATATGAGCACTGTATGGTGTTATATTATTTACATACTCTATTACAGCAATATATGAGCAATGTCTAGTGACATATTTTTTATATACTGTATTACATAATGTGAGAACTGTGAGGTGTTATATTACTTATATACTGTATTACAGCATTAAAAGTAAACTGGTGTTATATTATTTATATAATGCATTACTGCATTATATTAGCACTGTAGTGTTATGTGATTTACATAATTTATTACAGCATTATATCAGCAGTCTATGGTGGTATATTATTTATATATTGTAATACTGCATTATTTGAGCATTGTGAGGTGTTATATTATTTACATACTGTATTACAGCATTATATGAACACTGGGTGTTGGTGTATTTTTTACATACTCATTTACAACATTATTTCAGCACGTGTGTTGCTAGATTATTTATATAATGCATTACAGTCTTATATAAGAACTGTGTGGTGTCATTTTATTTAATTATTATATTACAGCATTACTTGAGAACTCTATGGTGTTATATTTTAATATACTGTATTACAGAATTATATGAGCACTGTATGTTGATATATTACTTATGTGCTGCATAACAACATTACATGAGCACTCTGTGGTGTTATATAATTCATATATTGCATTATATGAGCAGTGTGTGGTGTTATGTTATTTATATACTGTGTTACAGCATTATATGAGTACTGTGTGTGGTGTTATTTTATTTATAAACTGCACTGTAGCATTATATGTGCTCTGTGTATTGCTATATTATTGATATACTATATTATAACATTATATGAGCACTGGTGTTTCATTGTTTATATATAGTATTATAGCATTTTATGTGCTCTGTATGATGTTAGATTCTGTATTACTTCATTATATGAAAACTGTGAGGTGTTATATTATTTATATATTTTATTACTGAATTATATGAGCAGCGTGTGGTGTTATATTATTTATATACTGTATTACAGCAATAAATGAGCACAGTATGGTGGTATTTTATTTATATACTGTTTTACTGAATTATATGAGCACTGTGTGGTGTTATATTATTTATATACTGCATCACAGCATTATGTGAACACTATGTGGTGTTATAATATTTATATAATGTATTACTGCATTATATGAGCACTGTATGGTGTTATGTTATTTCAATACTGTATTTCAGGATTATATGAGCACTGTATGGTGTTATATTATTTATATACTGTAATACTGCATTATTTGAGTACTGTGTGGTGTTATATTATTTATATAATATTTTACAGCATTATATGAGCACTATGTGGTGTTATATTATTTACATACTGTATTACAGCATTATATTAGCACTGTATGGTGGTATATTATGTATGTACTGTATTATAATATGTGAACACTGTGTGATGTTATATTATTTTTACACAATATTCCAGCATTATGTGAGCACTGGTGTTTCATTGTTTATATATATATAGTATTATACCATTTTATGTGCTATGTATGATGTTATATTCTGTATTACTTCATTATATGAAAACTGTGTGGTGTTGTATTATTTATATATTTTATTACTGAATTATATGAGCAGTGTGGTGTTATATTATTTATATACTGTATTACAGCAATAAATGAGCACAGTATGGTGGTATTTTATTTATATACTGTTTTACTGAATTATATGAGCACTGTGTGGTGTTATATTATTTATACACTGTATTACAGCATTATTGTGAACACTATGTGGTGTTATAATATTTATATAATGTATTACTGCATTATATGAGCACTGTATGGTGTTATGTTATTTCAATACTGTATTTCAGGATTATATGAGCACTGTATGGTGTTATATTATTTATATACTGTAATACTGCATTATTTGAGTACTGTGTGGTGTTATATTATTTATATAATATTTTACAGCATTATATGAGCACTATGTGGTGTTATATTATTTACATACTTTATTACAGCATTATATTAGCAATGTATGGTGGTATATTATGTATGTACTGTATTATAATATGTGAACACTGTGTGATGTTATATTATTTTTACACACTATTCCAGCATTATGTGAGCACTGAATAGAGTTATATTATTTATATACTGTATTACAATATTATATGTGAGCAGTTTGTGGTGTTATCTGAATTACATACTGTAGTACTGAAATATATGAGAACTGTATGGTGGTATATTATTTATATACTGTATTACAGCATTACATCAACAGTGTGTGGTGGTGGTATAAAATTTATATTCTGTATTACAATATTATATGAGCCCTGTATAGTGTTTTATTATTTATATAATGTAATATAGCATTATTTGAGCACTCCATGGTGTTATATTATTTTGATACTGTATTACAATAATATATGGACATTGTATGGTGTCATTTTATTTATATATTATATTACAGCATTATTTGGGCACATTATGGTGTAATTTTATGTATTTACTGTATTACAGAATTAAATGAGCACAGCATAATGTTGTATTGTTTATATAATGTATTACTGCATTATATCAATACTGTATAGTGTTATATTATTTATATACTGTATTCCTGCATTATATGAGAACTGTGTGGTGTTATTTTATTTATATACTGCATTACAGCATTATATAAGCATTGTATAGTGTTATATTATTTATATAATGTGTAAATGAATTACATGAGCACTGTATTGTTCTATTTTTTATATACTGTATTATAGAATTATATGATCACTGTATGGTATTTTTTTTATTTATATACTGTATTACAGTAGTATATGAGCACTGTATAGTGTTATTTATATACTGTATTACAGCTTTATATGAGCACTGTTTGGTGTTATGTTATTTATATAATGTATTACAGCATTAAAATTACACTGTTTTATTTTTATATACTGTATTACAGC
Organism: Leptodactylus fallax; assembly: GCA_947044405.1. Classification (NCBI taxonomy): domain Eukaryota; kingdom Metazoa; phylum Chordata; class Amphibia; order Anura; family Leptodactylidae; genus Leptodactylus; species Leptodactylus fallax. Next base: position 769,836 of record CAMRHE010000604.1, read on the forward strand.
ATCATATCCACACTGAATGGTTTTATATTATTTATGTACTGCATTATTTGAGCACTGTATAATGTTATATTATTTATGTACCATATTATAGCATTATATGAGCAGTGTGTGGTTTTATATTTTTTACATAATGTATGACTATATTATATGAGCAACTTGTGGTGTTATATTAGTTACATACTGTAATACAGAATTTTATGATCACTGTATGGTGATATATTATTTATATACTGTATTACAGCATTCTATGAGCACTGTATTGTTTTATGTTATTTGTACACTGTATTACAGCTTTATATAAGAAGTGTGTGGTCTTATATTATTTATATACTGTTGTACAGATTTCTATGAGCATTACATGTTGTTATATTAGTTATATACTGTATTATAGTATTAAAATTACAATATGTGGTGTTGTATTTTTTATATACTGTATTACAGCATTATTTTAGCACTGTATGGTGTTTTATTATTTATATAATGGAATACTGCTTTATATCAGCACTGAATGGTGTTATACTTTTATATACTGTATTACAGCATTATATGAGCATTGTGTTATATTATTTATATACTGTATTACAACTTTATATGAGCCTTGCATGTTTTTATATTTATATACTGTATCTCAGCATTAAAATTACACTGTGTTGTTGTATTTTTTATATACTGTATTAAAGCAGTATATAAAAACTTTTGTTTTTATATTATTTATATACTGCACTACAGAATTATTTGAGCACTGTATAGTGTTATATTATTTATATTCCATATTATAATATTATATGAGCAGTGTGTGGTGTTATATTATTTATATACTCTATTACAGATTTATTTGAGAACTGCATGGTGTTATATTATTTATATACTGTATTACAGCATTATATGAACATTGAGTGGTGTTATATTATTTATATACAGCATAATATGAGCACTGTATGGTGTTATATTATTTACATACTCTATTACAGCAATATATGAGCAATGTCTAGTGACATATTTTTTATATACTCTATTATAAAATGTAAGAACTGTGAGGTGTTATATTACTTATATACTGTATTACAGCATTAAAAGTAAACTGGTGTTATATTATTTATATAATGCATTACTGTATTATATTACCACTGTAGTGTTATGTTATTTACATAATTTATTACAGCATTATATCAGCAGTCTATGGTGGTATATTATTTATATATTGTAATACTGCATTATTTGAGCATTGTGAGGTGTTATATTATTTACATACTGTATTACAGCATTATATGAACACTGGGTGTTGGTGTATTTTTTACATACTAATTTACAACATTATTTCAGCACAGTGTGTTGCTAGATTATTTATATAATGCATTACAGTATTATATAAGAACTGTGTGGTGTAATTTTCTTTAATTATTATATTATAGCATTACTTGAGCACTCTACTGTGAGTGGTGTTATTTTATTTATAAACTGCACTGTAGCATTATATGTGCTCTGTGTATTGCTATATTATTGATATACTGTATTACAACAATATATGAGCACTGGTGTTTCATTGTTTATATATAGTATTATAGCATTTTATGTGCTCTGTATGATGTTAGATTCTGTATTACTTCATTATATGAAAACTGTGAGGTGTTATATTATTTATATATTTTATTACTGAATTATATGAGCAATGTGTGGTGTTATATTATTTATATACTGTATTACAGCAATAAATGAGCACAGTATGGTGGTATTTTATTTATATACTATTTTACTGAATTATATGAGCACTGTGTGGTGTTATATTATTTATACACTGCATTACAGCATTATGTGAACACTATGTGGTGTTATAATATTTATATAATGTATTACTGCATTATATGAGCACTATATGGTGTTATGTTATTTCAATACTGTATTTCAGGATTATATGAGCACTGTATGGTGTTATATTATTTATATACTGTAATACTGCATTATTTGAGTACTGTGTGGTGTTATATTATTTATATAATATTTTACAGCATTATATGAGCACTATGTGGTGTTATATTATTTACATACTGTATTACAGCATTATATTAGCACTGTATGGTGGTATATTATTTATGTACTGTATTATAATATGTGAACACTGTGTGATGTTATATTATTTTTACACACTATTCCAGCATTATGTGAGCACTGAATAGAGTTATATTATTTATATACTGTATTACAATATTATATGTGAGCAGTTTGTGGTGTTATCTGATTTACATACTGTAGTACTGAAATATATGAGAACTGTATGGTGGTATATTATTTATATACTGTATTACAGCATTACATCAGCAGTGTGTGGTGGTGGTATAAAATTTATATTCTGTATTACAATATTATATGAGCCCTGTATAGTGTTTTATTATTTATATAATGTAATATAGCATTATTTGAGCACTCCATGGTGTTATATTATTTTGATACTGTATTACAATAATATATGGACATTGTATGGTGTCATTTTATTTATATATTATATTACAGCATTATTTGGGCACATTATGGTGTAATTTTATGTATTTACTGTATTACAGAATTAAATGAGCACAGCATAATGTTGTATTGTTTATATAATGTATTACTGCATTATATCAATACTGTATAGTGTTATATTATTTATATACTGTATTCCTGCATTATATGAGAACTGTGTGGTGTTATTTTATTTATATACTGCATTACAGCATTATATAAGCATTGTATAGTGTTATATTATTTATATAATGTGTAAATGAATTACATGAGCACTGTATTGTTCTATTTTTTATATACTGTATTATAGAATTATATGATCACTGTATGGTATTTTTTTATTTATATACTGTATTACAGTAGTATATGAGCACTGTATAGTGTTATTTATATACTGTATTACAGCTTTATATGAGCACTGTTTGGTGTTATGTTATTTATATAATGTATTACAGCATTAAAATTACACTGTTTTATTTTTAGATACTGTATTACAGCATCATATCCACACTGAATGGTTTTATATTATTTATGTACTGCATTATTTGAGCACTGTATAATGTTATATTATTTATGTACCATATTATAGCATTATATGAGCAGTGTGTGGTTTTATATTTTTTACATAATGTATGACTATATTATATGAGCAACTTGGGTGTTATATTAGTTACATACTGTAATACAGAATTTTATCATCACTGTATGGTGATATATTATTTATATACTGTATTACAGCATTCTATGAGCACTTATTGTTTTATGTTATTTGTACACTGTATTACAGCTTTATATAAGAAGTGTGTGGTCTTATATTATTTATATACTGTACTACAGATTTCTATGAGCATTACATGTTGTTATATTAGTTATATACTGTATTATAGTATTAAAATTACAATATGTGGTGGTGTATTTTTTATATACTGTATTACAGCATTATTTTAGCACTGTATGGTGTTTTATTATTTATATAATGGAATACTGCTTTATATCAGCACTGAATGGTGTTATACTTTTATATACTGTATTACAGCATTATATGAGCATTGTGTTATATTATTTATATACTGTATTACAACTTTATATGAGCCTTGCATGTTTTTATATTTATATACTGTATCTCAGCATTAAAATTACACTGTGTTGTTGTATTTTTATATACTGTATTAAAGCAGTATATAAAAACTTTTGTTTTTATATTATTTATATACTGTACTACAGAATTATTTGAGCACTGTATAGTGTTATATTATTTATATTCCATATTATAATATTATATGAGCAGTGTGTGGTGTTATATTATTTATATACTCTATTACAGATTTATTTGAGAACTGCATGGTGTTATATTATTTATATACTGTATTACAGCATTATATGAACATTGAGTGGTGTTATATTATTTATATACAGCATAATATGAGCACTGTATGGTGTTATATTATTTACATACTCTATTACAGCAATATATGAGCAATGTTTAGTGACATATTTTTTATATACTGTATTACATAATGTGAGAACTGTGAGGTGTTATATTACTTATATACTGTATTACAGCATTAAAAGTAAACTGGTGTTATATTATTTATATAATGCATTACTGCATTATATTAGCACTGTAGTGTTATGTGATTTACATAATTTATTACAGCATTATATCAGCAGTCTATGGTGGTATATTATTTATATATTGTAATACTGCATTATTTGAGCATTGTGAGGTGTTATATTATTTACATACTGTATTACAGCATTATATGAACACTGGGTGTTGGTGTATTTTTTACATACTCATTTACAACATTATTTCATCACTGTGTTGCTAGATTATTTATATAATGCATTACAGTCTTATATAAGAACTGTGTGGTGTCATTTTATTTAATTATTATATTACAGCATTACTTGAGAACTCTATGGTGTTATATTTTAATATACTGTATTACAGAATTATATGAGCACTGTATGTTGATATATTACTTATGTGCTGCATAACAACATTACATGAGCACTCTGTGGTGTTATATAATTCATATATTGCATTATATGAGCAGTGTGTGGTGTTATGTTATTTATATACTGTGTTACAGCATTATATGAGTACTGTGTGTGGTGTTATTTTATTTATAAACTGCACTGTAGCATTATATGTGCTCTGTGTATTGCTATATTATTGATATACTATATTATAACATTATATGAGCACTGGTGTTTCATTGTTTATATATAGTATTATAGCATTTTATGTGCTCTGTATGATGTTAGATTCTGTATTACTTCATTATATGAAAACTGTGAGGTGTTATATTATTTATATATTTTATTACTGAATTATATGAGCAGCGTGTGGTGTTATATTATTTATATACTGTATTACAGCAATAAATGAGCACAGTATGGTGGTATTTTATTTATATACTGTTTTACTGAATTATATGAGCACTGTGTGGTGTTATATTATTTATATACTGCATCACAGCATTATGTGAACACTATGTGGTGTTATAATATTTATATAATGTATTACTGCATTATATGAGCACTGTATGGTGTTATGTTATTTCAATACTGTATTTCAGGATTATATGAGCACTGTATGGTGTTATATTATTTATATACTGTAATACTGCATTATTTGAGTACTGTGTGGTGTTATATTATTTATATAATATTTTACAGCATTATATGAGCACTATGTGGTGTTATATTATTTACATACTGTATTACAGCATTATATTAGCAATGTATGGTGGTATATTATGTATGTACTGTATTATAATATGTGAACACTGTGTGATGTTATATTATTTTTACACACTATTCCAGCATTATGTGAGCACTGAATAGAGTTATATTATTTATATACTGTATTACAATATTATATGTGAGCAGTTTGTGGTGTTATCTGAATTACATACTGTAGTACTGAAATATATGAGAACTGTATGGTGGTATATTATTTATATACTGTATTACAGCATTACATCAACAGTGTGTGGTGGTGGTATAAAATTTATATTCTGTATTACAATATTATATGAGCCCTGTATAGTGTTTTATTATTTATATAATGTAATATAGCATTATTTGAGCACTCCATGGTGTTATATTATTTTGATACTGTATTACAATAATATATGGACATTGTATGGTGTCATTTTATTTATATATTATATTACAGCATTATTTGGGCACATTATGGTGTAATTTTATGTATTTACTGTATTACAGAATTAAATGAGCACAGCATAATGTTGTATTGTTTATATAATGTATTACTGCATTATATCAATACTGTATAGTGTTATATTATTTATATACTGTATTCCTGCATTATATGAGAACTGTGTGGTGTTATTTTATTTATATACTGCATTACAGCATTATATAAGCATTGTATAGTGTTATATTATTTATATAATGTGTAAATGAATTACATGAGCACTGTATTGTTCTATTTTTTATATACTGTATTATAGAATTATATGATCACTGTATGGTATTTTTTTTATTTATATACTGTATTACAGTAGTATATGAGCACTGTATAGTGTTATTTATATACTGTATTACAGCTTTATATGAGCACTGTTTGGTGTTATGTTATTTATATAATGTATTACAGCATTAAAATTACACTGTTTTATTTTTATATACTGTATTACAGCATCATATCCACACTGAATGGTTTTATATTATTTATGTACTGCATTATTTGAGCACTGTATAATGTTATATTATTTATGTACCATATTATAGCATTATATGAGCAGTGTGTGGTTTTATATTTTTTACATAATGTATGACTATATTATATGAGCAACTTGTGGTGTTATATTAGTTACATACTGTAATACAGAATTTTATGATCACTGTATGGTGATATATTATTTATATACTGTATTACAGCATTCTATGAGCACTGTATTGTTTTATGTTATTTGTACACTGTATTACAGCTTTATATAAGAAGTGTGTGGTCTTATATTATTTATATACTGTTGTACAGATTTCTATGAGCATTACATGTTGTTATATTAGTTATATACTGTATTATAGTATTAAAATTACAATATGTGGTGTTGTATTTTTTATATACTGTATTACAGCATTATTTTAGCACTGTATGGTGTTTTATTATTTATATAATGGAATACTGCTTTATATCAGCACTGAATGGTGTTATACTTTTATATACTGTATTACAGCATTATATGAGCATTGTGTTATATTATTTATATACTGTATTACAACTTTATATGAGCCTTGCATGTTTTTATATTTATATACTGTATCTCAGCATTAAAATTACACTGTGTTGTTGTATTTTTTATATACTGTATTAAAGCAGTATATAAAAACTTTTGTTTTTATATTATTTATATACTGCACTACAGAATTATTTGAGCACTGTATAGTGTTATATTATTTATATTCCATATTATAATATTATATGAGCAGTGTGTGGTGTTATATTATTTATATACTCTATTACAGATTTATTTGAGAACTGCATGGTGTTATATTATTTATATACTGTATTACAGCATTATATGAACATTGAGTGGTGTTATATTATTTATATACAGCATAATATGAGCACTGTATGGTGTTATATTATTTACATACTCTATTACAGCAATATATGAGCAATGTCTAGTGACATATTTTTTATATACTCTATTATAAAATGTAAGAACTGTGAGGTGTTATATTACTTATATACTGTATTACAGCATTAAAAGTAAACTGGTGTTATATTATTTATATAATGCATTACTGTATTATATTACCACTGTAGTGTTATGTTATTTACATAATTTATTACAGCATTATATCAGCAGTCTATGGTGGTATATTATTTATATATTGTAATACTGCATTATTTGAGCATTGTGAGGTGTTATATTATTTACATACTGTATTACAGCATTATATGAACACTGGGTGTTGGTGTATTTTTTACATACTAATTTACAACATTATTTCAGCACAGTGTGTTGCTAGATTATTTATATAATGCATTACAGTATTATATAAGAACTGTGTGGTGTAATTTTCTTTAATTATTATATTATAGCATTACTTGAGCACTCTACTGTGAGTGGTGTTATTTTATTTATAAACTGCACTGTAGCATTATATGTGCTCTGTGTATTGCTATATTATTGATATACTGTATTACAACAATATATGAGCACTGGTGTTTCATTGTTTATATATAGTATTATAGCATTTTATGTGCTCTGTATGATGTTAGATTCTGTATTACTTCATTATATGAAAACTGTGAGGTGTTATATTATTTATATATTTTATTACTGAATTATATGAGCAATGTGTGGTGTTATATTATTTATATACTGTATTACAGCAATAAATGAGCACAGTATGGTGGTATTTTATTTATATACTATTTTACTGAATTATATGAGCACTGTGTGGTGTTATATTATTTATACACTGCATTACAGCATTATGTGAACACTATGTGGTGTTATAATATTTATATAATGTATTACTGCATTATATGAGCACTATATGGTGTTATGTTATTTCAATACTGTATTTCAGGATTATATGAGCACTGTATGGTGTTATATTATTTATATACTGTAATACTGCATTATTTGAGTACTGTGTGGTGTTATATTATTTATATAATATTTTACAGCATTATATGAGCACTATGTGGTGTTATATTATTTACATACTGTATTACAGCATTATATTAGCACTGTATGGTGGTATATTATTTATGTACTGTATTATAATATGTGAACACTGTGTGATGTTATATTATTTTTACACACTATTCCAGCATTATGTGAGCACTGAATAGAGTTATATTATTTATATACTGTATTACAATATTATATGTGAGCAGTTTGTGGTGTTATCTGATTTACATACTGTAGTACTGAAATATATGAGAACTGTATGGTGGTATATTATTTATATACTGTATTACAGCATTACATCAGCAGTGTGTGGTGGTGGTATAAAATTTATATTCTGTATTACAATATTATATGAGCCCTGTATAGTGTTTTATTATTTATATAATGTAATATAGCATTATTTGAGCACTCCATGGTGTTATATTATTTTGATACTGTATTACAATAATATATGGACATTGTATGGTGTCATTTTATTTATATATTATATTACAGCATTATTTGGGCACATTATGGTGTAATTTTATGTATTTACTGTATTACAGAATTAAATGAGCACAGCATAATGTTGTATTGTTTATATAATGTATTACTGCATTATATCAATACTGTATAGTGTTATATTATTTATATACTGTATTCCTGCATTATATGAGAACTGTGTGGTGTTATTTTATTTATATACTGCATTACAGCATTATATAAGCATTGTATAGTGTTATATTATTTATATAATGTGTAAATGAATTACATGAGCACTGTATTGTTCTATTTTTTATATACTGTATTATAGAATTATATGATCACTGTATGGTATTTTTTTATTTATATACTGTATTACAGTAGTATATGAGCACTGTATAGTGTTATTTATATACTGTATTACAGCTTTATATGAGCACTGTTTGGTGTTATGTTATTTATATAATGTATTACAGCATTAAAATTACACTGTTTTATTTTTAGATACTGTATTACAGCATCATATCCACACTGAATGGTTTTATATTATTTATGTACTGCATTATTTGAGCACTGTATAATGTTATATTATTTATGTACCATATTATAGCATTATATGAGCAGTGTGTGGTTTTATATTTTTTACATAATGTATGACTATATTATATGAGCAACTTGGTGTTATATTAGTTACATACTGTAATACAGAATTTTTTGATCACTGTATGGTGATATATTATTTATATACTGTATTACAGCATTCTATGAGCACTATTGTTTTATGTTATTTGTACACTGTATTACAGCTTTATATAAGAAGTGTGTGGTCTTATATTATTTATATACTGTACTACAGATTTCTATGAGCATTACATGTTGTTATATTAGTTATATACTGTATTATAGTATTAAAATTACAATATGTGGTGGTGTATTTTTTATATACTGTATTACAGCATTATTTTAGCACTGTATGGTGTTTTATTATTTATATAATGGAATACTGCTTTATATCAGCACTGAATGGTGTTATACTTTTATATACTGTATTACAGCATTATATGAGCATTGTGTTATATTATTTATATACTGTATTACAACTTTATATGAGCCTTGCATGTTTTTATATTTATATACTGTATCTCAGCATTAAAATTACACTGTGTTGTTGTATTTTTATATACTGTATTAAAGCAGTATATAAAAACTTTTGTTTTTATATTATTTATATACTGTACTACAGAATTATTTGAGCACTGTATAGTGTTATATTATTTATATTCCATATTATAATATTATATGAGCAGTGTGTGGTGTTATATTATTTATATACTCTATTACAGATTTATTTGAGAACTGCATGGTGTTATATTATTTATATACTGTATTACAGCATTATATGAACATTGAGTGGTGTTATATTATTTATATACAGCATAATATGAGCACTGTATGGTGTTATATTATTTACATACTCTATTACAGCAATATATGAGCAATGTTTAGTGACATATTTTTTATATACTGTATTACATAATGTGAGAACTGTGAGGTGTTATATTACTTATATACTGTATTACAGCATTAAAAGTAAACTGGTGTTATATTATTTATATAATGCATTACTGCATTATATTAGCACTGTAGTGTTATGTGATTTACATAATTTATTACAGCATTATATCAGCAGTCTATGGTGGTATATTATTTATATATTGTAATACTGCATTATTTGAGCATTGTGAGGTGTTATATTATTTACATACTGTATTACAGCATTATATGAACACTGGGTGTTGGTGTATTTTTTACATACTCATTTACAACATTATTTCATCACTGTGTTGCTAGATTATTTATATAATGCATTACAGTCTTATATAAGAACTGTGTGGTGTCATTTTATTTAATTATTATATTACAGCATTACTTGAGAACTCTATGGTGTTATATTTTAATATACTGTATTACAGAATTATATGAGCACTGTATGTTGATATATTACTTATGTGCTGCATAACAACATTACATGAGCACTCTGTGGTGTTATATAATTCATATATTGCATTATATGAGCAGTGTGTGGTGTTATGTTATTTATATACTGTGTTACAGCATTATATGAGTACTGTGTGTGGTGTTATTTTATTTATAAACTGCACTGTAGCATTATATGTGCTCTGTGTATTGCTATATTATTGATATACTATATTATAACATTATATGAGCACTGGTGTTTCATTGTTTATATATAGTATTATAGCATTTTATGTGCTCTGTATGATGTTAGATTCTGTATTACTTCATTATATGAAAACTGTGAGGTGTTATATTATTTATATATTTTATTACTGAATTATATGAGCAGCGTGTGGTGTTATATTATTTATATACTGTATTACAGCAATAAATGAGCACAGTATGGTGGTATTTTATTTATATACTGTTTTACTGAATTATATGAGCACTGTGTGGTGTTATATTATTTATATACTGCATCACAGCATTATGTGAACACTATGTGGTGTTATAATATTTATATAATGTATTACTGCATTATATGAGCACTGTATGGTGTTATGTTATTTCAATACTGTATTTCAGGATTATATGAGCACTGTATGGTGTTATATTATTTATATACTGTAATACTGCATTATTTGAGTACTGTGTGGTGTTATATTATTTATATAATATTTTACAGCATTATATGAGCACTATGTGGTGTTATATTATTTACATACTGTATTACAGCATTATATTAGCACTGTATGGTGGTATATTATGTATGTACTGTATTATAATATGTGAACACTGTGTGATGTTATATTATTTTTACACACTATTCCAGCATTATGTGAGCACTGAATAGAGTTATATTATTTATATACTGTATTACAATATTATATGTGAGCAGTTTGTGGTGTTATCTGAATTACATACTGTAGTACTGAAATATATGAGAACTGTATGGTGGTATATTATTTATATACTGTATTACAGCATTACATCAACAGTGTGTGGTGGTGGTATAAAATTTATATTCTGTATTACAATATTATATGAGCCCTGTATAGTGTTTTATTATTTATATAATGTAATATAGCATTATTTGAGCACTCCATGGTGTTATATTATTTTGATACTGTATTACAATAATATATGGACATTGTATGGTGTCATTTTATTTATATATTATATTACAGCATTATTTGGGCACATTATGGTGTAATTTTATGTATTTACTGTATTACAGAATTAAATGAGCACAGCATAATGTTGTATTGTTTATATAATGTATTACTGCATTATATCAATACTGTATAGTGTTATATTATTTATATACTGTATTCCTGCATTATATGAGAACTGTGTGGTGTTATTTTATTTATATACTGCATTACAGCATTATATAAGCATTGTATAGTGTTATATTATTTATATAATGTGTAAATGAATTACATGAGCACTGTATTGTTCTATTTTTTATATACTGTATTATAGAATTATATGATCACTGTATGGTATTTTTTTTATTTATATACTGTATTACAGTAGTATATGAGCACTGTATAGTGTTATTTATATACTGTATTACAGCTTTATATGAGCACTGTTTGGTGTTATGTTATTTATATAATGTATTACAGCATTAAAATTACACTGTTTTATTTTTATATACTGTATTACAGCATCATATCCACACTGAATGGTTTTATATTATTTATGTACTGCATTATTTGAGCACTGTATAATGTTATATTATTTATGTACCATATTATAGCATTATATGAGCAGTGTGTGGTTTTATATTTTTTACATAATGTATGACTATATTATATGAGCAACTTGTGGTGTTATATTAGTTACATACTGTAATACAGAATTTTATGATCACTGTATGGTGATATATTATTTATATACTGTATTACAGCATTCTATGAGCACTGTATTGTTTTATGTTATTTGTACACTGTATTACAGCTTTATATAAGAAGTGTGTGGTCTTATATTATTTATATACTGTTGTACAGATTTCTATGAGCATTACATGTTGTTATATTAGTTATATACTGTATTATAGTATTAAAATTACAATATGTGGTGTTGTATTTTTTATATACTGTATTACAGCATTATTTTAGCACTGTATGGTGTTTTATTATTTATATAATGGAATACTGCTTTATATCAGCACTGAATGGTGTTATACTTTTATATACTGTATTACAGCATTATATGAGCATTGTGTTATATTATTTATATACTGTATTACAACTTTATATGAGCCTTGCATGTTTTTATATTTATATACTGTATCTCAGCATTAAAATTACACTGTGTTGTTGTATTTTTTATATACTGTATTAAAGCAGTATATAAAAACTTTTGTTTTTATATTATTTATATACTGCACTACAGAATTATTTGAGCACTGTATAGTGTTATATTATTTATATTCCATATTATAATATTATATGAGCAGTGTGTGGTGTTATATTATTTATATACTCTATTACAGATTTATTTGAGAACTGCATGGTGTTATATTATTTATATACTGTATTACAGCATTATATGAACATTGAGTGGTGTTATATTATTTATATACAGCATAATATGAGCACTGTATGGTGTTATATTATTTACATACTCTATTACAGCAATATATGAGCAATGTCTAGTGACATATTTTTTATATACTCTATTATAAAATGTAAGAACTGTGAGGTGTTATATTACTTATATACTGTATTACAGCATTAAAAGTAAACTGGTGTTATATTATTTATATAATGCATTACTGTATTATATTACCACTGTAGTGTTATGTTATTTACATAATTTATTACAGCATTATATCAGCAGTCTATGGTGGTATATTATTTATATATTGTAATACTGCATTATTTGAGCATTGTGAGGTGTTATATTATTTACATACTGTATTACAGCATTATATGAACACTGGGTGTTGGTGTATTTTTTACATACTAATTTACAACATTATTTCAGCACAGTGTGTTGCTAGATTATTTATATAATGCATTACAGTATTATATAAGAACTGTGTGGTGTAATTTTCTTTAATTATTATATTATAGCATTACTTGAGCACTCTACTGTGAGTGGTGTTATTTTATTTATAAACTGCACTGTAGCATTATATGTGCTCTGTGTATTGCTATATTATTGATATACTGTATTACAACAATATATGAGCACTGGTGTTTCATTGTTTATATATAGTATTATAGCATTTTATGTGCTCTGTATGATGTTAGATTCTGTATTACTTCATTATATGAAAACTGTGAGGTGTTATATTATTTATATATTTTATTACTGATTATATGAGCAATGTGTGGTGTTATATTATTTATATACTGTATTACAGCAATAAATGAGCACAGTATGGTGGTATTTTATTTATATACTATTTTACTGAATTATATGAGCACTGTGTGGTGTTATATTATTTATACACTGCATTACAGCATTATGTGAACACTATGTGGTGTTATAATATTTATATAATGTATTACTGCATTATATGAGCACTATATGGTGTTATGTTATTTCAATACTGTATTTCAGGATTATATGAGCACTGTATGGTGTTATATTATTTATATACTGTAATACTGCATTATTTGAGTACTGTGTGGTGTTATATTATTTATATAATATTTTACAGCATTATATGAGCACTATGTGGTGTTATATTATTTACATACTGTATTACAGCATTATATTAGCACTGTATGGTGGTATATTATTTATGTACTGTATTATAATATGTGAACACTGTGTGATGTTATATTATTTTTACACACTATTCCAGCATTATGTGAGCACTGAATAGAGTTATATTATTTATATACTGTATTACAATATTATATGTGAGCAGTTTGTGGTGTTATCTGATTTACATACTGTAGTACTGAAATATATGAGAACTGTATGGTGGTATATTATTTATATACTGTATTACAGCATTACATCAGCAGTGTGTGGTGGTGGTATAAAATTTATATTCTGTATTACAATATTATATGAGCCCTGTATAGTGTTTTATTATTTATATAATGTAATATAGCATTATTTGAGCACTCCATGGTGTTATATTATTTTGATACTGTATTACAATAATATATGGACATTGTATGGTGTCATTTTATTTATATATTATATTACAGCATTATTTGGGCACATTATGGTGTAATTTTATGTATTTACTGTATTACAGAATTAAATGAGCACAGCATAATGTTGTATTGTTTATATAATGTATTACTGCATTATATCAATACTGTATAGTGTTATATTATTTATATACTGTATTCCTGCATTATATGAGAACTGTGTGGTGTTATTTTATTTATATACTGCATTACAGCATTATATAAGCATTGTATAGTGTTATATTATTTATATAATGTGTAAATGAATTACATGAGCACTGTATTGTTCTATTTTTTATATACTGTATTATAGAATTATATGATCACTGTATGGTATTTTTTTATTTATATACTGTATTACAGTAGTATATGAGCACTGTATAGTGTTATTTATATACTGTATTACAGCTTTATATGAGCACTGTTTGGTGTTATGTTATTTATATAATGTATTACAGCATTAAAATTACACTGTTTTATTTTTAGATACTGTATTACAGCATCATATCCACACTGAATGGTTTTATATTATTTATGTACTGCATTATTTGAGCACTGTATAATGTTATATTATTTATGTACCATATTATAGCATTATATGAGCAGTGTGTGGTTTTATATTTTTTACATAATGTATGACTATATTATATGAGCAACTTGTGGTGTTATATTAGTTACATACTGTAATACAGAATTTTATCATCACTGTATGGTGATATATTATTTATATACTGTATTACAGCATTCTATGAGCACTATTGTTTTATGTTATTTGTACACTGTATTACAGCTTTATATAAGAAGTGTGTGGTCTTATATTATTTATATACTGTACTACAGATTTCTATGAGCATTACATGTTGTTATATTAGTTATATACTGTATTATAGTATTAAAATTACAATATGTGGTGGTGTATTTTTTATATACTGTATTACAGCATTATTTTAGCACTGTATGGTGTTTTATTATTTATATAATGGAATACTGCTTTATATCAGCACTGAATGGTGTTATACTTTTATATACTGTATTACAGCATTATATGAGCATTGTGTTATATTATTTATATACTGTATTACAACTTTATATGAGCCTTGCATGTTTTTATATTTATATACTGTATCTCAGCATTAAAATTACACTGTGTTGTTGTATTTTTATATACTGTATTAAAGCAGTATATAAAAACTTTTGTTTTTATATTATTTATATACTGTACTACAGAATTATTTGAGCACTGTATAGTGTTATATTATTTATATTCCATATTATAATATTATATGAGCAGTGTGTGGTGTTATATTATTTATATACTCTATTACAGATTTATTTGAGAACTGCATGGTGTTATATTATTTATATACTGTATTACAGCATTATATGAACATTGAGTGGTGTTATATTATTTATATACAGCATAATATGAGCACTGTATGGTGTTATATTATTTACATACTCTATTACAGCAATATATGAGCAATGTTTAGTGACATATTTTTTATATACTGTATTACATAATGTGAGAACTGTGAGGTGTTATATTACTTATATACTGTATTACAGCATTAAAAGTAAACTGGTGTTATATTATTTATATAATGCATTACTGCATTATATTAGCACTGTAGTGTTATGTGATTTACATAATTTATTACAGCATTATATCAGCAGTCTATGGTGGTATATTATTTATATATTGTAATACTGCATTATTTGAGCATTGTGAGGTGTTATATTATTTACATACTGTATTACAGCATTATATGAACACTGGGTGTTGGTGTATTTTTTACATACTCATTTACAACATTATTTCATCACTGTGTTGCTAGATTATTTATATAATGCATTACAGTCTTATATAAGAACTGTGTGGTGTCATTTTATTTAATTATTATATTACAGCATTACTTGAGAACTCTATGGTGTTATATTTTAATATACTGTATTACAGAATTATATGAGCACTGTATGTTGATATATTACTTATGTGCTGCATAACAACATTACATGAGCACTCTGTGGTGTTATATAATTCATATATTGCATTATATGAGCAGTGTGTGGTGTTATGTTATTTATATACTGTGTTACAGCATTATATGAGTACTGTGTGTGGTGTTATTTTATTTATAAACTGCACTGTAGCATTATATGTGCTCTGTGTATTGCTATATTATTGATATACTATATTATAACATTATATGAGCACTGGTGTTTCATTGTTTATATATAGTATTATAGCATTTTATGTGCTCTGTATGATGTTAGATTCTGTATTACTTCATTATATGAAAACTGTGAGGTGTTATATTATTTATATATTTTATTACTGAATTATATGAGCAGCGTGTGGTGTTATATTATTTATATACTGTATTACAGCAATAAATGAGCACAGTATGGTGGTATTTTATTTATATACTGTTTTACTGAATTATATGAGCACTGTGTGGTGTTATATTATTTATATACTGCATCACAGCATTATGTGAACACTATGTGGTGTTATAATATTTATATAATGTATTACTGCATTATATGAGCACTGTATGGTGTTATGTTATTTCAATACTGTATTTCAGGATTATATGAGCACTGTATGGTGTTATATTATTTATATACTGTAATACTGCATTATTTGAGTACTGTGTGGTGTTATATTATTTATATAATATTTTACAGCATTATATGAGCACTATGTGGTGTTATATTATTTACATACTGTATTACAGCATTATATTAGCACTGTATGGTGGTATATTATGTATGTACTGTATTATAATATGTGAACACTGTGTGATGTTATATTATTTTTACACACTATTCCAGCATTATGTGAGCACTGAATAGAGTTATATTATTTATATACTGTATTACAATATTATATGTGAGCAGTTTGTGGTGTTATCTGAATTACATACTGTAGTACTGAAATATATGAGAACTGTATGGTGGTATATTATTTATATACTGTATTACAGCATTACATCAACAGTGTGTGGTGGTGGTATAAAATTTATATTCTGTATTACAATATTATATGAGCCCTGTATAGTGTTTTATTATTTATATAATGTAATATAGCATTATTTGAGCACTCCATGGTGTTATATTATTTTGATACTGTATTACAATAATATATGGACATTGTATGGTGTCATTTTATTTATATATTATATTACAGCATTATTTGGGCACATTATGGTGTAATTTTATGTATTTACTGTATTACAGAATTAAATGAGCACAGCATAATGTTGTATTGTTTATATAATGTATTACTGCATTATATCAATACTGTATAGTGTTATATTATTTATATACTGTATTCCTGCATTATATGAGAACTGTGTGGTGTTATTTTATTTATATACTGCATTACAGCATTATATAAGCATTGTATAGTGTTATATTATTTATATAATGTGTAAATGAATTACATGAGCACTGTATTGTTCTATTTTTTATATACTGTATTATAGAATTATATGATCACTGTATGGTATTTTTTTTATTTATATACTGTATTACAGTAGTATATGAGCACTGTATAGTGTTATTTATATACTGTATTACAGCTTTATATGAGCACTGTTTGGTGTTATGTTATTTATATAATGTATTACAGCATTAAAATTACACTGTTTTATTTTTATATACTGTATTACAGCATCATATCCACACTGAATGGTTTTATATTATTTATGTACTGCATTATTTGAGCACTGTATAATGTTATATTATTTATGTACCATATTATAGCATTATATGAGCAGTGTGTGGTTTTATATTTTTTACATAATGTATGACTATATTATATGAGCAACTTGTGGTGTTATATTAGTTACATACTGTAATACAGAATTTTATGATCACTGTATGGTGATATATTATTTATATACTGTATTACAGCATTCTATGAGCACTGTATTGTTTTATGTTATTTGTACACTGTATTACAGCTTTATATAAGAAGTGTGTGGTCTTATATTATTTATATACTGTACTACAGATTTCTATGAGCATTACATGTTGTTATATTAGTTATATACTGTATTATAGTATTAAAATTACAATATGTGGTGTTGTATTTTTTATATACTGTATTACAGCATTATTTTAGCACTGTATGGTGTTTTATTATTTATATAATGGAATACTGCTTTATATCAGCACTGAATGGTGTTATACTTTTATATACTGTATTACAGCATTATATGAGCATTGTGTTATATTATTTATATACTGTATTACAACTTTATATGAGCCTTGCATGTTTTTATATTTATATACTGTATCTCAGCATTAAAATTACACTGTGTTGTTGTATTTTTATATACTGTATTAAAGCAGTATATAAAAACTTTTGTTTTTATATTATTTATATACTGTACTACAGAATTATTTGAGCACTGTATAGTGTTATATTATTTATATTCCATATTATAATATTATATGAGCAGTGTGTGGTGTTATATTATTTATATACTCTATTACAGATTTATTTGAGAACTGCATGGTGTTATATTATTTATATACTGTATTACAGCATTATATGAACATTGAGTGGTGTTATATTATTTATATACAGCATAATATGAGCACTGTATGGTGTTATATTATTTACATACTCTATTACAGCAATATATGAGCAATGTTTAGTGACATATTTTTTATATACTGTATTACATAATGTGAGAACTGTGAGGTGTTATATTACTTATATACTGTATTACAGCATTAAAAGTAAACTGGTGTTATATTATTTATATAATGCATTACTGCATTATATTAGCACTGTAGTGTTATGTGATTTACATAATTTATTACAGCATTATATCAGCAGTCTATGGTGGTATATTATTTATATATTGTAATACTGCATTATTTGAGCATTGTGAGGTGTTATATTATTTACATACTGTATTACAGCATTATATGAACACTGGGTGTTGGTGTATTTTTTACATACTCATTTACAACATTATTTCATCACTGTGTTGCTAGATTATTTATATAATGCATTACAGTCTTATATAAGAACTGTGTGGTGTCATTTTATTTAATTATTATATTACAGCATTACTTGAGAACTCTATGGTGTTATATTTTAATATACTGTATTACAGAATTATATGAGCACTGTATGTTGATATATTACTTATGTGCTGCATAACAACATTACATGAGCACTCTGTGGTGTTATATAATTCATATATTGCATTATATGAGCAGTGTGTGGTGTTATGTTATTTATATACTGTGTTACAGCATTATATGAGTACTGTGTGTGGTGTTATTTTATTTATAAACTGCACTGTAGCATTATATGTGCTCTGTGTATTGCTATATTATTGATATACTATATTATAACATTATATGAGCACTGGTGTTTCATTGTTTATATATAGTATTATAGCATTTTATGTGCTCTGTATGATGTTAGATTCTGTATTACTTCATTATATGAAAACTGTGAGGTGTTATATTATTTATATATTTTATTACTGAATTATATGAGCAGCGTGTGGTGTTATATTATTTATATACTGTATTACAGCAATAAATGAGCACAGTATGGTGGTATTTTATTTATATACTGTTTTACTGAATTATATGAGCACTGTGTGGTGTTATATTATTTATATACTGCATCACAGCATTATGTGAACACTATGTGGTGTTATAATATTTATATAATGTATTACTGCATTATATGAGCACTGTATGGTGTTATGTTATTTCAATACTGTATTTCAGGATTATATGAGCACTGTATGGTGTTATATTATTTATATACTGTAATACTGCATTATTTGAGTACTGTGTGGTGTTATATTATTTATATAATATTTTACAGCATTATATGAGCACTATGTGGTGTTATATTATTTACATACTGTATTACAGCATTATATTAGCAATGTATGGTGGTATATTATGTATGTACTGTATTATAATATGTGAACACTGTGTGATGTTATATTATTTTTACACACTATTCCAGCATTATGTGAGCACTGAATAGAGTTATATTATTTATATACTGTATTACAATATTATATGTGAGCAGTTTGTGGTGTTATCTGAATTACATACTGTAGTACTGAAATATATGAGAACTGTATGGTGGTATATTATTTATATACTGTATTACAGCATTACATCAACAGTGTGTGGTGGTGGTATAAAATTTATATTCTGTATTACAATATTATATGAGCCCTGTATAGTGTTTTATTATTTATATAATGTAATATAGCATTATTTGAGCACTCCATGGTGTTATATTATTTTGATACTGTATTACAATAATATATGGACATTGTATGGTGTCATTTTATTTATATATTATATTACAGCATTATTTGGGCACATTATGGTGTAATTTTATGTATTTACTGTATTACAGAATTAAATGAGCACAGCATAATGTTGTATTGTTTATATAATGTATTACTGCATTATATCAATACTGTATAGTGTTATATTATTTATATACTGTATTCCTGCATTATATGAGAACTGTGTGGTGTTATTTTATTTATATACTGCATTACAGCATTATATAAGCATTGTATAGTGTTATATTATTTATATAATGTGTAAATGAATTACATGAGCACTGTATTGTTCTATTTTTTATATACTGTATTATAGAATTATATGATCACTGTATGGTATTTTTTTTATTTATATACTGTATTACAGTAGTATATGAGCACTGTATAGTGTTATTTATATACTGTATTACAGCTTTATATGAGCACTGTTTGGTGTTATGTTATTTATATAATGTATTACAGCATTAAAATTACACTGTTTTATTTTTATATACTGTATTACAGCATCATATCCACACTGAATGGTTTTATATTATTTATGTACTGCATTATTTGAGCACTGTATAATGTTATATTATTTATGTACCATATTATAGCATTATATGAGCAGTGTGTGGTTTTATATTTTTTACATAATGTATGACTATATTATATGAGCAACTTGTGGTGTTATATTAGTTACATACTGTAATACAGAATTTTATGATCACTGTATGGTGATATATTATTTATATACTGTATTACAGCATTCTATGAGCACTGTATTGTTTTATGTTATTTGTACACTGTATTACAGCTTTATATAAGAAGTGTGTGGTCTTATATTATTTATATACTGTTGTACAGATTTCTATGAGCATTACATGTTGTTATATTAGTTATATACTGTATTATAGTATTAAAATTACAATATGTGGTGTTGTATTTTTTATATACTGTATTACAGCATTATTTTAGCACTGTATGGTGTTTTATTATTTATATAATGGAATACTGCTTTATATCAGCACTGAATGGTGTTATACTTTTATATACTGTATTACAGCATTATATGAGCATTGTGTTATATTATTTATATACTGTATTACAACTTTATATGAGCCTTGCATGTTTTTATATTTATATACTGTATCTCAGCATTAAAATTACACTGTGTTGTTGTATTTTTTATATACTGTATTAAAGCAGTATATAAAAACTTTTGTTTTTATATTATTTATATACTGCACTACAGAATTATTTGAGCACTGTATAGTGTTATATTATTTATATTCCATATTATAATATTATATGAGCAGTGTGTGGTGTTATATTATTTATATACTCTATTACAGATTTATTTGAGAACTGCATGGTGTTATATTATTTATATACTGTATTACAGCATTATATGAACATTGAGTGGTGTTATATTATTTATATACAGCATAATATGAGCACTGTATGGTGTTATATTATTTACATACTCTATTACAGCAATATATGAGCAATGTCTAGTGACATATTTTTTATATACTCTATTATAAAATGTAAGAACTGTGAGGTGTTATATTACTTATATACTGTATTACAGCATTAAAAGTAAACTGGTGTTATATTATTTATATAATGCATTACTGTATTATATTACCACTGTAGTGTTATGTTATTTACATAATTTATTACAGCATTATATCAGCAGTCTATGGTGGTATATTATTTATATATTGTAATACTGCATTATTTGAGCATTGTGAGGTGTTATATTATTTACATACTGTATTACAGCATTATATGAACACTGGGTGTTGGTGTATTTTTTACATACTAATTTACAACATTATTTCAGCACAGTGTGTTGCTAGATTATTTATATAATGCATTACAGTATTATATAAGAACTGTGTGGTGTAATTTTCTTTAATTATTATATTATAGCATTACTTGAGCACTCTACTGTGAGTGGTGTTATTTTATTTATAAACTGCACTGTAGCATTATATGTGCTCTGTGTATTGCTATATTATTGATATACTGTATTACAACAATATATGAGCACTGGTGTTTCATTGTTTATATATAGTATTATAGCATTTTATGTGCTCTGTATGATGTTAGATTCTGTATTACTTCATTATATGAAAACTGTGAGGTGTTATATTATTTATATATTTTATTACTGAATTATATGAGCAATGTGTGGTGTTATATTATTTATATACTGTATTACAGCAATAAATGAGCACAGTATGGTGGTATTTTATTTATATACTATTTTACTGAATTATATGAGCACTGTGTGGTGTTATATTATTTATACACTGCATTACAGCATTATGTGAACACTATGTGGTGTTATAATATTTATATAATGTATTACTGCATTATATGAGCACTATATGGTGTTATGTTATTTCAATACTGTATTTCAGGATTATATGAGCACTGTATGGTGTTATATTATTTATATACTGTAATACTGCATTATTTGAGTACTGTGTGGTGTTATATTATTTATATAATATTTTACAGCATTATATGAGCACTATGTGGTGTTATATTATTTACATACTGTATTACAGCATTATATTAGCACTGTATGGTGGTATATTATTTATGTACTGTATTATAATATGTGAACACTGTGTGATGTTATATTATTTTTACACACTATTCCAGCATTATGTGAGCACTGAATAGAGTTATATTATTTATATACTGTATTACAATATTATATGTGAGCAGTTTGTGGTGTTATCTGATTTACATACTGTAGTACTGAAATATATGAGAACTGTATGGTGGTATATTATTTATATACTGTATTACAGCATTACATCAGCAGTGTGTGGTGGTGGTATAAAATTTATATTCTGTATTACAATATTATATGAGCCCTGTATAGTGTTTTATTATTTATATAATGTAATATAGCATTATTTGAGCACTCCATGGTGTTATATTATTTTGATACTGTATTACAATAATATATGGACATTGTATGGTGTCATTTTATTTATATATTATATTACAGCATTATTTGGGCACATTATGGTGTAATTTTATGTATTTACTGTATTACAGAATTAAATGAGCACAGCATAATGTTGTATTGTTTATATAATGTATTACTGCATTATATCAATACTGTATAGTGTTATATTATTTATATACTGTATTCCTGCATTATATGAGAACTGTGTGGTGTTATTTTATTTATATACTGCATTACAGCATTATATAAGCATTGTATAGTGTTATATTATTTATATAATGTGTAAATGAATTACATGAGCACTGTATTGTTCTATTTTTTATATACTGTATTATAGAATTATATGATCACTGTATGGTATTTTTTTATTTATATACTGTATTACAGTAGTATATGAGCACTGTATAGTGTTATTTATATACTGTATTACAGCTTTATATGAGCACTGTTTGGTGTTATGTTATTTATATAATGTATTACAGCATTAAAATTACACTGTTTTATTTTTAGATACTGTATTACAGCATCATATCCACACTGAATGGTTTTATATTATTTATGTACTGCATTATTTGAGCACTGTATAATGTTATATTATTTATGTACCATATTATAGCATTATATGAGCAGTGTGTGGTTTTATATTTTTTACATAATGTATGACTATATTATATGAGCAACTTGGTGTTATATTAGTTACATACTGTAATACAGAATTTTTTGATCACTGTATGGTGATATATTATTTATATACTGTATTACAGCATTCTATGAGCACTATTGTTTTATGTTATTTGTACACTGTATTACAGCTTTATATAAGAAGTGTGTGGTCTTATATTATTTATATACTGTACTACAGATTTCTATGAGCATTACATGTTGTTATATTAGTTATATACTGTATTATAGTATTAAAATTACAATATGTGGTGGTGTATTTTTTATATACTGTATTACAGCATTATTTTAGCACTGTATGGTGTTTTATTATTTATATAATGGAATACTGCTTTATATCAGCACTGAATGGTGTTATACTTTTATATACTGTATTACAGCATTATATGAGCATTGTGTTATATTATTTATATACTGTATTACAACTTTATATGAGCCTTGCATGTTTTTATATTTATATACTGTATCTCAGCATTAAAATTACACTGTGTTGTTGTATTTTTATATACTGTATTAAAGCAGTATATAAAAACTTTTGTTTTTATATTATTTATATACTGTACTACAGAATTATTTGAGCACTGTATAGTGTTATATTATTTATATTCCATATTATAATATTATATGAGCAGTGTGTGGTGTTATATTATTTATATACTCTATTACAGATTTATTTGAGAACTGCATGGTGTTATATTATTTATATACTGTATTACAGCATTATATGAACATTGAGTGGTGTTATATTATTTATATACAGCATAATATGAGCACTGTATGGTGTTATATTATTTACATACTCTATTACAGCAATATATGAGCAATGTTTAGTGACATATTTTTTATATACTGTATTACATAATGTGAGAACTGTGAGGTGTTATATTACTTATATACTGTATTACAGCATTAAAAGTAAACTGGTGTTATATTATTTATATAATGCATTACTGCATTATATTAGCACTGTAGTGTTATGTGATTTACATAATTTATTACAGCATTATATCAGCAGTCTATGGTGGTATATTATTTATATATTGTAATACTGCATTATTTGAGCATTGTGAGGTGTTATATTATTTACATACTGTATTACAGCATTATATGAACACTGGGTGTTGGTGTATTTTTTACATACTCATTTACAACATTATTTCATCACTGTGTTGCTAGATTATTTATATAATGCATTACAGTCTTATATAAGAACTGTGTGGTGTCATTTTATTTAATTATTATATTACAGCATTACTTGAGAACTCTATGGTGTTATATTTTAATATACTGTATTACAGAATTATATGAGCACTGTATGTTGATATATTACTTATGTGCTGCATAACAACATTACATGAGCACTCTGTGGTGTTATATAATTCATATATTGCATTATATGAGCAGTGTGTGGTGTTATGTTATTTATATACTGTGTTACAGCATTATATGAGTACTGTGTGTGGTGTTATTTTATTTATAAACTGCACTGTAGCATTATATGTGCTCTGTGTATTGCTATATTATTGATATACTATATTATAACATTATATGAGCACTGGTGTTTCATTGTTTATATATAGTATTATAGCATTTTATGTGCTCTGTATGATGTTAGATTCTGTATTACTTCATTATATGAAAACTGTGAGGTGTTATATTATTTATATATTTTATTACTGAATTATATGAGCAGCGTGTGGTGTTATATTATTTATATACTGTATTACAGCAATAAATGAGCACAGTATGGTGGTATTTTATTTATATACTGTTTTACTGAATTATATGAGCACTGTGTGGTGTTATATTATTTATATACTGCATCACAGCATTATGTGAACACTATGTGGTGTTATAATATTTATATAATGTATTACTGCATTATATGAGCACTGTATGGTGTTATGTTATTTCAATACTGTATTTCAGGATTATATGAGCACTGTATGGTGTTATATTATTTATATACTGTAATACTGCATTATTTGAGTACTGTGTGGTGTTATATTATTTATATAATATTTTACAGCATTATATGAGCACTATGTGGTGTTATATTATTTACATACTGTATTACAGCATTATATTAGCAATGTATGGTGGTATATTATGTATGTACTGTATTATAATATGTGAACACTGTGTGATGTTATATTATTTTTACACACTATTCCAGCATTATGTGAGCACTGAATAGAGTTATATTATTTATATACTGTATTACAATATTATATGTGAGCAGTTTGTGGTGTTATCTGAATTACATACTGTAGTACTGAAATATATGAGAACTGTATGGTGGTATATTATTTATATACTGTATTACAGCATTACATCAACAGTGTGTGGTGGTGGTATAAAATTTATATTCTGTATTACAATATTATATGAGCCCTGTATAGTGTTTTATTATTTATATAATGTAATATAGCATTATTTGAGCACTCCATGGTGTTATATTATTTTGATACTGTATTACAATAATATATGGACATTGTATGGTGTCATTTTATTTATATATTATATTACAGCATTATTTGGGCACATTATGGTGTAATTTTATGTATTTACTGTATTACAGAATTAAATGAGCACAGCATAATGTTGTATTGTTTATATAATGTATTACTGCATTATATCAATACTGTATAGTGTTATATTATTTATATACTGTATTCCTGCATTATATGAGAACTGTGTGGTGTTATTTTATTTATATACTGCATTACAGCATTATATAAGCATTGTATAGTGTTATATTATTTATATAATGTGTAAATGAATTACATGAGCACTGTATTGTTCTATTTTTTATATACTGTATTATAGAATTATATGATCACTGTATGGTATTTTTTTTATTTATATACTGTATTACAGTAGTATATGAGCACTGTATAGTGTTATTTATATACTGTATTACAGCTTTATATGAGCACTGTTTGGTGTTATGTTATTTATATAATGTATTACAGCATTAAAATTACACTGTTTTATTTTTATATACTGTATTACAGCATCATATCCACACTGAATGGTTTTATATTATTTATGTACTGCATTATTTGAGCACTGTATAATGTTATATTATTTATGTACCATATTATAGCATTATATGAGCAGTGTGTGGTTTTATATTTTTTACATAATGTATGACTATATTATATGAGCAACTTGTGGTGTTATATTAGTTACATACTGTAATACAGAATTTTATGATCACTGTATGGTGATATATTATTTATATACTGTATTACAGCATTCTATGAGCACTGTATTGTTTTATGTTATTTGTACACTGTATTACAGCTTTATATAAGAAGTGTGTGGTCTTATATTATTTATATACTGTTGTACAGATTTCTATGAGCATTACATGTTGTTATATTAGTTATATACTGTATTATAGTATTAAAATTACAATATGTGGTGTTGTATTTTTTATATACTGTATTACAGCATTATTTTAGCACTGTATGGTGTTTTATTATTTATATAATGGAATACTGCTTTATATCAGCACTGAATGGTGTTATACTTTTATATACTGTATTACAGCATTATATGAGCATTGTGTTATATTATTTATATACTGTATTACAACTTTATATGAGCCTTGCATGTTTTTATATTTATATACTGTATCTCAGCATTAAAATTACACTGTGTTGTTGTATTTTTTATATACTGTATTAAAGCAGTATATAAAAACTTTTGTTTTTATATTATTTATATACTGCACTACAGAATTATTTGAGCACTGTATAGTGTTATATTATTTATATTCCATATTATAATATTATATGAGCAGTGTGTGGTGTTATATTATTTATATACTCTATTACAGATTTATTTGAGAACTGCATGGTGTTATATTATTTATATACTGTATTACAGCATTATATGAACATTGAGTGGTGTTATATTATTTATATACAGCATAATATGAGCACTGTATGGTGTTATATTATTTACATACTCTATTACAGCAATATATGAGCAATGTCTAGTGACATATTTTTTATATACTCTATTATAAAATGTAAGAACTGTGAGGTGTTATATTACTTATATACTGTATTACAGCATTAAAAGTAAACTGGTGTTATATTATTTATATAATGCATTACTGTATTATATTACCACTGTAGTGTTATGTTATTTACATAATTTATTACAGCATTATATCAGCAGTCTATGGTGGTATATTATTTATATATTGTAATACTGCATTATTTGAGCATTGTGAGGTGTTATATTATTTACATACTGTATTACAGCATTATATGAACACTGGGTGTTGGTGTATTTTTTACATACTAATTTACAACATTATTTCAGCACAGTGTGTTGCTAGATTATTTATATAATGCATTACAGTATTATATAAGAACTGTGTGGTGTAATTTTCTTTAATTATTATATTATAGCATTACTTGAGCACTCTAGCTGTGAGTGGTGTTATTTTATTTATAAACTGCGGGGGGACTGTAGCATTATATGTGCTCTGTGTATTGCTATATTATTGATATACTGTATTACAACAATATATGAGCACTGGTGTTTCATTGTTTATATATAGTATTATAGCATTTTATGTGCTCTGTATGATGTTAGATTCTGTATTACTTCATTATATGAAAACTGTGAGGTGTTATATTATTTATATATTTTATTACTGAATTATATGAGCAATGTGTGGTGTTATATTATTTATATACTGTATTACAGCAATAAATGAGCACAGTATGGTGGTATTTTATTTATATACTATTTTACTGAATTATATGAGCACTGTGTGGTGTTATATTATTTATACACTGCATTACAGCATTATGTGAACACTATGTGGTGTTATAATATTTATATAATGTATTACTGCATTATATGAGCACTGTATGGTGTTATGTTATTTCAATACTGTATTTCAGGATTATATGAGCACTGTATGGTGTTATATTATTTATATACTGTAATACTGCATTATTTGAGTACTGTGTGGTGTTATATTATTTATATAATATTTTACAGCATTATATGAGCACTATGTGGTGTTATATTATTTACATACTGTATTACAGCATTATATTAGCACTGTATGGTGGTATATTATTTATGTACTGTATTATAATATGTGAACACTGTGTGATGTTATATTATTTTTACACACTATTCCAGCATTATGTGAGCACTGAATAGAGTTATATTATTTATATACTGTATTACAATATTATATGTGAGCAGTTTGTGGTGTTATCTGATTTACATACTGTAGTACTGAAATATATGAGAACTGTATGGTGGTATATTATTTATATACTGTATTACAGCATTACATCAGCAGTGTGTGGTGGTGGTATAAAATTTATATTCTGTATTACAATATTATATGAGCCCTGTATAGTGTTTTATTATTTATATAATGTAATATAGCATTATTTGAGCACTCCATGGTGTTATATTATTTTGATACTGTATTACAATAATATATGGACATTGTATGGTGTCATTTTATTTATATATTATATTACAGCATTATTTGGGCACATTATGGTGTAATTTTATGTATTTACTGTATTACAGAATTAAATGAGCACAGCATAATGTTGTATTGTTTATATAATGTATTACTGCATTATATCAATACTGTATAGTGTTATATTATTTATATACTGTATTCCTGCATTATATGAGAACTGTGTGGTGTTATTTTATTTATATACTGCATTACAGCATTATATAAGCATTGTATAGTGTTATATTATTTATATAATGTGTAAATGAATTACATGAGCACTGTATTGTTCTATTTTTTATATACTGTATTATAGAATTATATGATCACTGTATGGTATTTTTTTTATTTATATACTGTATTACAGTAGTATATGAGCACTGTATAGTGTTATTTATATACTGTATTACAGCTTTATATGAGCACTGTTTGGTGTTATGTTATTTATATAATGTATTACAGCATTAAAATTACACTGTTTTATTTTTATATACTGTATTACAGCATCATATCCACACTGAATGGTTTTATATTATTTATGTACTGCATTATTTGAGCACTGTATAATGTTATATTATTTATGTACCATATTATAGCATTATATGAGCAGTGTGTGGTTTTATATTTTTTACATAATGTATGACTATATTATATGAGCAACTTGTGGTGTTATATTAGTTACATACTGTAATACAGAATTTTATGATCACTGTATGGTGATATATTATTTATATACTGTATTACAGCATTCTATGAGCACTGTATTGTTTTATGTTATTTGTACACTGTATTACAGCTTTATATAAGAAGTGTGTGGTCTTATATTATTTATATACTGTACTACAGATTTCTATGAGCATTACATGTTGTTATATTAGTTATATACTGTATTATAGTATTAAAATTACAATATGTGGTGGTGTATTTTTTATATACTGTATTACAGCATTATTTTAGCACTGTATGGTGTTTTATTATTTATATAATGGAATACTGCTTTATATCAGCACTGAATGGTGTTATACTTTTATATACTGTATTACAGCATTATATGAGCATTGTGTTATATTATTTATATACTGTATTACAACTTTATATGAGCCTTGCATGTTTTTATATTTATATACTGTATCTCAGCATTAAAATTACACTGTGTTGTTGTATTTTTATATACTGTATTAAAGCAGTATATAAAAACTTTTGTTTTTATATTATTTATATACTGTACTACAGAATTATTTGAGCACTGTATAGTGTTATATTATTTATATTCCATATTATAATATTATATGAGCAGTGTGTGGTGTTATATTATTTATATACTCTATTACAGATTTATTTGAGAACTGCATGGTGTTATATTATTTATATACTGTATTACAGCATTATATGAACATTGAGTGGTGTTATATTATTTATATACAGCATAATATGAGCACTGTATGGTGTTATATTATTTACATACTCTATTACAGCAATATATGAGCAATGTTTAGTGACATATTTTTTATATACTGTATTACATAATGTGAGAACTGTGAGGTGTTATATTACTTATATACTGTATTACAGCATTAAAAGTAAACTGGTGTTATATTATTTATATAATGCATTACTGCATTATATTAGCACTGTAGTGTTATGTGATTTACATAATTTATTACAGCATTATATCAGCAGTCTATGGTGGTATATTATTTATATATTGTAATACTGCATTATTTGAGCATTGTGAGGTGTTATATTATTTACATACTGTATTACAGCATTATATGAACACTGGGTGTTGGTGTATTTTTTACATACTCATTTACAACATTATTTCATCACTGTGTTGCTAGATTATTTATATAATGCATTACAGTCTTATATAAGAACTGTGTGGTGTCATTTTATTTAATTATTATATTACAGCATTACTTGAGAACTCTATGGTGTTATATTTTAATATACTGTATTACAGAATTATATGAGCACTGTATGTTGATATATTACTTATGTGCTGCATAACAACATTACATGAGCACTCTGTGGTGTTATATAATTCATATATTGCATTATATGAGCAGTGTGTGGTGTTATGTTATTTATATACTGTGTTACAGCATTATATGAGTACTGTGTGTGGTGTTATTTTATTTATAAACTGCACTGTAGCATTATATGTGCTCTGTGTATTGCTATATTATTGATATACTATATTATAACATTATATGAGCACTGGTGTTTCATTGTTTATATATAGTATTATAGCATTTTATGTGCTCTGTATGATGTTAGATTCTGTATTACTTCATTATATGAAAACTGTGAGGTGTTATATTATTTATATATTTTATTACTGAATTATATGAGCAGCGTGTGGTGTTATATTATTTATATACTGTATTACAGCAATAAATGAGCACAGTATGGTGGTATTTTATTTATATACTGTTTTACTGAATTATATGAGCACTGTGTGGTGTTATATTATTTATATACTGCATCACAGCATTATGTGAACACTATGTGGTGTTATAATATTTATATAATGTATTACTGCATTATATGAGCACTGTATGGTGTTATGTTATTTCAATACTGTATTTCAGGATTATATGAGCACTGTATGGTGTTATATTATTTATATACTGTAATACTGCATTATTTGAGTACTGTGTGGTGTTATATTATTTATATAATATTTTACAGCATTATATGAGCACTATGTGGTGTTATATTATTTACATACTGTATTACAGCATTATATTAGCAATGTATGGTGGTATATTATGTATGTACTGTATTATAATATGTGAACACTGTGTGATGTTATATTATTTTTACACACTATTCCAGCATTATGTGAGCACTGAATAGAGTTATATTATTTATATACTGTATTACAATATTATATGTGAGCAGTTTGTGGTGTTATCTGAATTACATACTGTAGTACTGAAATATATGAGAACTGTATGGTGGTATATTATTTATATACTGTATTACAGCATTACATCAACAGTGTGTGGTGGTGGTATAAAATTTATATTCTGTATTACAATATTATATGAGCCCTGTATAGTGTTTTATTATTTATATAATGTAATATAGCATTATTTGAGCACTCCATGGTGTTATATTATTTTGATACTGTATTACAATAATATATGGACATTGTATGGTGTCATTTTATTTATATATTATATTACAGCATTATTTGGGCACATTATGGTGTAATTTTATGTATTTACTGTATTACAGAATTAAATGAGCACAGCATAATGTTGTATTGTTTATATAATGTATTACTGCATTATATCAATACTGTATAGTGTTATATTATTTATATACTGTATTCCTGCATTATATGAGAACTGTGTGGTGTTATTTTATTTATATACTGCATTACAGCATTATATAAGCATTGTATAGTGTTATATTATTTATATAATGTGTAAATGAATTACATGAGCACTGTATTGTTCTATTTTTTATATACTGTATTATAGAATTATATGATCACTGTATGGTATTTTTTTTATTTATATACTGTATTACAGTAGTATATGAGCACTGTATAGTGTTATTTATATACTGTATTACAGCTTTATATGAGCACTGTTTGGTGTTATGTTATTTATATAATGTATTACAGCATTAAAATTACACTGTTTTATTTTTATATACTGTATTACAGCATCATATCCACACTGAATGGTTTTATATTATTTATGTACTGCATTATTTGAGCACTGTATAATGTTATATTATTTATGTACCATATTATAGCATTATATGAGCAGTGTGTGGTTTTATATTTTTTACATAATGTATGACTATATTATATGAGCAACTTGTGGTGTTATATTAGTTACATACTGTAATACAGAATTTTATGATCACTGTATGGTGATATATTATTTATATACTGTATTACAGCATTCTATGAGCACTGTATTGTTTTATGTTATTTGTACACTGTATTACAGCTTTATATAAGAAGTGTGTGGTCTTATATTATTTATATACTGTTGTACAGATTTCTATGAGCATTACATGTTGTTATATTAGTTATATACTGTATTATAGTATTAAAATTACAATATGTGGTGTTGTATTTTTTATATACTGTATTACAGCATTATTTTAGCACTGTATGGTGTTTTATTATTTATATAATGGAATACTGCTTTATATCAGCACTGAATGGTGTTATACTTTTATATACTGTATTACAGCATTATATGAGCATTGTGTTATATTATTTATATACTGTATTACAACTTTATATGAGCCTTGCATGTTTTTATATTTATATACTGTATCTCAGCATTAAAATTACACTGTGTTGTTGTATTTTTTATATACTGTATTAAAGCAGTATATAAAAACTTTTGTTTTTATATTATTTATATACTGCACTACAGAATTATTTGAGCACTGTATAGTGTTATATTATTTATATTCCATATTATAATATTATATGAGCAGTGTGTGGTGTTATATTATTTATATACTCTATTACAGATTTATTTGAGAACTGCATGGTGTTATATTATTTATATACTGTATTACAGCATTATATGAACATTGAGTGGTGTTATATTATTTATATACAGCATAATATGAGCACTGTATGGTGTTATATTATTTACATACTCTATTACAGCAATATATGAGCAATGTCTAGTGACATATTTTTTATATACTCTATTATAAAATGTAAGAACTGTGAGGTGTTATATTACTTATATACTGTATTACAGCATTAAAAGTAAACTGGTGTTATATTATTTATATAATGCATTACTGTATTATATTACCACTGTAGTGTTATGTTATTTACATAATTTATTACAGCATTATATCAGCAGTCTATGGTGGTATATTATTTATATATTGTAATACTGCATTATTTGAGCATTGTGAGGTGTTATATTATTTACATACTGTATTACAGCATTATATGAACACTGGGTGTTGGTGTATTTTTTACATACTAATTTACAACATTATTTCAGCACAGTGTGTTGCTAGATTATTTATATAATGCATTACAGTATTATATAAGAACTGTGTGGTGTAATTTTCTTTAATTATTATATTATAGCATTACTTGAGCACTCTACTGTGAGTGGTGTTATTTTATTTATAAACTGCACTGTAGCATTATATGTGCTCTGTGTATTGCTATATTATTGATATACTGTATTACAACAATATATGAGCACTGGTGTTTCATTGTTTATATATAGTATTATAGCATTTTATGTGCTCTGTATGATGTTAGATTCTGTATTACTTCATTATATGAAAACTGTGAGGTGTTATATTATTTATATATTTTATTACTGAATTATATGAGCAATGTGTGGTGTTATATTATTTATATACTGTATTACAGCAATAAATGAGCACAGTATGGTGGTATTTTATTTATATACTATTTTACTGAATTATATGAGCACTGTGTGGTGTTATATTATTTATACACTGCATTACAGCATTATGTGAACACTATGTGGTGTTATAATATTTATATAATGTATTACTGCATTATATGAGCACTATATGGTGTTATGTTATTTCAATACTGTATTTCAGGATTATATGAGCACTGTATGGTGTTATATTATTTATATACTGTAATACTGCATTATTTGAGTACTGTGTGGTGTTATATTATTTATATAATATTTTACAGCATTATATGAGCACTATGTGGTGTTATATTATTTACATACTGTATTACAGCATTATATTAGCACTGTATGGTGGTATATTATTTATGTACTGTATTATAATATGTGAACACTGTGTGATGTTATATTATTTTTACACACTATTCCAGCATTATGTGAGCACTGAATAGAGTTATATTATTTATATACTGTATTACAATATTATATGTGAGCAGTTTGTGGTGTTATCTGATTTACATACTGTAGTACTGAAATATATGAGAACTGTATGGTGGTATATTATTTATATACTGTATTACAGCATTACATCAGCAGTGTGTGGTGGTGGTATAAAATTTATATTCTGTATTACAATATTATATGAGCCCTGTATAGTGTTTTATTATTTATATAATGTAATATAGCATTATTTGAGCACTCCATGGTGTTATATTATTTTGATACTGTATTACAATAATATATGGACATTGTATGGTGTCATTTTATTTATATATTATATTACAGCATTATTTGGGCACATTATGGTGTAATTTTATGTATTTACTGTATTACAGAATTAAATGAGCACAGCATAATGTTGTATTGTTTATATAATGTATTACTGCATTATATCAATACTGTATAGTGTTATATTATTTATATACTGTATTCCTGCATTATATGAGAACTGTGTGGTGTTATTTTATTTATATACTGCATTACAGCATTATATAAGCATTGTATAGTGTTATATTATTTATATAATGTGTAAATGAATTACATGAGCACTGTATTGTTCTATTTTTTATATACTGTATTATAGAATTATATGATCACTGTATGGTATTTTTTTATTTATATACTGTATTACAGTAGTATATGAGCACTGTATAGTGTTATTTATATACTGTATTACAGCTTTATATGAGCACTGTTTGGTGTTATGTTATTTATATAATGTATTACAGCATTAAAATTACACTGTTTTATTTTTAGATACTGTATTACAGCATCATATCCACACTGAATGGTTTTATATTATTTATGTACTGCATTATTTGAGCACTGTATAATGTTATATTATTTATGTACCATATTATAGCATTATATGAGCAGTGTGTGGTTTTATATTTTTTACATAATGTATGACTATATTATATGAGCAACTTGTGTTATATTAGTTACATACTGTAATACAGAATTTTTTGATCACTGTATGGTGATATATTATTTATATACTGTATTACAGCATTCTATGAGCACTATTGTTTTATGTTATTTGTACACTGTATTACAGCTTTATATAAGAAGTGTGTGGTCTTATATTATTTATATACTGTACTACAGATTTCTATGAGCATTACATGTTGTTATATTAGTTATATACTGTATTATAGTATTAAAATTACAATATGTGGTGGTGTATTTTTTATATACTGTATTACAGCATTATTTTAGCACTGTATGGTGTTTTATTATTTATATAATGGAATACTGCTTTATATCAGCACTGAATGGTGTTATACTTTTATATACTGTATTACAGCATTATATGAGCATTGTGTTATATTATTTATATACTGTATTACAACTTTATATGAGCCTTGCATGTTTTTATATTTATATACTGTATCTCAGCATTAAAATTACACTGTGTTGTTGTATTTTTATATACTGTATTAAAGCAGTATATAAAAACTTTTGTTTTTATATTATTTATATACTGTACTACAGAATTATTTGAGCACTGTATAGTGTTATATTATTTATATTCCATATTATAATATTATATGAGCAGTGTGTGGTGTTATATTATTTATATACTCTATTACAGATTTATTTGAGAACTGCATGGTGTTATATTATTTATATACTGTATTACAGCATTATATGAACATTGAGTGGTGTTATATTATTTATATACAGCATAATATGAGCACTGTATGGTGTTATATTATTTACATACTCTATTACAGCAATATATGAGCAATGTTTAGTGACATATTTTTTATATACTGTATTACATAATGTGAGAACTGTGAGGTGTTATATTACTTATATACTGTATTACAGCATTAAAAGTAAACTGGTGTTATATTATTTATATAATGCATTACTGCATTATATTAGCACTGTAGTGTTATGTGATTTACATAATTTATTACAGCATTATATCAGCAGTCTATGGTGGTATATTATTTATATATTGTAATACTGCATTATTTGAGCATTGTGAGGTGTTATATTATTTACATACTGTATTACAGCATTATATGAACACTGGGTGTTGGTGTATTTTTTACATACTCATTTACAACATTATTTCATCACTGTGTTGCTAGATTATTTATATAATGCATTACAGTCTTATATAAGAACTGTGTGGTGTCATTTTATTTAATTATTATATTACAGCATTACTTGAGAACTCTATGGTGTTATATTTTAATATACTGTATTACAGAATTATATGAGCACTGTATGTTGATATATTACTTATGTGCTGCATAACAACATTACATGAGCACTCTGTGGTGTTATATAATTCATATATTGCATTATATGAGCAGTGTGTGGTGTTATGTTATTTATATACTGTGTTACAGCATTATATGAGTACTGTGTGTGGTGTTATTTTATTTATAAACTGCACTGTAGCATTATATGTGCTCTGTGTATTGCTATATTATTGATATACTATATTATAACATTATATGAGCACTGGTGTTTCATTGTTTATATATAGTATTATAGCATTTTATGTGCTCTGTATGATGTTAGATTCTGTATTACTTCATTATATGAAAACTGTGAGGTGTTATATTATTTATATATTTTATTACTGAATTATATGAGCAGCGTGTGGTGTTATATTATTTATATACTGTATTACAGCAATAAATGAGCACAGTATGGTGGTATTTTATTTATATACTGTTTTACTGAATTATATGAGCACTGTGTGGTGTTATATTATTTATATACTGCATCACAGCATTATGTGAACACTATGTGGTGTTATAATATTTATATAATGTATTACTGCATTATATGAGCACTGTATGGTGTTATGTTATTTCAATACTGTATTTCAGGATTATATGAGCACTGTATGGTGTTATATTATTTATATACTGTAATACTGCATTATTTGAGTACTGTGTGGTGTTATATTATTTATATAATATTTTACAGCATTATATGAGCACTATGTGGTGTTATATTATTTACATACTGTATTACAGCATTATATTAGCAATGTATGGTGGTATATTATGTATGTACTGTATTATAATATGTGAACACTGTGTGATGTTATATTATTTTTACACACTATTCCAGCATTATGTGAGCACTGAATAGAGTTATATTATTTATATACTGTATTACAATATTATATGTGAGCAGTTTGTGGTGTTATCTGAATTACATACTGTAGTACTGAAATATATGAGAACTGTATGGTGGTATATTATTTATATACTGTATTACAGCATTACATCAACAGTGTGTGGTGGTGGTATAAAATTTATATTCTGTATTACAATATTATATGAGCCCTGTATAGTGTTTTATTATTTATATAATGTAATATAGCATTATTTGAGCACTCCATGGTGTTATATTATTTTGATACTGTATTACAATAATATATGGACATTGTATGGTGTCATTTTATTTATATATTATATTACAGCATTATTTGGGCACATTATGGTGTAATTTTATGTATTTACTGTATTACAGAATTAAATGAGCACAGCATAATGTTGTATTGTTTATATAATGTATTACTGCATTATATCAATACTGTATAGTGTTATATTATTTATATACTGTATTCCTGCATTATATGAGAACTGTGTGGTGTTATTTTATTTATATACTGCATTACAGCATTATATAAGCATTGTATAGTGTTATATTATTTATATAATGTGTAAATGAATTACATGAGCACTGTATTGTTCTATTTTTTATATACTGTATTATAGAATTATATGATCACTGTATGGTATTTTTTTTATTTATATACTGTATTACAGTAGTATATGAGCACTGTATAGTGTTATTTATATACTGTATTACAGCTTTATATGAGCACTGTTTGGTGTTATGTTATTTATATAATGTATTACAGCATTAAAATTACACTGTTTTATTTTTATATACTGTATTACAGCATCATATCCACACTGAATGGTTTTATATTATTTATGTACTGCATTATTTGAGCACTGTATAATGTTATATTATTTATGTACCATATTATAGCATTATATGAGCAGTGTGTGGTTTTATATTTTTTACATAATGTATGACTATATTATATGAGCAACTTGTGGTGTTATATTAGTTACATACTGTAATACAGAATTTTATGATCACTGTATGGTGATATATTATTTATATACTGTATTACAGCATTCTATGAGCACTGTATTGTTTTATGTTATTTGTACACTGTATTACAGCTTTATATAAGAAGTGTGTGGTCTTATATTATTTATATACTGTTGTACAGATTTCTATGAGCATTACATGTTGTTATATTAGTTATATACTGTATTATAGTATTAAAATTACAATATGTGGTGTTGTATTTTTTATATACTGTATTACAGCATTATTTTAGCACTGTATGGTGTTTTATTATTTATATAATGGAATACTGCTTTATATCAGCACTGAATGGTGTTATACTTTTATATACTGTAT
Source organism: Leptodactylus fallax (assembly GCA_947044405.1). NCBI lineage: Eukaryota > Metazoa > Chordata > Amphibia > Anura > Leptodactylidae > Leptodactylus > Leptodactylus fallax. The sequence goes on from CAMRHE010000604.1 coordinate 810,571, forward strand.
TACAGCATTATATGAGCATTGTGTTATATTATTTATATACTGTATTACAACTTTATATGAGCCTTGCATGTTTTTATATTTATATACTGTATCTCAGCATTAAAATTACACTGTGTTGTTGTATTTTTTATATACTGTATTAAAGCAGTATATAAAAACTTTTGTTTTTATATTATTTATATACTGCACTACAGAATTATTTGAGCACTGTATAGTGTTATATTATTTATATTCCATATTATAATATTATATGAGCAGTGTGTGGTGTTATATTATTTATATACTCTATTACAGATTTATTTGAGAACTGCATGGTGTTATATTATTTATATACTGTATTACAGCATTATATGAACATTGAGTGGTGTTATATTATTTATATACAGCATAATATGAGCACTGTATGGTGTTATATTATTTACATACTCTATTACAGCAATATATGAGCAATGTCTAGTGACATATTTTTTATATACTCTATTATAAAATGTAAGAACTGTGAGGTGTTATATTACTTATATACTGTATTACAGCATTAAAAGTAAACTGGTGTTATATTATTTATATAATGCATTACTGTATTATATTACCACTGTAGTGTTATGTTATTTACATAATTTATTACAGCATTATATCAGCAGTCTATGGTGGTATATTATTTATATATTGTAATACTGCATTATTTGAGCATTGTGAGGTGTTATATTATTTACATACTGTATTACAGCATTATATGAACACTGGGTGTTGGTGTATTTTTTACATACTAATTTACAACATTATTTCAGCACAGTGTGTTGCTAGATTATTTATATAATGCATTACAGTATTATATAAGAACTGTGTGGTGTAATTTTCTTTAATTATTATATTATAGCATTACTTGAGCACTCTACTGTGAGTGGTGTTATTTTATTTATAAACTGCACTGTAGCATTATATGTGCTCTGTGTATTGCTATATTATTGATATACTGTATTACAACAATATATGAGCACTGGTGTTTCATTGTTTATATATAGTATTATAGCATTTTATGTGCTCTGTATGATGTTAGATTCTGTATTACTTCATTATATGAAAACTGTGAGGTGTTATATTATTTATATATTTTATTACTGAATTATATGAGCAATGTGTGGTGTTATATTATTTATATACTGTATTACAGCAATAAATGAGCACAGTATGGTGGTATTTTATTTATATACTATTTTACTGAATTATATGAGCACTGTGTGGTGTTATATTATTTATACACTGCATTACAGCATTATGTGAACACTATGTGGTGTTATAATATTTATATAATGTATTACTGCATTATATGAGCACTATATGGTGTTATGTTATTTCAATACTGTATTTCAGGATTATATGAGCACTGTATGGTGTTATATTATTTATATACTGTAATACTGCATTATTTGAGTACTGTGTGGTGTTATATTATTTATATAATATTTTACAGCATTATATGAGCACTATGTGGTGTTATATTATTTACATACTGTATTACAGCATTATATTAGCACTGTATGGTGGTATATTATTTATGTACTGTATTATAATATGTGAACACTGTGTGATGTTATATTATTTTTACACACTATTCCAGCATTATGTGAGCACTGAATAGAGTTATATTATTTATATACTGTATTACAATATTATATGTGAGCAGTTTGTGGTGTTATCTGATTTACATACTGTAGTACTGAAATATATGAGAACTGTATGGTGGTATATTATTTATATACTGTATTACAGCATTACATCAGCAGTGTGTGGTGGTGGTATAAAATTTATATTCTGTATTACAATATTATATGAGCCCTGTATAGTGTTTTATTATTTATATAATGTAATATAGCATTATTTGAGCACTCCATGGTGTTATATTATTTTGATACTGTATTACAATAATATATGGACATTGTATGGTGTCATTTTATTTATATATTATATTACAGCATTATTTGGGCACATTATGGTGTAATTTTATGTATTTACTGTATTACAGAATTAAATGAGCACAGCATAATGTTGTATTGTTTATATAATGTATTACTGCATTATATCAATACTGTATAGTGTTATATTATTTATATACTGTATTCCTGCATTATATGAGAACTGTGTGGTGTTATTTTATTTATATACTGCATTACAGCATTATATAAGCATTGTATAGTGTTATATTATTTATATAATGTGTAAATGAATTACATGAGCACTGTATTGTTCTATTTTTTATATACTGTATTATAGAATTATATGATCACTGTATGGTATTTTTTTATTTATATACTGTATTACAGTAGTATATGAGCACTGTATAGTGTTATTTATATACTGTATTACAGCTTTATATGAGCACTGTTTGGTGTTATGTTATTTATATAATGTATTACAGCATTAAAATTACACTGTTTTATTTTTAGATACTGTATTACAGCATCATATCCACACTGAATGGTTTTATATTATTTATGTACTGCATTATTTGAGCACTGTATAATGTTATATTATTTATGTACCATATTATAGCATTATATGAGCAGTGTGTGGTTTTATATTTTTTACATAATGTATGACTATATTATATGAGCAACTTGTGGTGTTATATTAGTTACATACTGTAATACAGAATTTTATGATCACTGTATGGTGATATATTATTTATATACTGTATTACAGCATTCTATGAGCACTATTGTTTTATGTTATTTGTACACTGTATTACAGCTTTATATAAGAAGTGTGTGGTCTTATATTATTTATATACTGTACTACAGATTTCTATGAGCATTACATGTTGTTATATTAGTTATATACTGTATTATAGTATTAAAATTACAATATGTGGTGGTGTATTTTTTATATACTGTATTACAGCATTATTTTAGCACTGTATGGTGTTTTATTATTTATATAATGGAATACTGCTTTATATCAGCACTGAATGGTGTTATACTTTTATATACTGTATTACAGCATTATATGAGCATTGTGTTATATTATTTATATACTGTATTACAACTTTATATGAGCCTTGCATGTTTTTATATTTATATACTGTATCTCAGCATTAAAATTACACTGTGTTGTTGTATTTTTATATACTGTATTAAAGCAGTATATAAAAACTTTTGTTTTTATATTATTTATATACTGTACTACAGAATTATTTGAGCACTGTATAGTGTTATATTATTTATATTCCATATTATAATATTATATGAGCAGTGTGTGGTGTTATATTATTTATATACTCTATTACAGATTTATTTGAGAACTGCATGGTGTTATATTATTTATATACTGTATTACAGCATTATATGAACATTGAGTGGTGTTATATTATTTATATACAGCATAATATGAGCACTGTATGGTGTTATATTATTTACATACTCTATTACAGCAATATATGAGCAATGTTTAGTGACATATTTTTTATATACTGTATTACATAATGTGAGAACTGTGAGGTGTTATATTACTTATATACTGTATTACAGCATTAAAAGTAAACTGGTGTTATATTATTTATATAATGCATTACTGCATTATATTAGCACTGTAGTGTTATGTGATTTACATAATTTATTACAGCATTATATCAGCAGTCTATGGTGGTATATTATTTATATATTGTAATACTGCATTATTTGAGCATTGTGAGGTGTTATATTATTTACATACTGTATTACAGCATTATATGAACACTGGGTGTTGGTGTATTTTTTACATACTCATTTACAACATTATTTCATCACTGTGTTGCTAGATTATTTATATAATGCATTACAGTCTTATATAAGAACTGTGTGGTGTCATTTTATTTAATTATTATATTACAGCATTACTTGAGAACTCTATGGTGTTATATTTTAATATACTGTATTACAGAATTATATGAGCACTGTATGTTGATATATTACTTATGTGCTGCATAACAACATTACATGAGCACTCTGTGGTGTTATATAATTCATATATTGCATTATATGAGCAGTGTGTGGTGTTATGTTATTTATATACTGTGTTACAGCATTATATGAGTACTGTGTGTGGTGTTATTTTATTTATAAACTGCACTGTAGCATTATATGTGCTCTGTGTATTGCTATATTATTGATATACTATATTATAACATTATATGAGCACTGGTGTTTCATTGTTTATATATAGTATTATAGCATTTTATGTGCTCTGTATGATGTTAGATTCTGTATTACTTCATTATATGAAAACTGTGAGGTGTTATATTATTTATATATTTTATTACTGAATTATATGAGCAGCGTGTGGTGTTATATTATTTATATACTGTATTACAGCAATAAATGAGCACAGTATGGTGGTATTTTATTTATATACTGTTTTACTGAATTATATGAGCACTGTGTGGTGTTATATTATTTATATACTGCATCACAGCATTATGTGAACACTATGTGGTGTTATAATATTTATATAATGTATTACTGCATTATATGAGCACTGTATGGTGTTATGTTATTTCAATACTGTATTTCAGGATTATATGAGCACTGTATGGTGTTATATTATTTATATACTGTAATACTGCATTATTTGAGTACTGTGTGGTGTTATATTATTTATATAATATTTTACAGCATTATATGAGCACTATGTGGTGTTATATTATTTACATACTGTATTACAGCATTATATTAGCACTGTATGGTGGTATATTATGTATGTACTGTATTATAATATGTGAACACTGTGTGATGTTATATTATTTTTACACACTATTCCAGCATTATGTGAGCACTGAATAGAGTTATATTATTTATATACTGTATTACAATATTATATGTGAGCAGTTTGTGGTGTTATCTGAATTACATACTGTAGTACTGAAATATATGAGAACTGTATGGTGGTATATTATTTATATACTGTATTACAGCATTACATCAACAGTGTGTGGTGGTGGTATAAAATTTATATTCTGTATTACAATATTATATGAGCCCTGTATAGTGTTTTATTATTTATATAATGTAATATAGCATTATTTGAGCACTCCATGGTGTTATATTATTTTGATACTGTATTACAATAATATATGGACATTGTATGGTGTCATTTTATTTATATATTATATTACAGCATTATTTGGGCACATTATGGTGTAATTTTATGTATTTACTGTATTACAGAATTAAATGAGCACAGCATAATGTTGTATTGTTTATATAATGTATTACTGCATTATATCAATACTGTATAGTGTTATATTATTTATATACTGTATTCCTGCATTATATGAGAACTGTGTGGTGTTATTTTATTTATATACTGCATTACAGCATTATATAAGCATTGTATAGTGTTATATTATTTATATAATGTGTAAATGAATTACATGAGCACTGTATTGTTCTATTTTTTATATACTGTATTATAGAATTATATGATCACTGTATGGTATTTTTTTATTTATATACTGTATTACAGTAGTATATGAGCACTGTATAGTGTTATTTATATACTGTATTACAGCTTTATATGAGCACTGTTTGGTGTTATGTTATTTATATAATGTATTACAGCATTAAAATTACACTGTTTTATTTTTATATACTGTATTACAGCATCATATCCACACTGAATGGTTTTATATTATTTATGTACTGCATTATTTGAGCACTGTATAATGTTATATTATTTATGTACCATATTATAGCATTATATGAGCAGTGTGTGGTTTTATATTTTTTACATAATGTATGACTATATTATATGAGCAACTTGTGGTGTTATATTAGTTACATACTGTAATACAGAATTTTATGATCACTGTATGGTGATATATTATTTATATACTGTATTACAGCATTCTATGAGCACTGTATTGTTTTATGTTATTTGTACACTGTATTACAGCTTTATATAAGAAGTGTGTGGTCTTATATTATTTATATACTGTACTACAGATTTCTATGAGCATTACATGTTGTTATATTAGTTATATACTGTATTATAGTATTAAAATTACAATATGTGGTGTTGTATTTTTTATATACTGTATTACAGCATTATTTTAGCACTGTATGGTGTTTTATTATTTATATAATGGAATACTGCTTTATATCAGCACTGAATGGTGTTATACTTTTATATACTGTATTACAGCATTATATGAGCATTGTGTTATATTATTTATATACTGTATTACAACTTTATATGAGCCTTGCATGTTTTTATATTTATATACTGTATCTCAGCATTAAAATTACACTGTGTTGTTGTATTTTTTATATACTGTATTAAAGCAGTATATAAAAACTTTTGTTTTTATATTATTTATATACTGTACTACAGAATTATTTGAGCACTGTATAGTGTTATATTATTTATATTCCATATTATAATATTATATGAGCAGTGTGTGGTGTTATATTATTTATATACTCTATTACAGATTTATTTGAGAACTGCATGGTGTTATATTATTTATATACTGTATTACAGCATTATATGAACATTGAGTGGTGTTATATTATTTATATACAGCATAATATGAGCACTGTATGGTGTTATATTATTTACATACTCTATTACAGCAATATATGAGCAATGTTTAGTGACATATTTTTTATATACTGTATTACATAATGTGAGAACTGTGAGGTGTTATATTACTTATATACTGTATTACAGCATTAAAAGTAAACTGGTGTTATATTATTTATATAATGCATTACTGCATTATATTAGCACTGTAGTGTTATGTGATTTACATAATTTATTACAGCATTATATCAGCAGTCTATGGTGGTATATTATTTATATATTGTAATACTGCATTATTTGAGCATTGTGAGGTGTTATATTATTTACATACTGTATTACAGCATTATATGAACACTGGGTGTTGGTGTATTTTTTACATACTCATTTACAACATTATTTCATCACGTGTGTTGCTAGATTATTTATATAATGCATTACAGTCTTATATAAGAACTGTGTGGTGTCATTTTATTTAATTATTATATTACAGCATTACTTGAGAACTCTATGGTGTTATATTTTAATATACTGTATTACAGAATTATATGAGCACTGTATGTTGATATATTACTTATGTGCTGCATAACAACATTACATGAGCACTCTGTGGTGTTATATAATTCATATATTGCATTATATGAGCAGTGTGTGGTGTTATGTTATTTATATACTGTGTTACAGCATTATATGAGTACTGTGTGTGGTGTTATTTTATTTATAAACTGCACTGTAGCATTATATGTGCTCTGTGTATTGCTATATTATTGATATACTATATTACAACATTATATGAGCACTGGTGTTTCATTGTTTATATATAGTATTATAGCATTTTATGTGCTCTGTATGATGTTAGATTCTGTATTACTTCATTATATGAAAACTGTGAGGTGTTATATTATTTATATATTTTATTACTGAATTATATGAGCAGCGTGTGGTGTTATATTATTTATATACTGTATTACAGCAATAAATGAGCACAGTATGGTGGTATTTTATTTATATACTGTTTTACTGAATTATATGAGCACTGTGTGGTGTTATATTATTTATACACTGCATTACAGCATTATGTGAACACTATGTGGTGTTATAATATTTATATAATGTATTACTGCATTATATGAGCACTGTATGGTGTTATGTTATTTCAATACTGTATTTCAGGATTATATGAGCACTGTATGGTGTTATATTATTTATATACTGTAATACTGCATTATTTGAGTACTGTGTGGTGTTATATTATTTATATAATATTTTACAGCATTATATGAGCACTATGTGGTGTTATATTATTTACATACTGTATTACAGCATTATATTAGCACTGTATGGTGGTATATTATGTATGTACTGTATTATAATATGTGAACACTGTGTGATGTTATATTATTTTTACACACTATTCCAGCATTATGTGAGCACTGAATAGAGTTATATTATTTATATACTGTATTACAATATTATATGTGAGCAGTTTGTGGTGTTATCTGAATTACATACTGTAGTACTGAAATATATGAGAACTGTATGGTGGTATATTATTTATATACTGTATTACAGCATTACATCAGCAGTGTGTGGTGGTGGTATAAAATTTATATTCTGTATTACAATATTATATGAGCCCTGTATAGTGTTTTATTATTTATATAATGTAATATAGCATTATTTGAGCACTCCATGGTGTTATATTATTTTGATACTGTATTACAATAATATATGGACATTGTATGGTGTCATTTTATTTATATATTATATTACAGCATTATTTGGGCACATTATGGTGTAATTTTATGTATTTACTGTATTACAGAATTAAATGAGCACAGCATAATGTTGTATTGTTTATATAATGTATTACTGCATTATATCAATACTGTATAGTGTTATATTATTTATATACTGTATTCCTGCATTATATGAGAACTGTGTGGTGTTATTTTATTTATATACTGCATTACAGCATTATATAAGCATTGTATAGTGTTATATTATTTATATAATGTGTAAATGAATTACATGAGCACTGTATTGTTCTATTTTTTATATACTGTATTATAGAATTATATGATCACTGTATGGTATTTTTTTTATTTATATACTGTATTACAGTAGTATATGAGCACTGTATAGTGTTATTTATATACTGTATTACAGCTTTATATGAGCACTGTTTGGTGTTATGTTATTTATATAATGTATTACAGCATTAAAATTACACTGTTTTATTTTTATATACTGTATTACAGCATCATATCCACACTGAATGGTTTTATATTATTTATGTACTGCATTATTTGAGCACTGTATAATGTTATATTATTTATGTACCATATTATAGCATTATATGAGCAGTGTGTGGTTTTATATTTTTTACATAATGTATGACTATATTATATGAGCAACTTGTGGTGTTATATTAGTTACATACTGTAATACAGAATTTTATGATCACTGTATGGTGATATATTATTTATATACTGTATTACAGCATTCTATGAGCACTGTATTGTTTTATGTTATTTGTACACTGTATTACAGCTTTATATAAGAAGTGTGTGGTCTTATATTATTTATATACTGTTGTACAGATTTCTATGAGCATTACATGTTGTTATATTAGTTATATACTGTATTATAGTATTAAAATTACAATATGTGGTGTTGTATTTTTTATATACTGTATTACAGCATTATTTTAGCACTGTATGGTGTTTTATTATTTATATAATGGAATACTGCTTTATATCAGCACTGAATGGTGTTATACTTTTATATACTGTATTACAGCATTATATGAGCATTGTGTTATATTATTTATATACTGTATTACAACTTTATATGAGCCTTGCATGTTTTTATATTTATATACTGTATCTCAGCATTAAAATTACACTGTGTTGTTGTATTTTTTATATACTGTATTAAAGCAGTATATAAAAACTTTTGTTTTTATATTATTTATATACTGTACTACAGAATTATTTGAGCACTGTATAGTGTTATATTATTTATATTCCATATTATAATATTATATGAGCAGTGTGTGGTGTTATATTATTTATATACTCTATTACAGATTTATTTGAGAACTGCATGGTGTTATATTATTTATATACTGTATTACAGCATTATATGAACATTGAGTGGTGTTATATTATTTATATACAGCATAATATGAGCACTGTATGGTGTTATATTATTTACATACTCTATTACAGCAATATATGAGCAATGTCTAGTGACATATTTTTTATATACTCTATTACATAATGTAAGAACTGTGAGGTGTTATATTACTTATATACTGTATTACAGCATTAAAAGTAAACTGTTTGGTGTTATATTATTTATATAATGCATTACTGTATTATATTAGCACTGTAGTGTTATGTTATTTACATAATTTATTACAGCATTATATCAGCAGTCTATGGTGGTATATTATTTATATATTGTAATACTGCATTATTTGAGCATTGTGAGGTGTTATATTATTTACATACTGTATTACAGCATTATATGAACACTGGGTGTTGGTGTATTTTTTACATACTAATTTACAACATTATTCCTCAGCACAGTGTGTTGCTAGATTATTTATATAATGCATTACAGTATTATATAAGAACTGTGTGGTGTAATTTTATTTAATTATTATATTATAGCATTACTTGAGCACTCTACTGTGAGTGGTGTTATTTTATTTATAAACTGCACTGTAGCATTATATGTGCTCTGTGTATTGCTATATTATTGATATACTGTATTACAACATTATATGAGCACTGGTGTTTCATTGTTTATATATAGTATTATAGCATTTTATGTGCTCTGTATGATGTTAGATTCTGTATTACTTCATTATATGAAAACTGTGAGGTGTTATATTATTTATATATTTTATTACTGAATTATATGAGCAGTGTGTGGTGTTATATTATTTATATACTGTATTACAGCAATAAATGAGCACAGTATGGTGGTATTTTATTTATATACTGTTTTACTGAATTATATGAGCACTGTGTGGTGTTATATTATTTATACACTGCATTACAGCATTATGTGAACACTATGTGGTGTTATAATATTTATATAATGTATTACTGCATTATATGAGCACTGTATGGTGTTATGTTATTTCAATACTGTATTTCAGGATTATATGAGCACTGTATGGTGTTATATTATTTATATACTGTAATACTGCATTATTTGAGTACTGTGTGGTGTTATATTATTTATATAATATTTTACAGCATTATATGAGCACTATGTGGTGTTATATTATTTACATACTGTATTACAGCATTATATTAGCACTGTATGGTGGTATATTATTTATGTACTGTATTATAATATGTGAACACTGTGTGATGTTATATTATTTTTACACACTATTCCAGCATTATGTGAGCACTGAATAGAGTTATATTATTTATATACTGTATTACAATATTATATGTGAGCAGTTTGTGGTGTTATCTGATTTACATACTGTAGTACTGAAATATATGAGAACTGTATGGTGGTATATTATTTATATACTGTATTACAGCATTACATCAGCAGTGTGTGGTGGTGGTATAAAATTTATATTCTGTATTACAATATTATATGAGCCCTGTATAGTGTTTTATTATTTATATAATGTAATATAGCATTATTTGAGCACTCCATGGTGTTATATTATTTTGATACTGTATTACAATAATATATGGACATTGTATGGTGTCATTTTATTTATATATTATATTACAGCATTATTTGGGCACATTATGGTGTAATTTTATGTATTTACTGTATTACAGAATTAAATGAGCACAGCATAATGTTGTATTGTTTATATAATGTATTACTGCATTATATCAATACTGTATAGTGTTATATTATTTATATACTGTATTCCTGCATTATATGAGAACTGTGTGGTGTTATTTTATTTATATACTGCATTACAGCATTATATAAGCATTGTATAGTGTTATATTATTTATATAATGTGTAAATGAATTACATGAGCACTGTATTGTTCTATTTTTTATATACTGTATTATAGAATTATATGATCACTGTATGGTATTTTTTTTATTTATATACTGTATTACAGTAGTATATGAGCACTGTATAGTGTTATTTATATACTGTATTACAGCTTTATATGAGCACTGTTTGGTGTTATGTTATTTATATAATGTATTACAGCATTAAAATTACACTGTTTTATTTTTATATACTGTATTACAGCATCATATCCACACTGAATGGTTTTATATTATTTATGTACTGCATTATTTGAGCACTGTATAATGTTATATTATTTATGTACCATATTATAGCATTATATGAGCAGTGTGTGGTTTTATATTTTTTACATAATGTATGACTATATTATATGAGCAACTTGTGGTGTTATATTAGTTACATACTGTAATACAGAATTTTATGATCACTGTATGGTGATATATTATTTATATACTGTATTACAGCATTCTATGAGCACTGTATTGTTTTATGTTATTTGTACACTGTATTACAGCTTTATATAAGAAGTGTGTGGTCTTATATTATTTATATACTGTTCTACAGATTTCTATGAGCATTACATGTTGTTATATTAGTTATATACTGTATTATAGTATTAAAATTACAATATGTGGTGTTGTATTTTTTATATACTGTATTACAGCATTATTTTAGCACTGTATGGTGTTTTATTATTTATATAATGGAATACTGCTTTATATCAGCACTGAATGGTGTTATACTTTTATATACTGTATTACAGCATTATATGAGCATTGTGTTATATTATTTATATACTGTATTACAACTTTATATGAGCCTTGCATGTTTTTATATTTATATACTGTATCTCAGCATTAAAATTACACTGTGTTGTTGTATTTTTTATATACTGTATTAAAGCAGTATATAAAAACTTTTGTTTTTATATTATTTATATACTGTACTACAGAATTATTTGAGCACTGTATAGTGTTATATTATTTATATTCCATATTATAATATTATATGAGCAGTGTGTGGTGTTATATTATTTATATACTCTATTACAGATTTATTTGAGAACTGCATGGTGTTATATTATTTATATACTGTATTACAGCATTATATGAACATTGAGTGGTGTTATATTATTTATATACAGCATAATATGAGCACTGTATGGTGTTATATTATTTACATACTCTATTACAGCAATATATGAGCAATGTCTAGTGACATATTTTTTATATACTGTATTATATAATGTGAGAACTGTGAGGTGTTATATTACTTATATACT